>JYCQ01000063.1:0-351348 GCA_000931505.1 Hypoxylon sp. E7406B
CCCCCCCTTTTTTTTTCTTTCCTTTTTTATTATTTTTGTTTCCATCGGTCTACACGAACTGACCTGAGCTGACGCGATGACTCGGAGATACTTTGGTTAGGAGTACAGAGAGATACTTTTGTTCGGAGAATATGCTACCCAGCATTTCATGAACACCTGACCCACTTCACGATATACTCGTGTTACTGGTTTCGCTGAATAAAGCTGCCTTAGCCGGCAGGGAGATTCAGGTGGCTGACTGAGCGCAAAGAATTAATGACTAAAATAGTCGCCCGAACTGGGATCGCAAAGTGATGCCTAGGAGAGTCTAAATATTCCATGGCAACACTATACTACTGAATCCTTTGAATGAAGCTATTTTGGCGAAGGGATTTGGGGCGCTGACTGAGCGAGCTGGACGAACAACCAAAATGATAATCCAAATTGGAAACATCGTAAATTAAAATTTTATAACAGGCTGACTCACTCCACAACAGGCCCCATGTTACTCATCCTAAATAAAGCTGCTTTAACGGGGCGCTCTAAGTCGCTGACTGAGCGAGCAAGACAAATGATCAAAATGATAACTAAAACTGGCAGGATCGTCGAGTACAACTCATGTTGAAGTGTAGGACCATAGAAACAGAAACAAGGGCCGCTAGAGAAATATCTGACGTGAGGCGTATTTTCATTGATAATTCAATCAGTAACACTTTAACATAGCTCATGCTGTCTCGGTATAGAAATCGGGACCTGTGAAATATCTTATACAAGACGTATTGTAACAAACATATATATTAAGGCTGGCCTGTTCCATCATAGATAGAAAAGATCATGGAGCTTCTTATCAACCAGCTACTCAACAAATCGGTTCATTGAAGAAAATTTCATCTCATTTTAATAATACCAAGTCTTTCTTCTCGAGGCTCATCGCGAGGCTAGATCCATCAACTTCAAGTATCTTACTCTATCCCTATATCCTTGGTAAAATGCAGACTTCAGCCTTGCTTGCTGTGCTCGGTTCCGCTATGGGTGCCTTGGCACTTGGCCCGGGAGGTGGTACAATTATCAGTATGCTGCCCACTCCTCTCTCACCTTTAGTAGGAAACTTTTGTTCCGAGCACCTTCATTCTGAGCCACCATGAGATTTGCTAACTCCAAGTGACTGCAAGCCTGGCATCCTTTTGGTTGTTCGAGTAATAAAGACCTCGTCCAGCTTGCGAATCCCGGCGACACTGCGACCTCGCCGGCCTGCATCAACAACCTCTTCCCCTGGTCACCAACTAACACCCCAGCGGGCGGGTGGGAAATCCAACACATGCCCTTTGACGTTTCCTTCCAGATCTGGCAGGGTCCGCCTCACGGCGAGGTCTGCGGCCCAGAACTTATTAAGCAAGTATCTGAGGACGGCTGCTACGACATTCCGGACTTGGCGAATCAAGCGTGGTGGAATTTCTGCCTTACCGGGCAGGACTGCGCTGAGCCAATGCCACCAAAGCAACGAAGGTCGAATGTGACTTCAGGAATTCTAGAGGACGACGAGGGTTTCCACGTCATCGCGGCCAACGGCGAGCGCATCCCAGTACTCTACCAGAGGGGCCTATCACAGGTTACGCCACCTGCGGCCTCAACCTCGTTCATGAGCCGGCGGCAGTCCACCACTTTCGGTCCGCCCCAGAGCTGCGTCAACGACCTCCTGGTGTGTAAATCGTTTGCTGATTCGGGAGAACTCAGGGCAACATGTGTCGATTGCGTTACGGGTTTAGGGCAAGGCGCTCGCGCGTCCAAGACTATAGACTGCAGGAACCAAAAAATTCCCTGTACGATAGTGCTTAGCAATTCCGTAACGATTACCGACACTGTCAGCGCGGATATATCATTCGGGGTCACCATCGGAGACACGGGAAAGTCAGGTGCCAGTGGTGACGCGCGTTTCGGTTTCGGCGTCAGCTTCTCCGTCGCCACAACCCGTGGCCAGACTCTGCAACTCGCAGTTCCGTTCGGTCAAGTCGGATTTTTGCAGTACCAGCCGCCCGCGGTACTGGGAACCGTCGTCACGAGCCTGAGCACGAACGAATTCTGCAACGACGCCGCCCACAACATTTGCGGTGCGTCGCCAGGCATTCTCGCTACTGCGAACAACGACAACTCTGGGCAATACAGCATCGTCCTCACGTCCTGATTGAGATAGGATGTAGCTTCTCAGCATGTCTCCTGAGACCTTGCAGAGCCTACAACAGTTGACTTTCTGGTCTTTCGTTAAGCTTTAGTTTTAAACCATTCGTTTGTTTTTGTATTATGGAATTGCGGTTATTTGGGGAAAGGAACGCTCAAGGGTAAATATACATTATGTATTCTCACTTTGAAAAACTTTGGATATGTAGGAGGGAGATAGCATGTTGTGGGGAGTGATGCTGCTGGTAGCATGTAGGGAAGAGACTGTTAGCTGGAGGTGATATGTTGAAAGAGACTCATTTAGAACGAGAGAATTTTCACCCTTGTGTCTAAGATTCAAACCTATGATAACTTCACTGCCGTCATTCTTCATTACTGAGACGACTCCCTAGCCATACCTCCTCAGATGCGAGCTTAGCACGGGCCGCGGCCACCAAAGCGGCCAATACTAGACAAGATGAAGTGCTCTCCGTAGTACGCGTGCGGCGTTTCAGGTGGTAGATAAGAGCTCAACGGGGTTTATGTGTCAAAATTTTCCTTGGTAGGAGAAACTAGAGCGGTCTGTAAGGTCAGCCCTCCATTGTTGCTGCCAGCAAGTTCATATATCACCTAGGTAGTCGTTAGCATTAGAAATGTGGCCAATTCGCTCTACGATCGAGATGTCACTACCCATAACACGGTTTGAGAAAAAGGCCAGAGTCATCAGCACGGAATTGACATTAAATGAATACGATAAAAATGTTAGTTAGGTACCTACTAACCAGAATAGGGGCTACGCGAAAAGTGGTCACACACAGCTGGAATATCACGTGATCAGGAAGAGGGGCGAAGAGGATTGAGCAATCATCAGATCACATGACTTTCACATGACTACCTCCCCCTTCGCTTTTCTGACCTAAACTCTTGGATGAGCCAGCGGTGGCGTCTGTACCGATAGCATATTGGGGGGTGTAACATTTCAACGCAGAATAGGTTACTTTCAGTAGGAACTATAACTATCACCTCCCCCTCCGGAACGTTTCCCAATAGGCATTCGATGCGGGCTTCCTATATCTTCCGCGCACATGATTATCCAGCACTGTGCGCTACATAATTCGTTGACCGATGTCCCTCTGGACATAGATCTGTCCATACAAATTTGTGACGTCCACGAACATCTTGAGAAGGTCAGTCGACTGGTTGCTCCCAAGTAATTTCTCCAATTGCATCMCCGCCGTATCCAGTCCTTGGTGTTCATACTCTGCAATCCACATAAGCTCGTTCTTAACCCTCCGTTCCGTGCTCTCACCGTTTGTATGTTGCTTTATCGGCCTGTTGTGGTTATTACTCGGCATGCTTGAATGGAACTCCGGAAAATTGACCGAGTTGAGATTCCATTCATCTCTGTCCCTGTCCATCGAGCCGTAATCGTTGTACATGCGACATAGACTGGCCAAATGGCGGCAGAGGTCTTCAGCGACATACGCAGTCTTTGACGTAGCAAATATGTCCGACCTAGTCAACCTCCCCATCAAGCAACTGAAGTAAACGAATGAGAAGGGGCATGAGGTATGGTCGGCGGATGTGCTCCGAACCCAGTTGTAAAAGGTGCGACCTGGTTGATGATATTGTACTGGCAACTTCGTACTCGCAACCGTAGGGACTTCGCCCATTCCATTTTTCAAAGGTCCCGATTCCAATGAAGAGGGGTGATATGTAGCTTGTTGGCGGCTGAAGAAGCGGTTGTCTGCCGCATGTGTGACATGAGCTAGCAAGAATGTCCGGAGCTCAATGGCAAGCCGCGTCTGCAACGTCCTTGAGCTGCGTAGAACAGTAGGATGCTGTAGAATGTGAGCGATATAATGACTGAGCACAACCTTGATATCATGCAATGCCTTCTGATCCTCTAACCCTTGAATTGTGTGGTATTCGTGTCCATTTGACGGGTTCTGCAGAACGGGACTGAGTTCATTGACAACTTTCTCAATCAAGCCCTGGACATGAACAAGATCCCCCTGGAAATCTCTACCCACTGCGGTCTCCATATACTCGTCAACCTGATAATTCAACATGGACAATGTCATCATATCATGTAGTAGACATAGAGCAGCCGGGCTACGACGTAATGCATTGCAAGCTGTCCATGTAAGTGGTATGAAAGTAAGGTAAGAGTTTCCTTTCTCTGCTATGGTTGGGAAAATGACCTTCTGCTGGTTTTGCAAGGCTTTTAGAGCATAACAGGATTGCAACTCTGCAGCATGCAGAATGAAGGGGTCCAATTGCGAGAAAATTGGAAGACTTGCTAGAATCTGTCTAGCCTTAGCCACTTCTCGAATAGATATGTTTGGAGGCAAGTGCCCCATTGGTGCATGGCAGGGTTGCAAAGTCGAGGAGATGGGGGTAAGCGCTGCGGCAATACAATAAACTTCAGATAAATTTTCAGAAGCATACGTGACCTTATCGACCCAAAGGTGATTCCCTTTACTCCATTGACTTTTATGCGACTCGAGAAATGACTTTCCTTGCATGATTCTTTGAGTGAGTTGGCTTTGGTCGAGTTGTTGGATCCAGGGGAGCTGCGAGAGCGACACCAGCGCTAGGACACCGTAGGCCGTGGTCTCACAGATACCGCCCCACGAACCGTTAATGTCTTGAGACGTGACGACCTTGATCAATATTTGGAAGGATATCATGGGGATTTGCTCTCCTAATTCAGGGGCATTGTTAATCACTTCCAGTAGGAGAGATTCATTTCGGCTAGGTTTGTTGAGAAGGTTAAACGCGTGAGTGAGTAGCATCATCCAATACAGCTCATGCAAATGCTAATAAACACTATCAGTCTTCTGTTTGAGTTGAAACGGAATAGCTAGTAACTCACCCATTTCTCGTTTACTTCGCCCAAGACTACCTGACCACATACAAACTTGGCAGTCTCTACAATTTGAGACATGTACGGTACAGGGTCTTCAAGCATCGTCAAGCAAATGAAAACATTGCAATTAGTACTGAATCCAGGGTTTCGTTCTCCCCGGTAAGTTTTGAAATGCCCATCGGCCTTGAAAGCTTCGATCAAAGGTCCAACGCTGACGCTTCGACCCAGGTAGCGTAGGGCAGTGATAGCTTTAGCTGTATCATCTGCATCTGGTAGTGATGAAGGAGCTGTGAATGCATCATCAATAACAGACCCTAATAACTTGTTCATGCGCGGGACTTCATACAAAACCCAACAATTCCATTGTTTATGCTCAGTGATTCCTCTAGGAATTGGCGGATAACTGTGGATTCCTGATTGTCAAATGAAACCCCAGCTTGCCCAAGAGTCGCGATAACCTATATATAGTAAGCTCTTGATATTCCATACGCCATGATCGCGGTTTCGAACGTAGATAGCGTACCCAACTGGTTTCGAAGATTGTACTCGGCCAGGCGCAAGGTGCGCCTCTATCACTCCTGCCCGACTTGCGTGTCACGACTGCTCTAAGGTAGTCCTCGGCTTTCTCGTCCCAAGTAGTGCTATGCATCAGGTATGCCGCAGTGGAAGATGGAGACCCAAACATAGACCCGTTAATCTCACGCCAGCACCTAACTTGATCGAAGTCAATATGTCCGATAAAACCTTCGAGGGAATGATACAAGGTGGAAGCTTCTTTGTATATTTCCGAAGTGGGTAGTCTTGCTAGCTTGTTATTCCGCAGTTGTTCAAGGTCTGCCGCTTGGGCAAAGCTGATCGCAATGCCTTCTTCCTCCAATAGAGACAAGTGGCTGGCCACTAATATCTCAAATCCAACTTGATCGCTTGAGAATATGTCCCAGGTTTTCAGAAGGTGTCTCAGAGCACTTTCTGCCCTTGCTGCCTTAGAAACCCATTCTTGGCGATCTGGGCATATCTTCAGATGTTTCTTAAGAGCAAGAATCGCGGCGGCCGTACTTAGGATTCCGTCCACGTGCGAGCCATGTGACTCCCAGGCACCATCTTCAAGCTGACTATCCAGAATGAAGTCAAAACATTCAGGGAACAACCACGTTCCATAACCAACAGGCTTCTGGACCATAGATAACCATGCGGTATCATATATGGATGATGACATGGATCCGAAACCCGTCTTTGACGTGCATCCTGAGGCTATGGAGAGGAGCAGAGATTGAATCTTTACGTGCAGTGAGGTATCCATATTCTCAAACAAAGTGATATTAGCATGACAAGGCGTCACAATAGAAGGCCGATAGAGTCTATCTGTCATAGTTGCATGCTATCGAGCCACATATACTGTAGTTACGTCCACTGACTCCCATCCTTATACTTGAAATCACCTAAGGTAGATTTGGAAACTAGCGGTTCGGCTTAGAGAAATAAGATAACTCCGGGATAGGTCGGGTTATCTGCAGTTACTAGATGGCTTGATGATGCACATCCATGAGTCCTAGGATAGGCAAAACATCCGGAACCATGGTGTATGCGTTCTTCTCGATACTCCAATCAACAACAATTCCGCCGTTCCTAAGTTACACTGAACTTGCGTGACAAAGCCTACCTCCTGGGAGGTACCTACCTGCATACGAAGTAAGGTAGTTTTCGTAGGAAGTAGGTTACATGTGGGTCCCTAGATAGACACATTAGCATGAGGCATGTTAAAAGCCACCCCATTGTGTACATATAAATTGTATTGATCCCCGACATTGAAGAGAACGCCTCATAGGAGGGAAGCAAACAGGAAAGCGGCCGGTCCGGTACCCCTGCTAAGATGGCCTTAGAAACTGAGCGAATTCCTTCTCGACTTGCCGAAGTCCTAGAGATATGAATACCAAGGTTAAAACATGTGTCACGATGCGGAGCTGATGCTGACCTTACAGGTGGAATACAGAAAATCTTGTTGTGGGAAGGACATGTCCTGAAAGGTCCAGACCTCCTTAAACCGAGTCCTCTGCACGTCTCTGAACCTCCAAAAGGATGCTCTCTTGATCAAATGGTTGGTAGTACAAAAGTATCAAGCGCTTCCTGAAGCACCTGAGGTATTTGGCGAGAGGGGTTACAATGCTTATTTGGCTAGGGAGGTACCTTTGGTACCTAAGGTAGGTGACATATACATGCGTACCTATATATACGTGCGTTTAATCATTCTATCTCCTATTTCACAGCATGCAACGGATCATGCAGAGGCGGAGGGAGGAATTACAAGTATAATGAAACCGGGGCGGCAATAGCCCATACATAATACACTCCTTGTTAATTTAAAATTGCCCTTTACTACATATCTTCAACCCTCCCCCTTGGCCTGAAGTATCAAACTCATTATCCCCCAGAAATTAAAGGTAGAACTCTTTTTCGTGCCACATAACCCTTCAGTCTCTTACTATTTCTATTCCTTTGGTAACATTTATTACCCCCTCATCACGAAGCTGCAACCCCAGAGGGGAAGGGTCGCTTTTGTTATCAATAGTGATAACATGCGCATCGCAGTGCGGCTGGGACCAATCAGAATTCCGTTGTTGAAGCTCAATTTCAGAGTCAGTGCGAGGTCTTGTGTCACGGGCGTCCTCCTGGGTATTCCGTGGCGATGAGCCTCTTCTACTTGTAAGAGAGAAGACAGAACGAATGCTCCTGACAAGAGACTCTGGGGCCCTTCCGCCCCTGACAAGAGGTCCATAACATGGTAGACAGCCCGCAATAATAGAGCCATTTGGTTCAATAATCATAAAGATAAACTGTGTGGATTCGGTATCTACTAGCATTAGGCGAGTTCTACAAGTACAAGAGCTTCCTGAGCTGAACTTACAAATTTGTTGGTTAGCGTCGACGACACCCTGGAGTACACGATTCAAGAGAATCATCCGCACAATAGCGGCTACACAGCAGCTACAATCGTTTAGTCTTCTGAATGAGTGTGATGTGTAGGGAAGTAGGCTCTTACAGTATGCCAAGCCAGAATATCAACGCTAGAGCCATCTTTCTAGATGTAGGCATATGAAGCCCAAAAATGACCGGAAGAGGGAAACAGAGGACGATGAAGTCAAGAGCAATGCTTGTCCCGACTTGTGATAATCCAAGGGCCTTTGGGTTGAAGAGAAGGACGCCCTCCCCCGTCCATGAAGTCGAAACAGGTCTGCCTTGCAGCAATACCAGCTTGACGGTATTAGATACAGAACGATGTGAGATGCTTTGCTGATACTGACAAAGAATAGGATGATCCCCCAGCAACTGACAAAAAATATTGCAGTCCATATGGCGATTTTGAACTTTCGCGTGGGGAAAATTCTCTTATAAAATAGAAGAATAGCAATCTTGACGACTGTGAGAGCAACTTGTACCAACGAAGAGGAAACAAGGATACACTACAAGGTTCGTATTAGTCTAGGCACCCAGATTTTCCCCTTAGGAAGAACAGTACCATGATTGAATATTGCGTTCCAATAAGCTGATCAATCTTGTAGTAATCTACGCCGGTTATGGACCCAAAAACCCACGCATTGATACTGAGAGAAAGACCAAATATCTGCACATCATCAGTTGGGTATTCCTCATGTTGTTAAGTAGGTACCGAGGATAAATCATCAGCTTACCCATGATGCCACGATCCACCAGTCATCTGCTCGAAGGCCAAGGCGACCCAGTCGTCGAGCCCTGTAACGGAAATATATAGCCACAAGAGATAGGACAGGAAATATGACAGAAACAATAATAAGCGGCGTAGTCACCAGACAGCGAACCTTTTCAGACATATTAAAGATAATGAGGAAGAGATAATACAAACTTGAGGCCCAACGACGACAGCTTTGATGATTAAATTAGGTGGTTGGAAGCTTTGCTTTTATTCCTTCCTCTCCCTACTTATCTCCCTTGCTTACCTCCCTGTAGGCATGGTACGAGGCTATCAAAGATAGGTGAAAATCAGCTGCATATCGGTAATCCATATAATCCCTGTAACTGCATTAATAATTTGGAGCTTGAGATACACAGTAACATAAACAAAGGTAGGGGCTGTATGCATACCGCAATTTCGATACCACGGGGCTCCCACACGTTTCTCCCACCCTCCTCATCGCTTTCTCCTGCAATGTTCTCAATCTGGGGTTACCTATAAATAGCTCCATGCAATATATTGTGTGCCTAAGAGGTACTTCGATACCTCTAGCAATTTGGACGTTCCAACTTATTGACCAAAAACGGTACCTACCACGTCGGTAATATATTGTAATAGTAAGAGAATCAACGTAAGACATGATGGAAAGAGAAATTAACAATACCTAGGCTACGGTAATAATGTAGGACTGCTCCTAAAGAGAAAAATATTTAAGTCGACGTAAAGTTGTTTCGCCTTATAGACAATCTACTCCTTCTTCCCTATAGAGCAACAGAGATTGACATCATGATGTATCTAAGTGATCTCGTTCTCCAGCTTCGTGAATGGGAATTAGAATTGCTGCGTGGATTCTATGGTGATTTTCTAAGCGATAACGTGGTTCTGAGTTTCGTCCTTCTGGTACTTCTAATTCTGTCGGCACTATATCTACGAGGCCCCAAACACGATAAAGACCTCCCTACGGTCAACAGGTTGTTCGCCTTCGAGCCCGATATTTTTGCCCGGATTCGTTGGGCTTTCAACTCTAAGAGTATCATGGATACTGCCTACAAGAAGGTCAGATATGGATTCGCTCTTTGGCTTTTGTGCATGATGCTAAAAAAGCCACCAGTTTCAGGGGCAGGTCTACCGGCTCGCTCGTGGAGATATTGATCTAGTTGTCCTCCCGACCAAGTTAATCCCTGAGCTGAACCAACTTCCAGGGGAAGTGGTCAACTCTCGGAAATACCATTCACTTTCCATGGTTGGACATCTAACGGATATGGATGTTATCCGAGAAACGGATCACCAAGTCAAAGTATTGTTAAGCCGAGTTAGCCCGGCTTTGCCAGATCTACTTGCCCCAATGGCGCAGCGGATTTCGGCTACGATGGCGTGCTTATTTCCACAACAAACCGATTTCTGGACTAGGATCGAGCCTCTTGATGTGGTGGTGCGTTGTATCAGTGATGGGCTTACCTTGGTCCTGTTTGGTCCCCCACTCTGTGATAGCCCCAACCTAGCACACTTATGTTTGGAACACACTAGGAACTGTAGGCTTCAGTGTCCACCCCGATATACCTTGAGAGGGGTTACTAATTGGTACCATCTAGTATTCAATGTTGTATTCATCATGCGTTGCATACCGTCATTCTTACAACGATCATTGGTATGGCTAGTGCCCGCTAAATGGCGGCTTCGCAAGACGTGGAAAGCCTTGGAAAACATTGTTGTACCTGAAGTGAGGCTCCGACAGGAAGAAAGCCGCAGCCCGACGCACCCTGACCTACTGTCGTGGATGATAAAAGACGGGACGACTTCCGTGGAAACTGATCCACTAATGCTGACCAAGCTTATCGGTTCCGTTGCAGTCGGGGGCACCTATAGTACGGCTAATTTTGTCGTAACTGTACTTTTGGATTTGATTGCTAATCCAGATGTGCTGGAAGCTGTGAAAGATGAAATTCGGCTAACGCACTATGAATGTAACGGAGGGTGGAGCCAAAAGGCCCTTGGGCGTCTCACGAGGCTCGAGTCGGCGATGAAAGAGTCAAGCAGGCTCTCTCCTGGCGCGCTACTTGCATACAGCCGAATTATAGAGCGGGACTGCGGCCTTTCCTGTGGCCTTGCTCTTAAAAGGGGTCAGGCCATAACAGTGTCTTCCTACTGTAGGTCCCTCGATGAAGCCATTTTTGAATACCCAAAAGAATACAGGGGCATGCGCTTTTATGACGAGCTGCAAGCTCACCGAAGCCCACCATTTAGAAGCATTGATGAAAACGTCATGACTTGGGGTGCTGGACGGTGGGCGTGTCCCGGGAGGTTCATTGTCGATTTGGTTGCTAAGGCTGTTCTTGTCAAACTCCTTGACGAGTACGAGTTCCGATTCGACGGAGATAGACAACCCTCGAGCGGAGCTATTCATGAGTTTTTAATGACGAATCCAGACAACAAGTTGATGGTCCGGCGCCAGAGACACAGCCTAGGTATTTGTTTTTGAAAGCGCGTACTCAACCAATAACAGATAAATATGGCGAACAAATGCAAGGAGGTACCGACCCAAACGTCCATTCTTCTACGCTTGAATCGGGAGCTTGGGTGAGGATACATCAGATAGTCACAGGCTTTACTTCAACATACATGTAGGGAAGATTGCAACTTTTTGCTGTGTCAGCCTAATACAACCAATCTTAACCTCCAGTTAGCGGATATCTGTCTGTGCAGCCGTGTATGAGGTAACACGGCATGCGATCTCCATGAGATACTTGCCCATCTAGGTAGGTGGGATCGTATAAAACTACCGCATCTCTGGATACTTATGCGTGTCATCTTAGAGCGCCACACCAAAAATCTACCCTAGACACCCAATTCTAGCACATGGCCGCTTAGGGGGTGACGATTAGCTGGTCTCCATTCTGCCATATTTGTAACTGTGGCTGCATCATAAAAGTCTCGGAAGCGCGACTTTGCATTCACCACATGCACGATGCGTGAAGTATTAAGTGACTCTTGGTCTGAAAATGCGTTTTTCTTTTTTGCTTTGCAGCCGCTTTTCAGGGTCAAACATGCTCCCATTATCGTGTGCTCTGTTGAGCCTCTAATTCTCCTCGTTCGTTTTCTTGTCGCAACCCCCTGTCCTGTGTCTTGAATTCGATGTACTGTACGCCATTGCCACAGCTTAAAGGTCAGACTCGAAAGCCATCACCAATGAAATGACATGATTTTTACCCCTGAAGTAAGCACCGCCATCAAAGTATTACTTGCGTAGAGTAACAAGTAGATTGGAACATGGTTATAGGGAAACAGTGAAGACAAATCCAATATGATCCGGAATCTGCTTGTGAATTGAAAATTCTATATTCGACAGGTAGGCCATTCTGTGTAACTCAGCTCAGAAAGGGCACACGCCTCCTGCTCTCCGCTTTATTAACATTCTTTGCCAGGGCAATGTGAATACAAATTCATGAATCATTAGGTTCGCAGGTCTTCCAGTTCCTGGCAAGAATTTACACTCGTACTCCGTGAGCAACTTGACAAATAGCATTTTGATCATTTGGCTCGCAAAGAATCTTCCAGGACATGCAGTTTTCCCGTAACCAAAATTCAAAAACGTCGGCCCAAGGGATGTGAATAGGTATTCCTCAGAACCCTGCTGTGAAAGCCTATAGCCACGCAGTCCATCAAACTTTTCAGGATCAGGGGTGTGTTCAGGGTCGTTTTCAATAGCAAGGGTTGGCATGCACACATATGTCCCCTCGGGAATAACAAGTCCATCTTTGAAAGTATGAGACGTCTTGAAGAGTCTCTTCATGCCAAGTGTCGTAGGTGGAGAGACGCGCTGAGATTCTCGAAGAACACTATCCAATTTAAGCAGCTTGTCGTATGGTTTATCAGTCCAACCTTTTGAACTTTCAACCACAGCTTCTATCTCATCCCGAAGCTCCTGTAAAATACCCGTTTCATCTGCTGTGATATCGTACAACGCGCTTGTTATCCTAAGAAGCATGGTATGGACTGAAGCGAGAGCTAGGAGCAATTCCACATGAGCGATAGTATCTGGATTCCGGTCTTTTCCTTTAATCGTGTCGATGAGCCAGCTCATTACGTTCAAATCATCTTCATTCATTTGTGGGGTCCATAAACCAGCAGTGTTCTTCTCAAGTAGATCGTGGATTCTAGGACCCAACAGACTCTTAGTTGAGCGAAGGTATCTGTTTCCCCTCCAATATGATGGGAGGAAATAGCATAAGATGGGGTGCATCCAGCTAGGGAAAAATCGCAAGACAACAATTGTTTTGAATACTAGCAATAGTCAGTCATTCATGAAGATCAAGCTAGAAAGTCCATCAACACCTACTATTTTCTGTGAAATTGATGGCAATATCCAGCCAGACAGGGTTTCGACAGAATTCTGGCCCGATAATTGCTAATGCAGACACCCTCGCGGTTATTTTAGCAAAAGCCTGGTGAGGTTTAAACTCAACCCAACCTCTCTCATTCGGCAGATACTGCTCGAACGCGGAGGMAAATTCCCTTTCTAGGCTTGGTGCTATGAGGCCGAGACGAGGTGTTAATTTGCGCTGGACGATTGAGTGGTGATATCTATTCTCTAGGATAAGGTCTATGTTGGTGTAAGGTCCCATTAGGTCGCGCTCTAGGGCACTATGAGGACTGGCGATAGTTGATGGGATGGCCACGAGTTCATCGAGATAGGATACTGGCAGGACCATGACATCCCCATCGTTGCGGCTCAGTCGAAATGGTCGCGATTTGAACTTGACAGGGTAAGCATATGCTTCAATGTAGATGTCACATTTGCCTACCTTGTTATAAGCTTTCCCCACAATCTTGGCTGTCGAGAGAGAAGAGATCAGGCTTAACAGAAAACGAGGGGTTGGCCATGGCGGGCTCCCAACAAGAGGATGCTCATGACGTCGTCGCAAAGGCCTTCCAGTCAAAACCAGACCAACCACACAGGAGAGAAGAATGGCGCTCGCTGAAAGCAAATATACCATGCTGGCACTGGTATAGAACATATTCGACGCATTCATTACTCGATCGACTCATCTAGTGATTTTTACATAAACATTGTGAGCTATTATAGGTTATGTAGCAAGTTGCTAAACTAGTGAGCTTGACCATCTAGATTCAACGTCTCTGGCTTAGATCGTACCGGTACAAATCACTACAAGCTGAGGAGTAGTAAAGTCTACTACACCTACCCCAATCTTCGATCAAATGTAACAAGAATTAAAAGCGAACCAATTATAATTACGACCCAACTCTAAGCAAATAGATGTCGTAGCACAGATTGCAACTCAAGGATTCAATTTTGCACTTCTCTTGCCGCCGAAGCCGAGCTGTGAAGCCGGGCTCCATACGTACCTACTGTAGATCCGAGCAGAGCCTCGCTATGCCACCAAATATGATGCAAATCCTTCCACTGAATCACTCAGCCTGCCTAATAACAATGTAAACCCTGAACCTTGATTGCTTTTAATACGGCTGCCGGCTTATGTATCAATAAAGGTGGGTGAATACTACATGCATTGGCGGGATACAACATGATTCGGGATGTAACCCTTGAAGAACGGGAAGCGTTATCAGTTATTTCTTTTTTCTTTGAGACCGGCCTGCGACTTGTGTTACCACCACCCAATGAGGGGCAGGACCAACCAAATTTCACTTCGGGGGGCACCTAGGCAGTTCAGAGGAAGTTCCCGGACGCAGCATCAGAAATGAAAGTCAATCAATCACTTCGTAATCTAGGTAGATCGGGGATTCCTATCCGACGAGTTGTCCGTGGCAGCGCTGACCTAGTTCTGCCTTCGCTATTCTCCCTTCTTCCCGCTACTCCATGATATTAGTCAAGCGCTTCAAGCATTAGATATTCGTAGTCAGAAAAATGAATGCGAAGGAAACTGATACAGCTCTCGAGATGTCGGCTGTACAGCCGCACACAACGGAAGTTCAGCTAGAGCAAAGCCCTGAGCATCCTAGCCAACCAGATGAAGGTACAATCAGCGACCAAGATACGTCAATTGATCCCAAAAACGAAGTTCGCGGAGCAAAGCTAGTCCTCATAGATGCCGCGATCTGCCTTTGTACTTTCTTGGTCGGATTGGTAAGTCCAGATTTGAGCTTGCTACGTCGATGCTGACGAGTCGTCATCTGAGCAGGACTTCAACTTGATCGCAACAGCTATACCCGTCATCACAACCGAGTTTAACTCTATCACAGATGTTGGGTGGTACGGAGCTGCTTTTCAGCTAGCACTGTAGGTTCAGGCCTCTTAGCCTTGGCAATGAGATGCCTACCAAGACACTGACTTCTCGCCGATAGTTGCGCTACCCAACCCCTTGCTGGAAAGACTTATACCTTATTCTCTAAAAAGGTCGTCTATCTAACTTACGTCGCCGTTTTCGAGATCGGAAGCCTGATCTGCGCATTGGCTCCGTCATCCAGGGTCCTCATAGGCGGGCGCGCAATCGCGGGTCTGGGAGCCTCCGGAATCTTCGCCGGAGGCTTCGCTATTATCGCGACTATTGTGCCACTACACAAACGTGCAATTTGGACGGGGACAATATCATCCACTTTCGCTGTGGCTAGTATTGTTGGTCCGCTAATAGGAGGAGGGTTGACACAACACGTTACTTGGCGTTGGTGTTTTTATATCAATCTACCTATCGGCGGGTTCGCTGCAGCTATCTTCGCAGTCCTGATTCGCTTCAGAGCTGCTACAGACACCGAGGCTGTACCGCTACTGAAGAAGCTCAAGGGGCTGGATGCTCTAGGCTTTTTACTTTTCGCAGGCTCAATCACCATGCTCCTATTAGCTCTTCAATGGGGTGGCGTTGACTTCGCCTGGAAATCATCAACCATAATCGGCCTCTTTGTCGGGTTCGTTGTCACATTGGCCGTATTTATCCCCTGGCAGCTGTACTTACAGGACGACGCCCTAATCCCCCCTCGGCTTTTTGCCACCCATAAGAACGTTGGGCTCATCTGCGCCAGCTCATTCTTCGTTAATGGACCTTTTCAAATTGTTGTCTATTGGTTACCTATTTGGTTCCAAGCTGTCCTTGGAGTTTCGCCTACTCAAAGTGGTGTCGATTACCTCCCGACAGTCATATCGGATGTCCTGACATCGATAATAGGGTCGGGTCTCGCAATGTTTTTAGGCTACTGGAACCCCTTTCTTTTGCTCGCGCAAGCGATGGTATGCATTGGAGGGGGTCTACTGAGTACACTATTCCCTGCAATATCTGATGCCAAGTGGATCGGGTATCAGATTATAGGGGGAATTGGCTACTCCTTTGCTATCAACATGGTGAGATTACGCCCAGATACGCAAGCGACCGTGGGTTTGTCGCTAATGCTAGGCTATGTTTAGGCTCATCTTGGAATGCAAGCTACACTGCCAAAGGAGCTTGTTCCCGCCGGCGCATCAAATCTACTCATGTTCATTTCGACCAGTTGCGCCATATTCCTGGCCGTGGGTCAGGCAGTGTTCCAAGAACGACTTGTGGCCAACCTTATCCCTGTCTTCCCTACTACCATTATAGATAAAGTAACATCGGTAGGCGCAACGGATCTTCAGTCAGTAGTAACTCCCGAGGAGCTACCTACTCTTCTGAACTTGTATAGTAAATCCATAACACAACTCTTTGTAAGTAAATATCGGTGTTTGGAAGACTACGGTCGAGTCCAGCTAACCCTAGAGCAGTACATCCCTGCTGCGTCACCTGTTATCTCGTTCGTGTTTGTAGCCCTTTGCACATGGATTTCAACAAAGAAATCACAGAGTAATGATAGGAAGGAGAGCCAAAGTTCGTCAGAAGTCTGATCAAATAGTCGAGTAGGGTTCAGCATCTACTACCTTTTGCTACTTAGACTAGATAATACCACATTTACGATACCTTTTCTCACTTGAAATATGATCTCTTCCTAACACAGTAACGGGGATGTTGCGCTTTTGGGATACAATCAATCACCGATTACACCTATAAGCCGTACGGGCGCTATTATTACACGACCTTATTAAGGCGACCAAAGATAAATTCGAGTATGTCTCTGTTCTTACTAGCACGTCTCTTCTGTTACATTCTCCAGCTATTCGTTTGATCACATTTATGCTATGGTAAATGAGCGGATTGCATACGCGCAGATGAGACCCAGTTACACCCTGCCTAATAGTCCGTGAGAGTTCTCAGAGTTGAGACTCCCTTCCTATTTAGGTCCAGTGTCCTCGCCCGCTTTGATCTTTGCCTCGAACTCCTGAAACGATGAAATTCCCTTAGGTATACCACTTGGCAACAGGCCTTGTTCGTCCATGAGTCTGTCTCGTGTCTCCATCGCCTTCTTCCACGAGGGTCGTGAAGTCATGCGCTCATGCCAAGCCTTCACGTTAGGAAACCCGTCAAACTTGTGATTTGGTGAGCAACCAATCACGCTGTCGAGTCTGTCATTCCAGGTTGTGAAAGCTAAGTCGGCATAGGTCATTTTGTGGCCAACGAGCCATTGCTTCCCCTCGAGCCAACCATCGAGCACTCCAAGGACGCGCTTTGCCTCGTTGTTGTACCGTTCTATGGCTGATGGAATCTTCTCGGGATGGAACTGATTGAACCTGTTTGGAACAGTGTAAATACAGAATGTACCACCGACGAGACTGAGACGTAGGAGATGAAACGTGGGAAGACTCACCAGCCTGCCTGCCCAAAGTAGGGCCCTTGCCCACTTACTTGGAAGTAAAGCCACTGGCTTACATGATGCCGTTCTTTCAGGGTATCATAGGTTAAAACCTTCTCAGTATCATACTGTTCAACGAGATAGGTTATGATAGCTCCTGTTTCCCAGATAGTGATGTCATTATTGGGATCCTGGATGGCTAAGAAAACTCATTAGCAGGTTGCATTGCGAGTAGTTACATTGTATGCGCCGCTAGCGGTGGGACAGAGTGTGAGCGTGAAAAGTAGGGAGTAGTTTCAAAGACGAAGATAACCATACCGGGAACACGTCCGTTTGGATTGATGTCGGTGTAGGGCTTCTTCTTGATGTCGTCAAACTTGAAGGACGTGATCTCGTAGGGGATCCGAAGCTCTTCAAGGATAAGGATGACCTAGATACCAGAGCGTCAGAGGGATAGTCGGGGGGAAAGTCAGGTAGATTCACCTTCCATGGATTAGGGCCAGGAGCTACATGTTTTAGACGTTATTMAAGCCGTACTATAATGATTGCCCCTGAAGTGTTTTGACTTACGTGCCATCCACACACGAATCGGCTTTGCCATTTTGAAGCTTGCAGAGATTGTGTTCAATAGCCGGCGATCTCGAAGACACGGTTTGAAGTTTGAAAAGGAGGAGAGAAAGAAACGCATGAGGTAGAGGTAGGTATAAATCGGGAGCTGTTTACCCCTTACATAAGAAAGCGGGAATCCTTTGTTGGAACTTGCATACGGAATATGGATCTAATTATGCGCCCAGCCAGCCTCTTGGGGATCGCCTATATGTGAGATAGGTACCCTAGGTAGGCAGTGTCACTCTATCACATCTCAAGTTGGGCTAGGACTCATAGAAGTACTGCCTAACGTAGGTTGCTTACGCAAGTGGGGGAAGCAGGCTACCTAGGTACCGTCGGTACCTAATAAATCGCCTAGAGGTAGGAGTCACGGTTGCTGTATCTAAGACTTCGGTGACCAGAGCCAGTCGGCACGTCTGTGCTTACAGTCCTTAGCGCCCGAGAAACCAATCAAAAATCTTAAATCTATCATTATTTTCCCTCAAAAGGGTATGGTTACACAACATCGGCATGGAATGGAACAAATTTCAATAGATGCATAAGTAAACGGACTTATTCGGGGGTTTATTCTGACGGAATACGATGACTACCTTAGGTAGGTAGGTGACTGGCGCTTCAAGGATCAACCTGTTCTATGGAGGTTGGCTTGACAGTTGACACTTTTTGAAATTTCAGTAACTACTGTCAAGTATGTGTATACATGTAAAAGGGGGATGCATGGAATGGTAGGCGAGGATTACTTTAGAGGTATTTGAGGTCAAGGCCCTTCACATTCGAATGTAAGGGAGAGGACAGCATTCCGTAACTTTCGATAATCAAAGTTTGGCCTAAAGCATGTACATCTGATAGAAATTTCTGGTTGGGATTGGGTATCAATGGGTAGATGCTATAGCTACAATGAAATAAGAGCAACAGCCGCGATTATTCGCGACAGGCCTGCCGCGATAATCCCCTTGTCTAGAGGTAATGGTTAACGCTAGCATCTTATGTTCCCCGTGACAGCTTAATCTTAAAGGGTGCATTAGGTATATAGCTAACCCTTGATATGGATAGTCGAACGTCGTTCGGGTGCGAATCTCAGCTGCCTAGGTTCCAGAGTCCGACGCTGCCGCAGCTACCTTCTCGGGKCCCTACTTTAGGTAGGTACCTCAACAAGTAAGGGATTCTCGATAGTGGTTGAGCTACCGCCGCGATCATATTGCGTCGTGCAAGCAGTAGTTGATAGGAACTATGAGCTTCTGCGTCCGTATGGTTCGAATGGGAAGATGACGCTGATGATTGCCATAGCGAGATACAATGCCGCACAGATGTAGATCGGTGCCACCGTCCCAGTATTGGCAGTACTAGCAACCACGGCTGAGATGATACCCATGATACGGTTGCAGCCAACAGCAATTCCGTTTCCTGTCGCACGGTGGGCACTCGGCAGCACTTCAGGGGTATACTATATCACAGAAGGTTAGCAGCTGTCATTTACTAAGGCCTATAATCCCGATAGTTTCAAGAGCACGATACATCTTGTGGCATTGTGCTCTCCCCTTAGATGAGTGGTCTATGCTCCGTCCCGCCAGTGGAAGAAGCTATTCGTGAATTAAGCACTTACCGCGTATAACGTCCCATAGTAGATGTTGATACAAAACGCGATAGCACAGCTGAATCCGACGTCCTGGGTCGGAGTCGAGACAATGGTATAAGCGAAGAAGAATGCCATAGTAACTAGCGCGCCTATGGCCATGGTGTACTTTCGGCCGAGGAGTCGAATGTTGCACATCCATGCTGCTAGGACTGGGCCAAAGATACCGGAAATGTTCGTAAGCGTATAATTACGCCATGTTTCGAAAGTTCCAACGCCGTCGTACGCTCCACGGCTTGCGAGATACGAGCTGAAGTGAGGTTAGATGTGACACCAATGTAACAGAATCGACCGTAACGTACTTCAGGAAGACGTAGAAGAGAGGATAACTATAGTCATATTAGCTTGTGGCTCAAAGGAGCATAGTATTCGGTTATAGACGCACGCAAGTCCAATTAATGTCCATGAAAACCAAATGAGCACAGTCGAGATACCGATTCGCTTCGTGGCGAAAAGTCCGCGTAGATGCACAACACTCTCCTGAAATGAGTAGCGGCTCTCACTGTGTGCGGTCTTCACCGTCCCACAAGCATCCAATTTCTCGAACGTCAGCGAGCAAGGTCGATTATACTTCTTTGCGATCGACTGTAGCGTTTCGACCAATTCGGCATCTTCGCCAGTTCCAAGGCGGTACTTGGGTGTTTCTTGCAGACGGACGACGGTGACACGAGCGATGGACATGACGAAAACGAGGGCACCGGAAGTGTACATGACGAATCGCCACCCCTGGTTGGAATCTCTTGGACAGTTGTCGGCCGATTCACAGTTCCATTGGGGTGGAACTATACGCATATTAGAGATCCCGAACGAATTGAGAACCTTGGCTAAGGCTCACCCAAGAAACCCCAACAGATGAAGCCCGTGACAGCTTGACCAATACCCCACCAACAGGCTAGAAAGGTCAGCGCCCACTGCTTGTTACTAGGAAGGTACTCGAGAAAGACGGTGGTGTCCAATATCAGATTGCCACCAGCGCCGAACCCGACCAGAGCTGTGAAGACCCCTAGAGACACCCAGTTTGGCGCTGCACCGGACACAACAGTCGCTACTGACGAGATGAAGAGCGATATGTTGAACGCCCAGCGCCGCCCTATGACGTCGGCGCTCATACCCCAGAAGAGCGCGCCCACCAACATCCCAACGTAAGTCGCAATCGTTTGGGCATTGTCGTAGCCGATCTGGCCAAATTCCTTGAAGGCAGGGCCTGATATGTTGCTTTGCAGTAGGAGCACCAAGGAATCGACAGCATAACTAGGTACGGGGTCGCGTGAGCGATCGATAGCTTCTGAAGTCAACGGATGTTCTTACCCAAATCCGTTCAACACGAATAGCTTCCAATGGTAATTGGTCCAACCAATTTCGTCAATTGCCTGATTTCAGAGTTATTAGATTGCTATGAGTTGCCGTAGAATCATGGTGTCGGTCTCACGTTATTGACGAGGTGCATCTTCGCATTGAGCGCCGGATCCAAGTCTTGAAGAGCTAGAACCTCCTCGGCATCGCCTAAGGTGGACTCGCTCGCTCGGACATTATTGCCGATTCCAACGTCTCTTTCAAAGAGACCTAGGTCCTCTTGTTTGTTATCCATTGCCTTCTCCCCCGTCGCCATCTTTAAAATCAAGCGAGGTAAGGGCTCAAGTTTGCGCTGGTTCGAAACGATCCGCTCGACGTAGGCTTGTCTTGAGATCTTGGCAAGTACTGGATAGATAGTGGAAAATGCGGTATTGAACAGAAAATCAAGCAAGAATTGGAATGAAAAGCGAGAAACTCGAATAAACAAATTCCACGAAGGACATGTGAAGTTTGAAAACGAAGGGTCCCGCTCAGCAAATGGCAACTACGTAATGGTCATCTTGATTCGATCTAGCCGACGACATAGGGCAGGGAGATCCCAAGCGATAAGATCCAGGGATTTCCTAACTAGGTAGGTAAGTAAGAGATTTGCCCCCAGAGCGGTCTTTAGGGTTAAAGCTTGTAGCAGTAGTACACCGCATCGCGCCCGCAGAGGCTTTGTCGCCATCCAAGCTAGCAATGTAAGATAGAAGGTCCTCGTGCGAATCCTCGTGCTACCCTAGCGCCCTGTTGATAGGCTGGTTCATGGGATGGGCCGTGTTGTACCCCACGCCACAGTCTGACGCTGCAGACATCTTGGTCCGCGCGGGCGATAGGAGTTGTAAATCATATTACTTTCCATCATTGTATAGTCGGTGGCACGCAGGGTTTGGTATATAAGCAATACCGAGTGGTGTATTCAGGCGTTGCGCTTGGTGGAGGTAAGAACTAAGTGCTAATCATCTGACTGCAATCGCGTCGTGATCGGATTCGCACAGAGCGTTACCGAACGTTGTTCTAGCATAATTAAGATCAGGCGAAAGGGCACGCGATGTATTACAATGCTGCAAACTTGACGATAGTAATGCCGAAGTTGAGGGGGTTGGGGCGGTCTAAAATATGAATGGTGATGGGATCCTTGAAAAGCTGCGGAGATGAGGAGCAATTCAGGATTCGGTCTGCCGTTTCCCCGGTCTGTACCTGGGATGTTTCAAGCATGGGCCAGATCTGGACAGTATATCGATGAGCTGGTATACTGTACAAAAGGAAATGATAGTAATAGTCGTCGTCGAAGCCGAATGTTACATCTCACTATTACCCATTTATAATAATCACTACTTATCTCAGATTTCTGACTCTTATAACTCCATGGACTTCAACACACGCGTGCCTTTTCTACATGATTGAGGCGATTTAGTGGTCCCTAGGCTAACGTCGACGTCTAGGACCCAGGTCCCTGGCACCCCCAAAACCATTGTCTGAAGTAGAAATCTTCCGCACGTGCAGCTGATCGACTGAACCTAGCAGCTCACCACTACGGTCCAATGAGCACATCGGGCCCTACCACGTTTTGAGGCTCTACAATTGGCCTGCTTCCTAACCTATGATCACATACTCCAATATAAGTATCGGAAGATATTTCTACGTCCATAGACTGTTGAGCTATATGATGCATTGAAACTCTAAGCTGCGACGTCGAATTCGGAGATGAGCTCTTCGCAGTAGAGCTATAGCCAATCATGAATTGATTATTACTCCCAGCTTTCCCCTCTCACGCTACCTAACGCCCTTGCTTCCAGTGATATCCGTCAATCAGCCATGATGAGCAAGTCCCAATATATCGGTAACAAAGCAAGACAAGAAGTTCTTAAAGGGTCCAAGGCCTATTGCATTCAAGTGAATGACGAAGGCATGCCTATCCCATCTCCAATCCATCATGGTTCGTAGTTTCTATCTCCTGTCTCTCGCTAGTACTGCCTCGGCAGCTTTCACCGGCAATCTCAACTACTTTTCTCCTTCGAGGCGACATGCATCTCTAGGTGTGTCGATTAGCAAGGTAGCGAAACGAACAAACCAAAACACACCTTGGGATCCTAGTCAACTAAATTTTACTCATGGAATCGCATCCGGCGACCCGTCTGACGATAGCGTCATACTATGGACAAGGGCAGCGCCGTCTAGTGACAATAATGGGAGCAACGTAACTGTCTCAGGCTACGTCCCTCTCTACGATCATTCGACTGAGCAATATGTCGCGAAGAGCGACTCGCCAGTCTGTGTCGATTGGAAAATAAGTACCTCAAAGTCTTTCGAAAGAATCATTTACTCTGGGACCGCGTACACCAGTTCCGACATAGATTACACGGTCAAGGTATGATGGTGCTAACTCCATCTTAGTAGTACAAGATTGATAAGGGGGTTTTAGGTTGAAGCCAAGAAATTGCAACCTTATACAACTTACTGTAAGTAACAACACGACGATAACAGTCAATGGCAATGGCTGACTGGGTTGACAGTTTATCAATTCAATGTGTGCAATTCCAACAATACTTCACCCATTGGCCGTACCAAGACAATTCCTTCCGCGAACGATGAGGTGTCTGAGCCAGTCAGGATTGCCGTGTATTCCTGTAGCAATTATCGTGAGCCTCTACCTATCTAAACCGGAAGCTGTTCTACTAGTTAACACCTGCCAACAGCATTTGGCTTCTTCAACGCGTATGGTAATCCGGTCAGGAAAGACTCCGTCGATTACGTAGTTCACTTGGGCGACTACATATATGAGTATGCTAATGGCGCGTATGGCTGGGGTAACGCCTATGATCGAATCCCGCTTCCAGACAAAGAGATATTCTCGTATGTCGTCCCTGTCGCTTTTTATTCTCTAGTAACCTAATATACTTGTAGTCTCTACGATTACCGAAAGCGCATAGCTACGTACAGAACTGACCTGGACCTCCTCGCGAGCCACCAGAATTTCCCCTGGATACCCGTCTGGGACGACCACGGTAGGCAGTCCCATTCCAAATAGGGGCAACATGGGCCCTAATCATGCACAAATAGATGTTGCCGACAACACCTACCGTGATGGTGCCTCCCACATGAATAATACCGAGCAGTCATTCGTAATGGACGGCGGTGTCTCGGTTGACCAACGGAAGATGAACGCTGTTCGTGCGTATTTTGAATGGAGTAAGTCATGGATGTCGCATAATAGGCGTCCTACAGTAACTAAACATCTACAGTGCCTATCCGACAAGTCGACATGGATGATAATCTGCGAATCTGGCGCAATTTCCAGTTTGGCAATTTATTCGATCTCGTCATGCTTGACACTCGGCACTACGATCGATCCATTACTGACTTGTATTGGAACAACGAATATCTTGGCGAAATCTATAATGACGCTAGCCGAAGTCTCATGGGGGCGAGACAGGAAGCTTGGTTCTATCGTACCCTCCGGGAGAGTTCCATTCGAGGGGCGACGTGGCGTGTCATAGGAAACCAAGTCGTTTTCAGTCGGGTCAACTTGGGCGCAGCTACTGGCGTGGACCTGCTTTACAATTACGATCAATGGGATGGATATCAAGCAAATCGCAATCGCACATTCAACACGATATATGAGAACAACATAGGAAACAACATTTTCTTGGCCGGAGACTCTCATGCATCCTGGGTATCCGATCTCGTGTGGCTCGACGAACATCCTTACGATCCGGCTTCCGGGTCTGGATCCATGGGAGTCGAGTTCGCGGGGTCAGCCGTCAGCTCTCCATCCCCATCTGGTCAGAACATCACAATAAATGGCACTAAAGCGTCTTCGGACTGGGTGATAGCCGCGAATGCAGAGATACAGTGGCAGGACCTGTACTACCGCGGCTATTTCGAACTGTCCATAAGTCACGAAAAGGTGGATGCCGCCTTCTTTGGTATCCCAACGACCACTATCCGCAACGGATACGAGATACCCCTGGCGAACTTCACTGTTGTCGCTGGAGAGAATAAGCTACATCGTACCAATGGATCTCCTGCTGTTGGTAACGTGGAGACGGGTAGCTTGAGAGGCGGCAAGCCCACATATTCGAATCTGACACATGATACGGAAACTGGAAAATGGTTCACGTATGGTGGATCCTAGCTGTTTATGGATAACGATGTCTGTTCATATAGGGGTGTCAAGTACATAGACCTTGTGATCTTGCTGGCTTCAATGGTAAACTTTAAATCAAGATCTTGGCATATACATACATGTACATAGATATGTAGGTACACAATGCCTTCAACCTTATAAATCTAAGATCCATTAAACCTGTAATGTTACCCCTGAGCCCCTTTCGTATTTTGACTTTACCGTAAAGTTTCGGCCACAATAGATCGGACGACTCCTATCACAGCGCATCCTGGGTACCTAACCGTAGATKCTTAACATCATTTCGGTCCGCTGTCATGTGTCATCGCATCTCACGGGCCTTCAGAGTTTGACGAAGCGACGCCCGGGACGTGCTGCCTCGGCCATAGCTCATCCTGTCCAGGCACTGATAAACGTTTTCCTTCCAATCCATATATGCGATTCCTGGGGATCAATGGTCAGAGTGGACCCACTTGCCCGAGTGCGAACAGTCACCACCTGCAAAGCGAATCAGTCCTCCGTCCAGTCACTAACCCGCCGAAAATAGATGAACTGAGTTTTCCCTGCTTGGCGTGTGATGTCAAAGGAATCMGAGGCGGTTCAAGCTTAAAATTGGTCGGCGTGTTGGAAAAGGGCGTCAATTCGTTTTATGCCAACCCTTCTACCAACCCTTCTGCCAACTTATTTCCATTCTCACTTACATCTTTCGCGGTACTCTGAGCCGTACTCCTTCGAATTTTCTCAAATCAGCAAAAATTTCCAAACTTTGCATTCGAGTATTCCGACGGATGCCCCAGATTCATAAGACTTAATCCCCGACTAGATTTTCCAACGGAGCATTGGAACCCTAGGGAACCTTACCTTCCCAGAGTCGTCTCACACAACACATCGACACCCACCACCCAACCAGCGTTTCAGACATTTCCTTCTCACAGAAGGTACTACCAAGCAAGACAGACCTAGTCGTCACCCTAGAAGAAMCCCGCCAGTCGTCTGCCCATTCATCAATCATCATGTTGCTCTACGGCATGCGCCTCGCATGGATCCTAGACCTGATCGATCGTCACTACAAATTGCTAGGCCGCCTCTTTAACATGGAGTACGACCCAATGATCAGGCTGTCGGACCAGGCCAAGGCATTATGCAACAAGATACGCGATCTCGTATCGCCGTACGTCGAGGTCCTCTTCGTTACCGTGCCGGCATTCGAGGACAAGATTAAGCAGAGGGTCTGGAACGGAATCTACGAGAGAATCAGATACCCCATCGCCAGCCCTTATCGCTTCAGCCACATGAGCCACCATCGACACCTCCGCCTAGATGACCATGTGCAACGGCTTCTAAGCGAGCACACTAGACAGAGTCTCCCGAGGAACTTCGACGAAGCTGATTATGGACTGCCTCGATGTCTTCAGAAGGGTAGTTTCAACCTGTTTCCGCGTGCAGTGCAGCCTGTTACGAACGTCACTCTCCGGGGTCAGCACACTAAGAACGACATGATCTACTCTCCTACAGCTGAAGTTGCGGCAGGACCAGTGAAGCCCGTGGCGGAAACGTACCATGATCCTCTTCGCGGACATCTTCGGCGTCCTACGCCAATTCGCATTCCCGTTGACCGGCCACAATGTAGTAGTTTTCCCGGCACTAACTCTAGTATTTCCGATCCTACTGAGGACGACCGCGACGCCAGCTGTTTGGACGAAACCGACAGCGACAGCGGTAGCGATAGCGATTCTGACCTTGGCGAAGAGGAATACCCCCTCAGTCCCCACAGAAGCCACTGTTCGCTCTGCCACATCACCCGCAAGATCAACATGGCCGTCGCCTCCATGCGCGTTGAAGCGTTGTGCAGTAAATACCCTCCATCCAACCTACCCGGGATCATGGAGCGCGCGAGCAGGCAGTTCGAGAAGGAATGGTCTGAGATCCAAGCCAGCGAAGCGAGCCGGTCTCCGCGACACTTTCGGGTAAACCCAGATGACGAGCGCAACTGGAACGCCCTGCTCAAGGCTCTACTAGAATTCTTAATAATACGCGAGCAAGAAGCGAAAAAGGCTCGCAGGGACAGGTTGATGGTGCTCCTGACGCAGCCGCGTCCGGGACAAGACGTGGATATTTATGAAGACGAGGATAGTTATGATGAGGATGGTAGTGACAGTGAGGAGGAGAAGACAGACGAGGACAAGGAGAATGACCGCGCCCTGCGGGAACTTAGTTGGTTCCTGAACAGGGTGGATGTCGAGGACTTGGAGGAAGATGATCAATTCGCGGATACTGTGGCACCAACCACGATGACGACGCCCGAACGTGGATACAAACTACCGCCTTTCACTCTAGACGGGCGACCTTTGATCTTCTTGCGATGATGGCCCGATTCCTGCTTTGACATTTGGAATCGGGTCTGGAATATGGGTGCTTTTAGGAGTTGGGGGCATGATACCCAATTTTAGCAAGGGAGACGATGATTTAGCTTTGGCGTTGGAATGGTATTGCAAATAGGGCTTGGGGGGATGTTGGAGGACGGAGCAGTTCATGAAGAAACGAATATACGAGCGAATGAATTTTAAGGGGGTCTTCTAGGGCATTGCAGTATACCCAGTGGAAAATCGAAGCTGGCTATGAAAAGAGCTATAATATCTGCGTCTGGCACATCCTATAGTATAGGACTAAGACGACTCGGTAGATAAACCGCTAATTATAATGGCAATACATGGTAATCCTCTGGTCCTCTTGATTGTGGTTGTGGCCAGCAAGTTTGTGCAGCTTTCACAAGATACGGCACCGAGTGTTGAGAGTTGAAGACTTGAAGCCCAAAGCGGGTAGCCCAGATTTAATAGGCCGTCCACTATCGGGACTTACCTGATAAGGTAGGGGCCGACTGACGTTAGGCTTCTTTTAGCGACCTAATGTGGAGAAGTCCCTGAATTGGTCCCCCCTGGCGATCGACGGCTACCCCTCCATCGCACCAGTATAAATAAAAATACATCCAGCTTCCACTGACCGTCTCTTTCCCTCTCACAAGCTAGGAACTCTTTACAATTTACAGCCATGGCCGACACGAAAATCTACAAGGCGAGCACCACTGCTCCAGTGAACATTGCGGTGGTCAAGTACTGGGGAAAACGGGACCCTAAACTGAACCTGCCCACCAACTCGTCCCTATCCGTTACCCTGTCACAAGCAGATCTACGAACCCTCACTACTGCTACGTGCTCCGCGAGCTACCAAGGCGAAGATAGCCTGACTCTCAATGGCGAACCCTCCGATATCACGGGTGCCCGTACCCAGGCTTGTCTGCGAGAACTGCGAGCCCGAAGAGCTGCCCTCGAGGCAGAGAACCCGTCGCTGCCCAAGCTCTCGACCATGCCCCTCCGTATCGTCTCCGAGAACAACTTCCCCACCGCCGCCGGTCTAGCTTCTTCGGCTGCAGGCTTTGCGGCCCTCGTTCGCGCCATCGCGGACCTATACGAGCTCCCCAGCTCACCCACTGAGCTTTCCTTGATCGCTCGCCAAGGCAGCGGTTCGGCGTGCCGCAGTCTGTTCGGTGGATACGTTGCCTGGAGGGGCGGTGAACAACCCGACGGGCTAGACTCGAAGGCAGTAGAGGTTGCGCCGGCATCGCACTGGCCGAACATGCGAGCCCTGATCCTCGTCGTCTCCGCGGCTAAGAAGGGCGTCAGTTCGACCTCGGGTATGCAGCAGACCGTTGCTACATCCGACCTATTTAAAGGCCGTGTTGCGAACGTCGTTCCGGCTCACATGGAGAAGATGGAGGCTGCTATACGGGACAGGGATTTTGCTAGTTTCGCGGAGGKGACTATGAAGGATTCTAATTCGTTCCATGCCTGCTGTGCGGATMCCTMCCCGCCTATCTACTACATGAACGATGTGTCCAGGGCTGCCGTGAGGGCTGTGGAGGCCATCAACGCAGCTGCAGGCAAGACGGTGGCGGCGTATACCTTCGACGCGGGGCCGAACGCTGTGGTGTACTATTTGGAGGAGAACAGCGGTCCTGTTGTGGGAACGTTCTATAACCTGTTGCAAGGGACCGACGACTGGAAGGATGGCGCTAAGGCGTACGCCTCAAATGCTGTACAACTCGATGAAGCCATCACGAGCTTGATTAAGGGCGGTGTGAGCAGGATTATACAGACCGGTGTGGGCGAGGGTCCTATAAAGACCGACCAGCACTTGGCGTAAGCCTCTGGCAGAGGGGTCGATATTCTCCAATATTCTCCAACTACAATCCGTCGATAGAGCATTAGACGAGTAAGCAGTCGATATCAACTTCGATGGCTACCTAGAGGCAACACGAGCAGCAGTTTTGTCGGTTACACACATGCAGAGCGCTTGCATTGGGAGGGAAGCAATCTGATATCATATAGTGACGTTTTAATACCATTTAATACACTGCATTAGAGTGTTGCACCCGCACGTTTCGTTTCAAATCTAGATTATGTACCTCAGCTAATCACATATCAACTCTCACTCATGCCCTACCAATACCTAAGACAGCCCAAGGTCGTAGATTTCCCCTCTACCCGGTTTCCAATCGGCAGGTTCCGATTTGGTGGGTGTGCAAGGTCCCCATAAAAAAAGCTTCAATGTGACGTGCGACCCGAGAAATTTTAGTTCCAAGTCCATTAGTTTCGCTCGGGGTTCCGCCGGGGAAAATGGTCTCAACACCATGATTTCTGGGCTTGTCGTCTCGGTTCTTTCCTTAATTGTTCCTATATACCTTAGATTATAACCACTAACGGGATTGTTACGAACATGTCGGACGTCAAGGCTCAATCGCCAGACGTATGTCCGGTCGACCATAAGAGCAGGGAGGCGTGGCTATCACAAGCGAAAGCTGCCGGCGCGGACGGAGGTCAATCGCAATCGCTACCACCGTCACACCCTCCAATTCCAAGTACCGCATCGAAAGACGCCGCCGAAAGCTGCCCGGTAGACCATAGAGCGCGCGAAGTATGGATGCAGCAAGCTGCTCGCGCAGCATCTACCGCACCAGCACCCTCCTCCACAAGTACCCATCCCCCAGCGCCGACGTCATCCTCATGGACATCCTACCTCCCACGCATACCATTCTGGTCCAGCTCCTCCTCCTCCTCTTCCTCCCCCTCATCGCCAAAACAACCGCGACTCTCCTCCCTAGCCACGGACCGCGAAATCTCCACGATCCCACGGTCCTCCAAGCCCATGGCCGCAAGCGAAGCCTCCCCGCGGCCCGCGAACACGGAGCAAGAAACGGGCGCGGACCAAGCGTCGGGGAACTGGATCTACCCGTCCGAAAAGATGTTCTTCGAGGCCATGAAGCGCAAGGGCCACGACCCGCGCGCCGCCGACATGCGCACCGTGGTGCCGATCCACAACGCCGTCAACGAGCGCGCGTGGGCCGAGATCAAGGCTTGGGAGGAGCCGTATGTGAGGAACTCAAGGTACGTATTCGTTCTAGGCCCATATACATACTACCACAATTATACGAAGATCAGCGTTTAGTCGAAGAGTGGAGTACTGATGCTAGGAGGGTATAGTTGCGATGGCCCGCGGCTACACTCCTTCTCGGGCCTAAGCACGCGCATGTCGCCCAAGGCCCGCATCAACACGCTGCTGGGGTACCAGGCGCCTTTTGATCGACACGACTGGGTTGTCGACCGGTGCGGCAAGGAGATCGAGTACATCATCGACTTCTACGCTGGGCGGAATAGTGCGGCTGGGAATAATGGACAGCTGTCGTTTTACCTCGACGTTCGGCCCAAGTTAAACAGCTGGGAGGGCATTAAGATGCGTGCTATGCGAGCTTCTGGTTTAGCGTAGTGTAGAGGACGTTGGGTTGAGGGTGAGTAAGGAGCGATGCATGTATAGATACTAATGTATAGTAAGGGCACCTTTGCATTTCTCATCATAGCACGGCGTACGGCTTGGTCTAGGTTTGAAATAGAGGCATCGCCATTCATCTACGAGTCTCCGCCTATTTTGTTCATGTGAATTCAGTTGCATTTTCCGTATCTATCAAGGACCTATTGCCCAGAAAGCATCGCGAATTTGGGGGGTATCGTACAACCATGTCAAGTCCCTTTTCCATAACGCCTTAATACAATCGCAATCGAAGAGAATCCTGGCTTCCTCCCAGCATAGCGCTGCAACGCAGAACCACCCTCCTTACTTAGATAGAACAAGACGAGTAGAGGGGCTCGTTTCAACAGCATTGGTCCTTAGATCCCAATCGAAGCTTTTGAGGATCCGCCACAAATGACTCTCATATGCCCAACGTTGGCCAGAGTAAGCCTCAACCCATGCTTGTACCGCGTGCGGTCTAGGGGCACCCTTCTCGGCCTTCATCCAGATCTTCTTGTGTCCGTTGCAAGAAGTGATAACGTATCCCACGCTCTTGAACTTCTGGAGATTGAGAGTCGAAATCTCTCCTGGTTGAGGAAATGTGTTTGCGAAAGAGATGTTTGGGCCAATCCAGCTCATGATCTTCTCCTTGGCGGCGACTTCGCTGGGACAGAGAATAATTCCCGTGGCGCGGTAGTGGTCCACGAGGATGCAGAGTCGTTGTTTGTTTAAGGTTCGCATTTGGACGGAGCGAACAGCTTGGTAGTTCGTCCAAAGGTGAGTGCTGACTAGTATAATCATCCAGGCCAACACAGCTTCCTTGCTGTGCACAAAGTGGAGGAATAGACTGCCGACCAGCATTCCAAAGAGACTGATAACGGTCTCCTGGCTGCCGTCTTTCGCATTGAGCTCAGCTAGGTTGCCATTCTTAGCGAAATGAGCACTGAGCTCGGCCTTGGCAGCTCCGCCTGAGACACCGCAGAGGGCACGTAGGACACCGGCTCCGCAGATTGCTAGGACCTTGGGGTACGGGGGTAGCGCCGGTGCGAGGATGTCCAAGAACAAGGCTCCATCGTTGACAATATCAGCTAAGAAACGGTAGAATTTGCATTCTGGTTGAATGGCTTGGCCGCAGCGGTGCGCGAAGAGAATTGTGGCGAGTCTGCCGGTGGACTCCTGCAGCACAGTGAGGAGAACTGCAGCGGTTGCCGAAGAAGTAGAATCGCCAACGCCGAAGCCCTGGAGGACAGCTCGAGATGACAACAGACCCGCGATAGTGCTAGAGAATGCTTGAAGAGAATCCTGCAAAGAGCGTAAGTAAATGCACAAGGGAAAATGCAGGGGCTTAGTAGTGATGTAGCAACATACGTAGATCTGGTAAGGTGTGTAATCGGGCGTCACGCTCTGCGGGTATCCGACAGGGAGGAAGACGTCCATTAGCGGGACGATGTGGCGTCCAAAAGCCTCTTCCGTAGGCGCTACGGGCTTTCCCTCGTCATCATACGATAGGGAGCGGCGGGAGCCATCGATGGCGGCAAGAAGCTTCGGGGAGCGCTTGTCGTCTGATTCGTTCGTGGCTTTCATCTCGTCCATCTTGCTAATGAGAGATTCAGAAGCAAAATGTGTCGCAGATGATGTTGCGGAAAGAAAGTCGGCGATTTGTCACCGAGCTGCACGCTATTAATATTGTTTGAGTTTGGGGCAAGCATCAGCTGAAATCGCTAGCACAGTATGCATTGCGTAGTACCTGTACCCCGCGATTACCCCACGGTTAGGTACGTCTACGATTCACGCTATATGGATACATGTACTTTACCACCTGGGAGCATTGAAGCAACGGGCTGTTAACTACCCGTCGGAAGGCTCTACCCTGTGAGTCTTCCAATTTTCACCGTGCTAAGTAGCTGCAGCTGCCCTACGACACCCAGGTAGATAAGTGGATTTCCAAACCTCAACGTTGTAGCACCGGGTACATAGTACAGGCACCTAGGTAGTGTACCTATGTAACTTGTACAAGCAGGTACGTACCAGAGCTGTACGAACTGCTGTACGTGCTGTGAATTTATTCCACTAGAAACTCACATTTCATACCTGTATTCATTTATTCTAATACTTCTTTTCCTTGTTCGGCGCATTACCCTGAAAAATAATGATAGACTGACAGACCCTTATCTAAAAGCGTACGTTAATCTCACTTGAGGCGTTAGATTTTGAAACCATAGGCATATTGACGCCTAAGTTATGGCCAAAATTAACTAGAAAATATCTGGACACGCGCCGAGCAAGTTTAGTATCATGGACAACTCAGAGAATATTGAATGTACCTGCTATGTCGCTCTGAATTCTGGCAGGGCGTACCACAAGGTCGTCAAGATAATCTTCCTCCTTCACACCATTATGTAAAAACCCTTCTCTGACATCTCCTATTAGTCCAGCAATCGCCAATCATTCTAACATGGAGAATGTAGAGCTAGAAAATACAGAACACGAAATTTCCATGTTCAAATTGCGACCAGAGCTCAGGTTGAAAATCTACAATATTCTAGCCAGGGTAGCATTGCAGGAATGTATCTATAAGACCCGATACCCTTCCTACCCAACTACCTAGTAAGCCTTATAATTAAATTTCATTCAGAATCACTCAATCCTTAAGAATTATACTCAATCTACATTGTATTTAACCTCATGACTACCGCACGAAATGGAAGAGCTTGCCCATTTAATAAATCCCCTGCAGTTGGGACCTCCCACTTCGTCAACAAAAGCAGAAAAGGGGTCACTGCCGCCATATAAATACCCAAAAATTCCCGACCATGCGCATACCCGCGTGTTAGAACTTCAACCGGCGTTGGATAGTACTGCACCTCTCCAGGCCAGCCTACAAGCTGTGGACCTAGACTCGGACCCATTCTTCGATGCTATTTCGTATGTTTGGGGAGAGCCTATATTCAGTGAGGAAATCATCATCGACCGCACCGCATCCATCAAAATCACCTCCAATCTCCGCGATGGGCTTCTCCGCTTTAGACTGCCGACGGAAGTGCGGCGCCTCTAGATCGACGCGATGTGCATAAATCAAAAGCGACGATGATGAAAATGCGAGACAAATACCACAAATAAGACAAATATATAGCGAGGCCTCCTCTGTACTCATCTGGCTGGGTAACGACCAGGAAGGGTCTTCAAATATGCAGCAACTTGCCTTTCTAACACAGACAACTGTTGGCAGAAAAGGGGTCGGAGACCTAGAACGGGCTTTAGATGGGCTCGTCCGTCTTCCTTAGTTCGGGAGACGTTGGGTCATACAAGAAGCTTCCCTGAACGCAAACACAACTCTATTCTGCGGAACGAGTATGATTCCTTGGATAAGGGTACTATTGACTTCCCAAGTGATACCGGACTCGAAGTCTACATCTAAACACCTCATCGAACCCTTCCAAAGTCTCTGGGAGTTACATGTCCTACAAACAAAGCGCCAACTGAAAATACTGGATCTTCTCCAGAATTTCTCGGAGGCAAGCTGTACAGACCCCAGAGACCATATATACGCCCTAGCCGGTCTTGCGTCTGATGTTGCTTTCATATCCAACGAATCTTGCTCTGATAAGACAGTAATTTCGATCGATTATACGAAGAGCACAGCAGAAGTATTCAAAGACTTTGCATTTGCGGCAATGTCGTCGGGGATTTTCCATAAATGCATTGCCTTCAGAAGGTTACTTGGATATGCCATGGATCAAGCCGATGGTTCAAGCCCAAATGGAATGCCTTCATGGATACCAGATTGGCGCTTTCCCGTAGTACGACGATCGATACTAGTACACTCTGATGACCTAGAGTTTAACATCATAGACCAAAACGAAGGGAAGATAGAGCTACGTAATACTTACTGGTTTGGAGTTGTTGGCCATATTCTTGGAACCTTCCCTCGGAACGCAGACTCACGCCGTACGCGGGTGTGGATAGAGGAACTCCTTGAGTTAATTGAGGATCAAGCAACGGCTAGGAATTCTGGGAAGCCTTTAAGCAAGCTCGTTCTATTATACCTCTTTGATGAAACACTTGATTTACTTACAGCAGAAACAATCAAGCACGAAGAGTTCCCCGAGCGGTTCAAAATTGCAGACTACGTTGACAATGTGTCAGAATATATGGAAGGCCGTCTGATATTCATTCTGTCGGCGGATCCTCCTTTCACGACCAAGCATATCAATGGATCTTGGCTAGGTATTGGCCTATCACATACCCGGGTTGGCGATATAATCTGTAAATTCCCATCACGTACTCGTCAATCCTTCTACGGTTACCCTCCATTTTGTTCACTTCTGCTTCGAGAAACACATCAGTCAAAAACCAAGCGAATCCAACCCCTTGTGCAGTATTTGAGTCAAAAAGGGGGTTTCAATTTATTTGATGGACACTACACACACTGCCCTCCTGACGTTGAGTTCGAAATCATTGGACAGTTTCTTGCATACGTGCTGCCAAAAAGGCGTCTTGTACGGGTTTCAGGAAACCCATTCTCACCAAAAGCACCCTCATCCTCACACCGGCGGTGACCCAATCAAGTTCATCGAAGCCATGATTATATGCTAGGAGTTGACGCGCCACCACTCTCGAGTCTACCTGCTCGACATTCACAACCTTATCTATTCCGTCTCCTCTTCAGTTGAAGCCCTTCTTCTCCCATTGATTTAATCCTACTCAAATGGTCTACTCAGATTTGCAATGTTCCTTCAAACTGGACCTAGCATAGGGTAGGAACATTGCCATCTTTAATTACGGTATAACTCCTATAGAAATTTGAGTGATGATGCTATCTTCGAGCTTCGCTGTCATTTCCTTTTTTTTTTTTTTTAATGTGCGATACCTCGCTCCTCTCGTAGTCATCCTAGCCCCTGAAACTCTTTTTTCTCTCTCTGTCGCTCTCTTTTCGCGGTATTCATTTACGTCAGCTTAGACTAATATCCTGGAAGTCTACTACCAAGATCATTTATTGATATACTGTCGATTCAAATATAAAGGACTATAAGGGATGGAAGATGTCTCGTAGTTCTGCAATATGTCCTGAAGATGAAAGAAGTCCAAGGCGGTGAGGCATCTGCCCAGCGGTTTAAATCTAGTGGTGGCTAAATATTGGGCTAAGCCCGGGGTACAAAATGGAGTGTCCGAACCGAGAAATAGTAGAAMCCCTGCCGAAGCTTTCCGGACAGTCTCCTTCCAAAATAAGGGATCGCATTTTACTCGCTCCACAAACCCTTTGCTAGTCCCGGAAATCTCTGCCCAATCACCTCGACTCTCCAACTACATACCTTGGGCAGGTAGGTAAACTGGAATAACATTGATTTTATATTCAAGAAATCAATTTGAGAAGCAGAGACATCCCGTAATGGCTACCTCGGACAATTGGCGAGATTCGTCGAACTGGAGGACTGCCAAAGAGTCAGGTCCTTCGACAACCTCGGCGCCCAGGAACCCCAGGCCCGCATATCAGGGCCGGCTGGCTGCCCAATCTTGGAGGACCAGGGAAACCGCAGGAGCTCCTAGTGATGCCACACCTGAGGGCGAGCAACGGGGACAGCGTGAGCGGCCTCAACGTGGTGACTGGGGTCGCGGAACCCGTCCTTATGACCGTGAGAGGACAAACAAGCCCCAAACAGACGAGAGCAGCGCCACAAAAGCCATCGCCGAGGGCCGACGCATCTACATCGGCAATCTGCGGTACCAGGCCAAGCCAGATGATATCGAGACGCTGCTCAACGACAATGAGCTGGCCAACTTTGAGTCCATCCACATCTCAATTGACCACTTCACGGGGCGGAATCCCAGCTACTGTTTCGTTGAATTCCCGGATCGGGAGACCGCTGACCGGGCCATGTCCACTCTAGAGGGAAAGCTCCTGCTCGGCAGGGAGGTCAAGTGCCGACCCTGCATACCGAAAGGAGGCGCATCGGGAGGTAGACAGAACGCGGGTCTGGACCGCTGGGGCCGCTGGTCGGGTGATAATAAGAGCGGCCGCGAGGGAGAGGATGAGCCAGCCGTGGATCGATCTCCCAAAGCGGCTGCGACGGACAGATACACCAAGGACTTCTCCGGCCAGCGGCTGTACGTTGGCGGGTTACCCAGAATGCACGACCAGGCGACGAATTTCTCCGAAATCAGCGAGCTATTCAAAGATTTCCAAATGTAAGTCTATCTACGCCTTCAGGCTTCCACCGTGTTGATTCAACCCCACGCAAGCCACATCCATCTGACCCGTTACCAGCGACGCAATCAGCAAGAGGATCACCGCGCATGAGTCGGCCCGCTCCAAACCCGGCAATCATGATTTCTGCTTCGTTGATTTCGCCACGCCGGAGCAAGCACGTGAGGCTATAGAGGCCATCAACGGCAGCTTTTTCCGGGGAGGGAGGTTGAAGGTGAATCTGGCCAGTGGGCGCTCCAACAAGTGGCAGGAAAGGGAGAACCTGAACAGTGTTAATATAGATAACTTGGTCGAACAGGCAGCGTAAACGGCTAGTTAGTATCAAACAATAACACACTTAACTAAGAAACACCTCGCCTTTAACGTTAGGTATTTATGCCACCTGTCACCTTTTTGTGAGAAGCAGGGTATCTGGGACCATGAATAGTCTTTCCTTTGTTGATCTAGCTAATGAGTACAGCCTTGGTATCCGTCGCCTGCAATGTACAGATGTACGTTTGTCAATCTCGCAGTAACCTCAACTTCCGCCATCAACAATAGCATTTCCCTCAACATCTTTCTTAACCGCCCACTATTCGGCCCCAGCCTTGGCCTTGGCCCTGGTCTTGGCCTTGGCTCTGGCCCTGCCTTTGGCTCCGGCCTTGCCCTTGGCTCCGGCCTTGGCCTGCTTCTGGGCTTCTCTCGCAGCCCTTCTCGCCTCTGCAGCCGCCTCCCTCTTTCGCGCAGCAGCAACACTCTTCTCCAGGTTGGCGATTTTAGCGGCCCATCTCGCCGCTAGCGTCTTCCAACGACTCTTCAGGGCCCTCTCCTTGACTTTACCCATCCTGGTGTCTTCTAGCTCAAGGGCTTCGCTGAGGTGACCTAAGAATGGCTTGACAAAAGCTTCGATAACGCGGCCAGGGGGCGGTAGGCTCTTCATAATTTGGAGAAGTTCGGTGATTGGGGTGGTGAAGTCTCTGAAATGAGATTCGTAGAACTGTATAACAAAATCATCCCCAACATGAATGTTATTGGTCTCCTTCCCGTACACAGCCCAAAGTGGCTCCCAAGATGTTCTTGGGACATGTTGAAAGTTCGTCCAAAGCAATTTGCATTCTATTTCTGAGGAATCATTCCACCGGATCCCTTGAACTTCGGAGTATTCCCATGTCAATGTCCCATCGGCAGTGTACTTGGGTATGTCGCGCTGCAAGATGCCGAGTAGGTCGTTGAATACATAATCCTTGCGTCTAGTGCGAGACGAGATAGAACCGATAGCGTTTCGGGTCAAATTACGCATTATGCGCTTCTCCCCGGGGAAGTCAAGCTGCTGCGCTGCGATAGCTTCGTAAACACGAGTCGAGTTGTCCATGTCCACAAACCACTTGGGCTTTTGTTCCTTTGAACGTGCGAACACTGTAGCGTGTACGAGTTAGCAAAATTTCGCAAGAGCTAGATGCAAGAGGCCAAGATGGTTATCTCCCAAGGCAGTAACGAAGAAGTGGTGGGTGGGTGGGTGACGTTGTGAACGGAGTAAAGGCATAAAAGCCACAACCCAGAAGGCCAACCCTAATTGAAAATATAAGAGAGCCAACTTACTAATACTGTTCAGCTCGGAAAGCCACCCCAGAGCTTCTGAGGGAAGGTGTTCAGCCGTCAAGGAATCGAATGGGACTGTCTTAGAGTCTCCTAAAGCGAGAATAGTTCCTTGTGTAAAACGCAACTTCACCCGGAGGAAGGGCAGATTCCACGGCGACGGTGTGTCGAGCGGTTTCCTCGCACAGGCTAGATAATCGAACAAAACGTCTGGCCAGAAGCACCCAAGGACGAGAGACAGTTCTCTAAGATCTTTACACTGACTTAAGAGTGTCAAGAAATGACAGTTGTCATATTGTTCATCTGGATGTATCCATGGGTGATCTACCCGTGAAAATCCGTTCGCGAGGTTGAGTTGGACATAGCGAATAACCTTCCGGCGTTGGGGGGTAATAGCTGCTAAGAACTCAGAGTAGGCATGCTCCGATATGGGCGGGAGTCCGATACGTTTCTCCAACGTTTGGAACTCGAATGTATTGACGCGGTAGAATTCTTGGCATTTATCGAGGTCATCATAGATCCGTCGACATGTACGGCCAAGGGAAACAACTGCCAGTGGGTGTTGCTCTGCATTTTGTCGAACGCTGAGGTCGTCCTTGTTCGATACACGCTGCCACTGGTATGTGCCCCATGTGAACTTGTTGGAGTGCTTTGTTACATGCCGGATTTGAACGCACCCGTTGACAGCTACAGCCCATTTATATATCATGATACGCACCTGAGATGAGTTAGTTTATCTACAATGTTAGGAGTCAAGGCTAGAGAGAAAACACATACCTCAGTGGGAAGGCTGAGGAATGAAGTGGTGTCATTCTGCTGGGTTACGGAACACAAGGGATGATTTCCATCTTCCAGATTGACAATACCTGAACTAAGAGCCGCGTTACCAGAGTTGACAGTTCTTTGGCGGCTAGAAGCCATTTTGTCGGATGGTGCTGATGGATGAGTTTGGTGTGCGCCGACAAGACGAAAGGGGGTTTGGCCGGCGGCGAGTTCAATGAGAGACAGCGCAGCGGAAGCTGTCAAATTGGCAGGTTTCTGGGTCGGCGACCATGTAAAATTCACAAAAGGAAAGGTCGACAGAATTGCCAAAGGAGGTCGCCGATGAAGTGGGTAAGAATTGGAAGACGGGCGAGAATCGGGAGAGGGTTAAGTAGGAAATGGTAAATTCGGCGACAGGTGTAAACAATCAACCCGCCGGTGAACCCGCACAGTGGACAGACGCGCCGACACGCCGCCATGCACCTACCTTAGATACCTAACGTCAAAGAAGGAAAGAGGCTAATGTGCACCTACCCTGCTCGAAGTTTCTAATCATGTGGATCACGTAGCGGCACGGTGAGGATCCAGATGCAGCTCCGAGTCCGTTAAACTATAGGGGGGGCAGTTGCCCTGTAAATTGGACGTATTAACAAGAACACAGTACGTACACTCGATCAATTACCTACATATGTAGGTAGGTATCATTATTGTACCTAGGATTACATGTAAGTATACGTACACAGTCTGCATTAAAGTACGTACCTAATAAGGGGGTTGTTCCTAAGTTATCATTTGGGGATATTTCCACCACCTCTATAATAAGGGGCAAGGACAATGGCCATAACACCAAGAGCAACATATCAAGACTGGCCTGGACAGGCTAAAGAGGGATATTGGCAGTGTAGATAGATTCAATGTATATAATATGTAATATTGTAATGTTCACCTAGCTAGTTGGATGTACCATACACATCCAAAGCATGTAACCGTGTACGTCATTTAGAATCTTCAAGCTCGTTTTACTCTCTGAGTTATTTAGCATCTTCATTTACTTTGACTTTACCTCTCATAGGGCCTCGAACAACCCACTTCTTAACAAATCCTCTTGAGCGATTACGTCGCTGCTTCGCGCTTGTATCAATGCTAGTTCGTCTGGCACCATTCAACTTACCTATCCGAACTGTCCTTCGATCCCAGACCAGCTCACACCAGCACTCGGTACACATCCCCTTTTGGTACTTCTTGGTGTCACTGGCCCCGGATTCGACGCGATGATTATTGCGGTAGGCATGTCCGCACTCGAATATCTGGATAACATTGCTGTTGGGCTCAGCTTCAGCTGTGACCGTGTCCCTTTTGGGCTTCAGCTTTGCACACTGTTCAGCAGTGAGATGTGTACAGTCAAGTCGGTACAAGGACTTGCAAATATCGCAATGTTCTGTCCTCAAGTATCTCAATTGAGTGTACAGGGCTTTCTGTCTTCGGTTATTGGACCAACTCATGTTTCCGAGTGCCGTGCTGGTGATTTTCGCCAGCAAGTAATTTTCCGTCTCACTGCCGACCTCGACATAGAGGGAGCTATTATGTGGCAGGATTGAACGTAAACGGATTTCTGATCGAGGACAATGCTCTTATAAGTAGGTGGGTATGTTATGGACATTGTTCTATTTGCTACTCTCCTTTGTCATTGGCTCAGAATAGTCTTCTCTACATTGTTACATAAGGGGGTCAGGAAATTGACTAGAAAGCATTGATCTCATTATCCTTTCAATGGTCTTTGAACGTCCTCTAAAGGTGAGAAGGAGGATAAAGACGTATATTGATCATTGGCACATGTTCATCAGGCGTGCTCTGGATCATATGTAAGAAGATCACTGCAAAAAGGGCTCATAATTTTCCAGCTTTGTATCATATTTATTTTCTAGTTCTCTTCCATCTTGGTCAATTTACCAAATTTCCTAACTCCTGTAGATATGAGATTATCAAGTTGGATACATGTTTCTGGGTTCAACAAGTATATCGGTGTAAGAGTTGTAAGAGCCCCTTTCATACCTGTATAGCGGTGTTCCAGGATTTGCATCAAATTCAGCCAATCAAATAGGGGGGCTTTTATATGCCAGTTAGCTTTTACAAGTACTTATTACACCAAATACAGCAGCCAGTTAAGAAGGCAGGTCAACCAAACAATGTTCGTGTCTGTAGAAATCTCGATAGAAGTAAATTGGCCAAATCCCGTATCCTCATATCTAATGCTAGCCTGATAGGTATATCCTGTATCTCGTTTAGCTATCCCTGACCTTCCGTATTGGGTGGCGCCGTCGCATTTCTCCGCTTCGCTAATCTGGCAGTAAGGATTAGGTAGGCATTAAGAACCCCCCAGGAAGTACCTAAGGTATACAAAAGCATCCTCGAAGCTCTTGTTATTCCGAAACCATTTTGATAAATACCTATTATTTCAATTCCAGGCCCAATCAAGAGAGACACGCTCTCTTGGAGGTGAAATCACAATGACCAGGCGCACAATCCAGCAGCGTCCCGAGCCCCTCCCGGAGCGCGTATTCTCCACCGGCTTCGGCATCGCGATAAGGCCCCAGCGCGCAGACTCCGCCCCCTTATCCTTATCTGACGATGCGCACGCCCAGAAGCGCGTCTTCACAATCATAACTACGAGTCTACTAATCCCAGGCGACGGCCAGCCGCTCCAAGACGCCGCGCTCGTAGTCGAGAATAAGCTCATCGCCTGGGTCGGCGCCCAGGCCGACATCCCCGCGGAGTACACCAAGGTCCCACATCAATCGTACTCGGTGCCGTACCTGATGCCGGGTCTGTGGGACTGCCACGTGCATTTCGGCGGCGACAGCGAGGCCGAGAGCTCCGATAGCATGCTCGGCTTCATCACCGAGCACCCCGCCGCCGCGGGCGCTAGGCTCGCGCGCGGGTGCTGGGAGGCTATCCAGCGCGGATACACGTCGCTGCGCGATGTTGCCGGGTACGGGTGCGAGATTGCGCGCGCGATTGACGATGGCACAATTATTGGGCCTAATGTGTATAGCTCGGGCGCGTGTCTTAGCCAGACTGCGGGACACGGCGATGTTTTTTCGTTGCCGGCGGGTGACGTGCTGTTGAACCTGGGCGTGACTCAATTATCCGCGGGTCAATTCGGCGCGGGCATGACTGCGATTGTTGATGGTGTCGACGAGTGCCGACGTGCGGTGCGGTTGCAGATTCGCCGTGGCGCAAGGTGCATCAAGATCCTGGCTTCTGGTGGCGTCTTGTCGCGCGACGATAACCCCCTGTACGCGCAATTCAGCCCCGAGGAGCTACGGACTATTGTTGAAGAGGCGACGAGGCAAAATCGGGCTGTGGCTGCTCATGTCCACGGAAAGCCGGGGATCCTAGCGGCCGTTAATGCAGGAGTCACGACTGTAGAGCACGTGTCGTTTGCAGACCAAGAGTGTGTCGACTTGATCAAGGAGAAGGGCACCGTGTGGATCGCCACGCGCACCATCGTCGCTATGCTGTTGGAGTCCGGCGGCAAGGGTCTGTCTCGGCAGCAGTGGAAGAAGGCGCAATTGTGCGGTAGGAACCACCTCAATGCGTATAAATTGGCAATTGAGGCGGGCGTCCCGATTGCGCTTGGCACCGACACACCTCCTGGGTTCAATATGGCAATGGAATTGGAGCACGCAGTGCTGGCCGGCTTGAGTAACCTAGAAGCCATTAAAGCGGCTACGGCAAATGGCCCCTTGAGTGTAGGAGGGCAAGCCCCAAAGACGGGCCAGCTGAAGGTAGGATATGAAGCGGATATTCTCGGGTTGACTCAGAATCCGGTGGATGATGTAAAAGTATTGCAAGAGAAGACAACTATTGGGTGGGTATGGAAAGGCGGCAAGATTCTCAAGGGCCCTGGAGTTGGACCATGGGGAGAAGAATCAGATTATACACCTCGCAGTGGCTGAGCAGCTCACTGTGGATTTACAAAGACCATTGGTCTCAGTTCAAAATATAGGTACATATAGTTCACACATTCATACTTCGATGACCAGTCTCTCTTCTCCTCTGGCCTCCCTCCACCTATTAGTCGACTCAACGAGAACGTGACACCCTTTGAGCAAAAAGGACCACTTTGTCGCAAACCTCTCACTGACCTCCCAGCCGGTTTCCGACCAGGGCTCACCCCATACTATCAACCCTGTCTTTTCCACCTCATCGAACCCTTCGTACAGCCCTCCCATTAGATCTATGCAAAGGTCGTCTGCATCGTACTTGCCGCGGTTTAGTACCAAGTTATCCCTCATGCTTGCCCATGGGAATGTGTCCATCCACACATCATGCGCTATTCGTTTCTGCAATTCTGTGGATTCCAATGAAGGGGGGACACTATCAGGGGTTGAAGATATAAATTCAATATTCAGAGCGGCGCCACATTCAAGTGGTAGCCGATGAAGGTATGACAAGATGGACAGGTTTGTCATAAAGGCTCGGAGGACATTGTATTGGATTAAAACAATGAGACGATGATCAGCAGATAGGGGAAAGTAGAAATTCTGTATGGCGCCGTTAAGCTCATCGATGCTGTCGATATATGGAATCATGGGCGGGATGACTTGTCTATGGCCTCGTGAAGAGGTCGTGGGATGGAGATCTGGGTGTTTCGGTACGCCATTGGCTTCATTTATAGCCTCCAGCTGTGCCTCAAGCATCTCCCAGTAAGTGAAGGGCTTGAGTTGCCGATAAAGCTGGAGTGGCCTGCATGAATTGGCTCGAAGGAGGTCCATAACTTGCGTCAGGGAATTATCTACGTTTAGTCCGGATTGCTCCGACGGTCTGTGTGGGCCATATCTGACCGTCCCCTCAAGCTCCCTAGGGCCTTGCTGGGCTTTCTTCCGACCTAAAAAGGAATGAGTGGCGCTGGATCAATAATTGGTACCTATGTTTAACCTACGCCAGGCTCTCTGATGTAGACGGTTCTGTCGTCGTCTCCTTTCGGCTGCGTCAGACAGGCCAGTCCAGTTATCATCCTTCACCTGCGCCTAGGGGTCCATTAGCTCCATGTCTCCCTGTAGTGTTTGAAATTTCGGTATTTCGTTGCAATGAAGTCTTACCTCGCGTAGCTGGTCCATCGAAGATATTTGGTGCCACATTTTGAAGTGTCGTAGCGCGTCCAACTTGATCTACGAATGGAACAGCAATGATCTAGACTTTAAAACTAATTCATGCAACCTGCTTATGGGGCGTCAACTTAGTGCACGGGCTTGAGTATTTACTAAATGGTATGGTCGGATTCTAATGAATTCCGGCGGCATGGTTAACCAAAGAGGTATATTAATGTCTCCCGGACACTTTGCAGGATGACATCGGCATCTAGAAACTATCCGACTTCAAGACCAGCTCGTCCCAGCTCGTCCCAACTAAGGCTTCTGGATCTGTTCCGGGTTTACCGGGGAACTCCGGAGTCCACTCTTAGATCCGTGAATTTAATGCACTAAGCCCAGAGAGGGATCGCGTATCTGCCATCTGCTTATCCTGCATGCCCCTATACTCGATTTGGATCTTCAACGCAACCCAAATAGTATCAGTTCTAAGCTTCAATCTATCAGTTGAACTTAGTAGACGATGAACATATCTACATATTGACAAATATGAACGGGCTGTGATGTGGCTTCGGAATGGAGCGAATACAATAAAAAGGCATCGCCTTGTCAGGCGAGGGCTTATTCAGTCCTGGCCGGCAAGATCACATTTCACTCATGTACACGATTTGAGTCATATCTCCTCCGCAAGGCCGAATAGTTCATCCGCATTCATAAGTGGTATTCTATCACAATACAAAGACTATCGGGGACTACTTAGAATCATGCCTACAATGTCTGGGTTCGTAAACTTTAACCCGGAGAAGGACATACCCTCTCTCCGGGATAGAGTCATTTTCGTCACGGGAGGTCCGTTATCTCAACCACCAAATTCCCGATGTAAAGCTCTATCTAGATGGACTGACTTTTCCAAGGTACCGCTGGTCTCGGACGAGCTTCAGTCGAAGCGCTAGCGAAACATGAACCTGCTCATATCTACTTCACTGGCCGTAATGAACAAGCCGGCGAGTCCCTGATCGCGGAGGTGAAGAAGACGAACCCATCTGTAGGGTTAACATTCCTGAAAATGGATATGGCGTCCTTGTCAGCGGTCAAAAAGGCTTGCGCTAAGTTCTCACATGAACGTCTCGACCTACTCATGTCAGCCAACCTACCCCTATTTATTATCCCGGCCGTTTAATCGAAAAATGTTAACGTCGATTGATGGTGAATAGGTGCAATGCGGGAATCATGGATAAGCCACCGGCATTAAGCGAGGAGGGGTACGAGATACACTTCGCTGTGAATCATCTAGCGCACGCCATGATCATTCAGCAGCTTCTGCCAGTTATGCTGAGGACGGCAGAATTACCGAATGCCGACGTCCGACTTGTCATTCTTACATCCGTCGGTTGGCAATTCCACCCGAAGAATGGAATCGCATTTGACACTCTTCAAACCAAGCAAGAGGGTTTAACTATACTCGGGCTCCAGCAACGTTACGGGTAAGCAGTCCCTTCTTGCGTCCTCAATAGGATGTCGAGATCCTCAAACCCTTGTTAAGAGAAGAGTGATAAGTCATTGAATGGGAGAGCTAACTGGAGAAAATTCATAGGCAGAGTAAACTGGCCAATGTGCTCTACGCAGCCGAGTTCGCCCGTCGGTACCCCAGCATTAGAGCTGTATCTGTCCATCCCGGCGTCGTAGCTACAGACCTAGTTAACACCTTACCGCCGATGAGAAAGGCGATGGTGTACGTGATAAACTGGATGATGGGAATTAACGTGGTGGACGAAATGAAAGGTCGCATGAGCCAACTCTGGGTGGCGGCAGGCGCGAAAAGGGATGAATTGGTCAACGGAGCGTACTATATGCCGGTTGGAGTAATGAGCAATGACAAGCTTAACCGGACCGCAAAGAGCGAGGACCTTGCTCGCAAGCTGTGGACGTACACTGAGGATGTTCTGTCCAAAGTGGAATAAGTCATGCTAGACAAGAATCGAATACAACCAATATCTTGTCAACACTACTCAATACGCATCTGAGCTACCCGACGAGCATTGAATGCATTGTGCTTCGTGCCGTGCTTCATGATAGACCGGGATCCTGAGGCCCTTGCCGCATCGAGACCATAGACGCCAAAATGATTCAATCTCTTTTTCGAAGTAAGGGCAAAACATCATGGTTGACTTCAAGAGTAAGAGCGTCGATGATTTATGATATATCTCAAAAATATCGTGTAACCAGCTCATTTTCCCAATGCAGTGAGAACTCCCCGAACTTCCGGAAGATGAGTCTCATTCACGAGCTCTCCCTCGACTGCGGAAATGGAACAAGCGACACCTACGGGTATACTTCGTGATATTTCACATTGTCGCACGTGAAGTTATAATAGATCCGAGTTAAGATTCAACCGTTAGAATGAGGCGCCCGGGAAGACAACGCGGTTCCATTCACCCGGTTTCGCTGTGATTGTTTCCCTAAAAGCCGGTTCCTCGGTACTTCATGACGGACATTAGTTCATAAAACGGGCGCATTAGAGCCTTCGTTAGCTCTACCATAAACCGCCCGTGCGTTATGAAGAGGCTGGCGGTCAACTTCACGTCAACGAACTTGTCACGAGCAAAAGAATGAAGCCGGATAGTTCTCAGGACGTTATCTTCCGGCGAGATTAGATGGTTTCCGTGTAGCTATTTCTAGGATGCTTCGGAGGATTTTTCAGCTCTCGCTGGAAACGGAATGTTCCAATTGCCCAGAGCTGCGGAGCCGTTCGTGGACGGAGAACCCAATCCCATAAATACTGCCAAGAGTTTGAGACCTCAGTGCACACCATGATGACGGCTTCGATGCGTTATTCCCGGGAGATAAATCGAATTTGTGAAATATCAACAAGGGAAGCAAGGAGATTCGTCACGCCAAGGCTGGTAAATAACAGGTTATGAAGAGTTAGGAGGATATGCTACAGGGCAGGTTGGAGTCGATGCAGGTACAACAGATAGGGGCTGTAGGGTGCACGATTCAAAACCTTGAGCACCCTTGCCTCTGTTCTTAGGGTGGTAATCTTACTAAGAGAGCCTTACCAAATTCTACTTTAATACCGTGACATCGGGCATTTAGGGGCTTGTTTTAGTGTCAAACCCTAAAAGCTTCGAGAACTACGTCATCGCCGCAACCCCTGTAGCGTAGAGAAATAGGGATCTCTTGCAGGTAATAATACGCTGTGATTTGGAGATGCATAACGGCGATGAGCAGTCAATATTGTGACCCTAAGGTAGTCCAGAGGGATGAAGTGCGCAGCTCTTGAATACTCCATTTACTATTATCCAGAAGGGTGCAAAGGAGATTAAATAAATCATTCAAAACCCGAGGCCTAATGGTCGAACTAAATAAAGTCGGTAGGGCCGTTGAAGTCGGTGAGCTGCGAATGTTGCCGCAAAAGATAATAACAAACTATGGGATCGGCGACTACAAAACCTACCAGCCCTCTGGCGTGCTCCACGAGTTCTCCGGTATAACCACGTGCGGCCAATGCAAGCCTTCCATGCTTGCAGGGCTAGCAGCCGTTGATTTTAATTCCCCATTTTAAAGCCAGCGGACTAGTTGTGATCATCTAAGTAGCACGTTTGATATTCGTCGACATGGCTCTTTTTCTCTTTGATCTACAGAAAGCTAAAGCAGCTAGAGCACATGAAGTGGGCGTAATGCTGCACTATTTTGTCCTCGTCTCTGCTAGATGCCGTTACCCGTAGCCTTTCAATGGCCGATATCTCACGGGTTCCGAGGACCCGCGGCGATGTAAAAGTCGAAGACATTATTAGCTCTTGGCAAGAGTCTATTTCGAGGTAGGACAAGAAATCTGTGCCTTACATACGTAAGCAAGCTATCTATCTAGTGTGTATGCACCGCGTTGACATAAGAAGGCACAAGCATGGCTGGAATAGGCTTTGAGCATGGGGTTAGGTAGGTAACATTGTGATCGACTCTCCTACCATGAAGCGCCATGCGGGGGTCACAACCCCTTCACTACCAACCCTAGTCTAGCCTGCCTAACGACCGCGGCGTTGGATTAAACGCACGGTGATAGTTCCACTACTGCTTGATATGGCAGGCATTTTGGCTTCAAGCTGCTCAAGGAAATACCGCAAATCCTGCCTGAATCCATCCAGCTGGTATCCATTCTGTTGCTTGTCACTCATCTCCGCCAAGGCCTTGTGCCTGACGGCCACTCGCCAATTAGATGAGAGGATAGGAGGTGCCCATCGCTATTCTAGTCCCTGACCCAGTGACGACATTCTAAGGGAGAATAGACTCACCAAAGTGGATGACAGTAGAGAATCGGTATGGTTGAGAGATGAATGCAACCGGTCAGGGGTCGGGGTGGCCGTGAGACGGCAGAGACCGTTAGTATATATCTGCCTCCGTCTGTCAGCGTCGAAGGAATATTTTTCTTACTTCCTCATTCCAAACAAGCCATCAGCTTACAGTGTCTCTCACTCAGTCGCTCTCTATATCTTCCAACTTAGTCACTCTTTGATATCTTTAAGCTCCTCAGCTTCCTATACACCCGCTTATCTAAATCTTCTCCCAATCAACCAATCCCAACAGCCAAAATGCTTTTCACCAAGGTCGCTCTTGCTGCTTTCTCCATGGGCTCTGCCCTCGCCGCCCCGGCTACCCACCAGCCCCAGGCTCGTGCTCTTGAGGTCCTCACCGTTGCCACCACTACCGTCACCACCGTCCAGAAGTCCGTTCAGGGCGAGCTTGCCAACCTTGAGAAGCTGGCTGTCAGCGTCAACGTCAACACCACCGCTCTCATCCCCCAGATTGAGCAGTCTCTCCTCACCATCGTCGGTGAGGTCAACAAGATCGTTGGCTCCGTCACCCCTCTGGTTACCCAGGCTGTTCCTCAGCTCGTTGAGGAGGAGCTCGAGAACATCCCTAACCTGTTGAACGGTGTTCTTTCCATTGCCAGCGGTGTTGAGTCTACCGTCCAGAAGGTTGTTGACAACGTCGGCCAGGGTTCGTATTCCCCCTTTAAGCCTCTCAATCATGATACTAACCAATTTACAGATGTCCTCAAGGCCGTCAAGCCTGAGCTCCAGCTCGTCCTCCACACCGTTGAGCCCATCGCCAAGCCCGTCATCAACTTCGCCCTCAGCGCTGTTGGCCAGACCGTCGGCCCCATCGTCGACGAGATCCACAGCCTCGTCGGTGACCTCCAGAACATCCTCAGCGGCCTCCTTGCCCCCGTCACTGGTCTCCTCAGCAAGATCCTATAAATGCTGTCTGCCTGATCACCAGATAGACAGTTGGTGAAAAGCACATCAACCCGCATTGTGGAGGAGTTTGGAAAATAAGCGTTTTTAATGGACAGGATACTGCATGCTGATGACTAGATGCTTGGATACCTTTTAGCATTTTGTAAAATGTACCTACTGCGCGCAAGCCGATCTATTTAATCTACTTCGGTTTTCCCGTCCAGCTTGTCACCTATTGCTTTTTCGTACTTGTGTTTGTTTTTTGTGCTTACGAGATGTAGATCGTTGACGTGCATTGTCAAGATTGTAGATCAGTGTCAGCTTAGTTAGTGTTAGGTCAACTGTACTGCTTCTGCTATTGACGATGAATCGTCTATCTCGTCGCGATGGTTGTGGATTTGGTGTTGAAGCATCGTGTTTGTTGATTTCATGCTGTGGTCCAAGTATTTCCTATTCAGGTCTAGTGTGGAAGACATCAAAAATACCTGGTCAATGGCGATTTCCGTAGTTGGAGGCGTCGATGTCGCATTCTGGGCGCTTTCGACTCTTCCTCCTACTTCAATAGGCAAGGTCGAATGCGGCATTCACTGTAAGCCTTAAGCCTGAATCGACAATAATACTCTATTTGTACGTGCATCGGACCAATTGTATGGCGACCCTGGTCTGATTTAACCTTGCATCAACATGAAGTGTTTGTGTAGTATTCTGATAGTCGAATGCGAGCCGCAAGGGTACAATTCTGACTACCTACCACCTAGCCACCAGCATACATATCATCGATAAGACATAAGCTGCAATGGCATCCCTACTCGGTCTTGCGCATCGGAATTGGCTTATTCTTAAGCCGCACGAGGCGCCTAAATCCGCTGCGCCGCTTCGATTCGGCATTCTTGGCGCCGCTGACATCGCGTAAGTTTAATTAGAGCCAATCCTTCCAAGAACCGCAAGGGACGGAGCTAACACGAGGCTAATTGGATCGCGATTCAGTCCGCAAGCTCTGATACTCCCAGCGAAATCTCATCCAGATGTGATAGTTCAGACCGTAGCGGCTCGGGATCCTAAAAAGGCGAAGGCGTATGCGCAAAAGCATGGCATCCCGGAGGTGGCGGAGTCCTATCAGGGTACGCGAATCTCGAGATCTATCGATCGCCAGATGATGGCTCACTGCTGATCGCTGATGTGCGCTGGGATCGTAGGCATACTTGATAACCCTAACATTGACTGCGTGTACATCCCTCTGCCCAATGGACTGCACTATGAGTGGGCTCTGCGCGCGCTCAAGGCGGGGAAGCACGTACTCTTAGAGAAGCCGTCAGTCAACAATGTAACGGAAGCCGAGATTCTTTTTAAGAGCCCGCTTCTCAGTGGCCCTAGTCCCCCAGCTCTCTTAGAAGCTGCGCACTACGTGTTTCACCCGGCTTGGACGGTATTCATGTCCCATGTTACACCGGCCGAGGTCGCAAGCGCCAAGGCCGTGCTATGGGTTCCGAAGTGGCAGTTTGCTGCCGATAATATTCGGTATCGGTACGATCTGGGAGGCGGAGCTCTCATGGATTTAGGCGCGTACACAGCGAGCGCTCTCGCCCGCGTATTCGGCACCATCGCGGAAGAATGTGAAGAATGCGTCACGCAGACGGCAGCGTATGACTCAAGATGCGACCGCCTTTTCAAGGCACGTTACCGATTTCCAGGTGGTGGGCTCGGCGAGATGGAAGGCGATCTGAAAGCACCGCTCACCCGCTTGTCGCCCGACATCCACGTAGTACACAAGCCCATTGTAGTGTCCGGCACGGAAGCAGAGGTAAAGGAATCACCGGGAGAGGAGATAGTGCGCACGCGCAAGATCAAGTTCACCACATTCGTCCAACCGGCGTTCATGCACTCTATCCAGGTTACCGACGAGTTCAAGACCCGAAAGGCTGGAGACGCATCTGGGAAGACACTTAAGGAGTGGACGCATAGCAAAACAATCAAGGCTTACTCCTTCCGCGAAGCTGGGATTGACCAGCCAGGCGAGCCTCACTGGCCCACTTACCGGTACCAGCTCGAGCAATTCGTTAACAAAGTCCGTGGTCGCGAGGTGCGGCAGTGGGTAGACGGCGCTGACTCGATCAATACTATGAAGATGATAGATATGGCCTACACGGCTGCAAAGTTGCCGCTGCGGCCTACAAGTGAGTATAAACCGACGAAGGATAGCACATAGGGAGTCTGGAGGGCTGGATGGCTTTCAGGTGGATTACGTGGCAAGGTGCTGAGGAGGTTGTCGGTTACCAGGTCATGATTCATGATTCTCAGTGCCCACGGGGAAACAGAATGATGAGTTCTAATATTCCTTCGTCCCTTCTATTCCTGCGGGGGGACCCGTTGCGAAAATTGCTATCAACGTTGACCTAATCATTAATTACGATACTCGTTATAATTGAACCTCTGTATTACCGCGATTGGTATATAGGCTAGCCTACTCTTTGGCCTGAAATAATGCTATCTTCAAAATTCATCAGTTACTTGTGATCCAGACGTTCAGGAATATTGTAGATGATGGTTACACCTGGTGTCTACGTGCCAACTTGTCATGAACACGGCCCACGGGTGGGCTATAGACCTCATATGAACCCTCATCATAACATCTAACTATCAAAGTAGAAGTAAGGCGAGCGAGTTAATCATCAAATTAACAGTACGGAGGTAAAACAGAGTTGTCACCAACCTTGATATATGGAGACGAGATCAAGAAGAGAGAGTACTGGTAAGCCAACTGCTTTAGCTTGCGAATACCTATGGAGGCGTGTTACGGATTCCCATCATTATCCCTAGAATCTCATACATGTAGGATATAAGTATGAGAGTAGAGAATTTCCGCTTTTATACTATACGATTTTCAGTAAATATGACGGCGTTTACTCCCAGCATTTAATATGCCTCTAGATTCAGGAGTGGACCCGATTAATGCATATAGTTGGAATTCGTTATAGCATATGCATATATAGGATATATCTATCAAGTAGAATATACAAATACAGGGTGCTTACCGTAATTATCAGTGGGTCACCTAAATTTCGTACCCCTTTGGCCTTCGAAGAAAGCAACATTCTTGATCTGCGGCGAAGGTAGCCATCTCCTAGGTCTACCGGCTTGTATCTCACGATGGCGAGCGACACGCTGCCCCAAAGCCTTGGGTTTCTTACAGATGCCGCGCATCTCCTCATGAAGACAGCACCCGAGACTTCAGCATACCTGATGGCGCAACGGAACTCGCTTATGTTCCACAACGACATGGAACAATCGAACATGCAGAGACAACACGTGTGCGGCGCCTGTGGCCATATCATGATTCCCGGTCAAGGAAGTGAGCTTAAGATTGAAACTAACAAGGCCATTCGAAATAAGAAAGCGGTGAGGGGGAATAGCTCCTCGAAGGGTTCGGGTGAGAAAAAGGCATCGGCAGTCGGATGTCGCAAACGCGTCAACTGTGGGATGTGCGGCCGATACACTGATATTTCCGCCCCTTCACCAGCACCTATATCTAGACGTCGTCTGCAGAAACCAAGGAAGCCCCTAACCTTCGCCGCTACTCCTTCAAATGCCTCTGTTCCCCTGCCGGAGCCGGCCAAGGTGTCGGCCAATGCTAGCAGTAAGAAGAGAGCAAAGAGCAGGAAGCAAGGTCTTCAAGCTTTGCTCCAGCAAGCCCAGTCCTCCAAGCCTCAGAATGGGCTTGGTCTAAGCTTGAGTGACTTCATGTTGAAGTGACTTGGATTCTAATTCGGCGGTTGTTGCTGCGTATCAAGTTTTCTAGAAGGAGATGCTACCTTGCTTACTGAGGGCGCGCCGGGAGTTGGAGAATTCTCGACCCTTCCAACGGGGACTAGGAGCCACTAGCTCTCGGGCGATTGTGGTGCTGTGTGCCACTGATAAGCTTGATATGTCATAACCCCGCGCTACCGCGACCATTGCCCCTCCAAATTTTTCGAGTCAAACAGAAACGAAGCTTTTGACCATCGCAACCTGAACAGCAAGAATAAGACATAATTCTTGTTTGATACAGCTACACGAATTTTAATACCGAAGAGTTGAAGACACAAAAGATACTCGACATGCCTGCAGCCGAAGAATCAGGAAATTCGGTGAAGCAAACCTCGACCGACTTCTTCGAGTCCATCGGCCACAAAGCTGAGCACCTTGCGCCTACCAACGGAACGAATGGCGCTGCGCAGAAGGACGATGACGACGAGAAAGTTGTTGAAGAAATCGAGTCGCTATGCATGAACTGCCACGAAAATGTATGTACCACTATCAATCATATTTCCTATTTTATGAAATTCCCACTAACATTACCTAGGGCACAACGCGCATGCTCCTTACTAAGATCCCATACTTCCGCGAAGTCATTCTAATGTCCTTCGACTGCGAAAAATGCGGCTTCCACAACTCCGAAATACAGTCCGCGGGCACCATCCAGCCCAAGGGCTCCAAGTACCTGCTGCGCTTGACCGAAATGGCCGATTTCGAAAGACAAGTAGTCAAGTCCGATACTGCCGTCGTCAAGTTCATAGAATTGGATCTTGAGGTACCCCCGGGCCGTGGACAACTCACAAATGTCGAAGGTCTCTTGACTACGATAGTGGATGACTTGGAGCTGGGACAAGAGGAGCGAAAGGAAAAGGCACCGGAAGTCTATGCTAAGGTCGACGAGATTATCAAGAAGGGGCGCGCAATGCTCGCTGGAGAGGCTTTCCCCTTCCGATTGTCTGTTGACGACCCAGCTGGCAATTCTTGGATTACCCCTAACATGCGCGACGGTGTCGGCAAGTGGGAAAAGCACGAATACGTGCGCACGCCCGAACAGAACGAAGCTCTCGGTCTCGCCGCTACGAACCCGGTCACAGGCGCTCCTACCCAGGACGACGACGAAATCATCCCAGACCAAGTATACGAATTCCCGGCCACATGCCCTGGATGCATGCACCCTTGCACAACCAAGATGAAGATGGTTGACATTCCGCACTTCAAGGCAGTAGTACTGATGTCGACTGTATGTACCGACTGTGGATACCGATCCAACGATGTCAAGACCGGAGGAGAAATACCAGAGCTAGGCAAGAAGATCACACTGAGAGTCGAGACCCCCGAGGATCTAGCCCGGGATATCCTCAAGAGCGAAAGCTGCTCACTCGAGTGTCCCGAACTCAACCTCCAAGTCAACCCAGGAACTCTAGGAGGCCGATTCACGACCGTCGAAGGTCTATTAACGCAAGTCCGGAACGATCTCCACAGCCAGATTTTCGAGACCGGCGATTCGGAAGGAGGTGATTCACTCAACCCCGAGGAACGCTCGCAATGGACGAAGTTCTTTGAGGGCATAGACGCCGCTATTAAGGGCGAGAAGAAATTCACTGTCATTCTCACCGACCCGCTAGCAAGCAGCTACGTTCAGAAGACTGTTGATCCTGACCAGGAGGATCCTCAAATCACGACTGAGGACTACGAGCGGTCAGAGCAGGAAGAGGAGGATCTGGGTCTTCGCGACATGAAGACAGAAGGTTATGAGGCAGACAACACGAATGAGACGAATGGAACAAATGGCACCAATGGGACTACGGAGACTAATGGCGCATGATGACGAGCTCAGGTGGGACGGAGGTTGATAGTCTGGTTTTTAATAGCATGGAGATACCTGGTTAGAGCTCCGAAGAGAAGGTATTTGGAGCGGTATTCATTTCACGAGTAATATAAAAGTGATTTATTGTTATGATTTCTCTAAGCCTTATGATGCATTATTAGCCAGGAAAACTTATGATTTGATCTTAATTCACTATCTTCAAACGCTGTTTATAAACGAAAAGGGGTACTCTATGAAAACATCGCTGATTGAACGCCTTACTCTAACCTGTCTTGGAATACCGCCTTCCAGGGATTAATCATTCGGTTGTTCAAGGTTCTATGTCGTCGACATTCAAACTCTCCCATATTGAGGATGCTAGGTCGTCAATAGCGATTTCCGTCATCTCCTTGGCCACGTCGATCCATTCGCTGTCGGAGATCTCATTCTCGACCTCCCTCCAGTTTACGGGAGACCTGGGGAGCGTATTTGTGGCTTGCCAGGCCGAACTTCGCTTTGGTGGATTCGGCCGACTCCCTAATGGGGTGGTAACTCTTGAATAAGTGCTCAGGAGCTCTGGTAATTGTAGGCCAGAGCTCCGGAGGACCTTTCGCAAGGCCCTGAAGTCATTGAGCTTATTAAAGTGCAACTCAACCGTTCCCGGCTTTTTTACAACTTCAACGAGGCCATATCTAGGGGCCTGCGCGAAAAACTCGTAGACGGCGCCGCCGGAGAAGACACTGAGCACTTTGGGGTCCGTGTAAATGTAGCGCGTCTCTTCAAAGATACTCGGCCCGAATCCTCCGATACTTCCGTACGCAGAGAAGAAGACTGGAATGGATGCCTCAGAGAATAGCTCGAGCAAGTTTTTATAGCAGGATTGCGGAAGGGGGGTTCTAATATCCCAAAAGAAGTTGTTGAACTAGGTAAAGCAGTAAGGTTAGCGACTTAGGGGTATGACCTAATCAGTATATGGGCGGAGGCATATACCGCAAAGAAATCTATAGCTTCACTATCGGGTCCCGCAGCAAAGTAATCAAACTGCGGCTTTATCAATTCCCATACATCCAGAGCGAATATACCGATGGGAAGAACCCTCTGGGTCTTTTTGATCGCCATAAGACGCATATACCGTTTGACATCGCGCACAATGGAGCGGAAAACGTGCGCTTTGGAAGTCTGATCCACGTCTTTGATGAATTTGTAAGAAACGACGATGCCTAACGTGTTTGAGTATTGTGCCATCTTATCAATGGCTCGAAAGTAGTATTGGACAACCTCAGCTTTGTACACATCGAAGGGCAGATCGCGTCTGTACCCCGGGGCTTCTTGTATAGGAGAAATGCACTATTCCATCATCCTAGGTAAGAAACGAGCAACAGTTTATAGCGGAGGCGCCCGTATAACCATTCCTCCGAGTGAAGATGCAAAGGGGCACAGAGGTATAAACCTACTGGTAGTACGTATATGCCGGCCTCGGCTAGCAAGTTCATGGCAGCATCGTGGTTATTTTCCTCACTCATGTGAACTGACCACATCGTTAGTTTCATAGTTAGGGCCCGTATGAGAGGCGAAGGTGAGAAAGTTCTCGATCTACTTACAACATATTAACGTGTTGATGTGGAGCTCCTTGAGCAGCGGGATGCTGCGTTCGAGGTAATTAAGCTTGTCGTCGGATAGTGGATCCCTGAGAGGCCCGGTGGTGTCTCTAATTCCAGGACCATGAGGCTGATATATGACTCCATTCACCAGGAACTAGTAAATTGACGAAAATCAGCTGAGATCTCGGATATTTGGTTGGTGCTAATGGTGACTTGCCCGCTTGTTGCCTGACCAAAAATACCGCCCTCTGACAGTCACAGGTACAAGTGTCGGAGCCATGGCTGCTCACTGTTGCCTTTTCTTTCGATACGTATATGCTATTGAAGACTTCCAAGTTGATTACGAGTGCACTTGTTGGGCGAGATATAGATATAGTATTAGAATTCAATATACTGTAGAGACTAGATTGGATACATTGAATGTATGAAGTTGAGGATGAGATTAGCCAAGTCGATAAAGTTTAGAATGTGTTGCCCGAATAGGCCCTTCAGCTGCGTAACGTCATAAGATAGAGGCGCCTTCCGTGCGCAGTTGGCCTATGGGAGGATCTGCGACAGGAGCGATTCTGTGGCTCAAGCCCAAGCCTGCCTAGTCTTGCTATTCGTTTGGTCGTTTATTACATAAGCGGTTTAGCTGCCCGCCTTTGCACGTTATGCCAAGCGGTTTCGAAGGCTGCTACTTCCTTGGACTCAAATTTTACACCTATGCGAAAGGAAGCGTCTGTACCTACGCGCATAAGTAAATAGCTTCCTCGGTGTACCCTGGCGGCAATCTGCTCTCATTCTCTTCTATGCAGACGTTGTAGAACGAGTTCGAAACTGGGTGGTACGGATTCCATTGCCACACAAGTTCTCGAATGAAAATCTGCTGAAGACTGCGACGGCCTGCAAGAGCATGAGATGACTAAGCAGAATTAAGTGGAAATGAGAAACAGCGAATGAGCGGGAGAGCCGGAGAGCGATGACAGCGCCTCGTGGTTTGCTGATTTTAGCGAGTAGGCGCCCCCTACAGCGCCCTAGAACGGCCTTTTTAGCGACAATTGGCGCTCAAGCCTCACCTGCTGGTTACCTGAACCCCATCACTGTTACAACAGAATCACTTCGCTACAAGCACTTTTCAGCAAAAGGAAAGGGGCGCCGCATGGAGGACAACACATTCGAAACCGACGGTGTTCGAATTGCCGTCGAGGGTTGCGTAAGTCCTCTTGGGCTAGAGGCCATTATACACTGTTAACTGTACCTAATTTGATATACTGATTGACCAATTGTATAGGGCCATGGAACGCTTGACGCTATCTATGACTCCGTAGCCGCCTCTTGCAAGGCGCGGAAATGGAATGGAGTAGACCTCCTCATTATCGGCGGTGATTTTCAGGTACTAACTACTACTACTATTATTATTATTATCATCTCTTGGCCCAAGCACCTTATTTACTTTAATGAATGGGAACTAACAAGGGCGGCAGGCCACTCGCAATGCGGCGGACCTAGCAGTTATGGCGGTGCCGCAAAAGTACCGCCGGCTGGGTGACTTTCCCGCATACTACCGCGGAGACAAGAAAGCCCCGTATCTAACCATTTTTATCTGTGGAAACCATGAGGCGAGCTCATATTTATGGGAATTATACTACGGAGGCTGGGTCGCGCCCAACATTTACTACCTTGGCGCTGCCAACGTCCTTCGCTTTGGACCCCTGCGTATAGCTGGGATGAGCGGTATCTGGAAAGGTCACGATTATCGCAGGCCTCACCACGAGCGCCTACCCTTCAGCAAGGACGATATCAGAAGCTTCTACCATGTGCGTGAGATCGACGTGCGTAAGCTGTTGTTATTACGCGAGCAAGTTGACGTTGGGTTGAGCCATGACTGGCCAAGGGCCATAGAGAAGCACGGCAATTCAAATGCGCTGTGGAAGATGAAGCCCGACTTTAAAAGGGAGAGTCTTAATGGAATCCTGGGTAGTCCAGCGGCTGCATATGTCATGGACAGACTGAGGCCAGCGTATTGGTTTTCGGCACACTTGCATTGCAAATATCCCGCTATAAAACTTTACGAGACGCCAAGTGATGCAGAGGCGTCTACAGACGCGCAGGCGGCAAAGCAGGAAGACACGAGCCCAGCCGCTTCAGTTCCTGCAGATGTCCCAGCAGAAGCTGCCGCAAACCCAGACGAGATTGATCTAGATATGGACGACGAAGGTGACCAGCCGTCGGCTAACCCGGATAACGGGACCACCACTGAACCGCCTGCGAGCAATACTACTGCAGGTGCTGTCTCTGATGAGCTGCGCGCCCAGCTACCAGCCTCCTTCGCCACTCCAACGGCGGACCAGCCTAAGCTCAATCCAGGCCAACCAGTCCCGCCAACTATCACAAACACAACGACTCGCTTCCTCGCTTTGGACAAGTGCCTTCCAGGACGAAAGTTTCTTCAACTATGTTCCATCAAGCCCGTCGACCCCGCGCAAATGAACGCCTTCCAACGATCTCCCAAAAAGAGTCATCGTTATCGCCTACAGTACGACCCCGAATGGCTCGCCATCACACGTGTCTTTTCTCAATACTTAACCATCGGCGACCAAACGGCCGAAACGCCACCTGATCTAGGCGAAGAAGCATACCGGCCGATGATCGACAAAGAGCGCGCTTGGGTGGATGAAAACATAGTCCGCCCTGGCAAGCTGGACGTGCCTAGAAACTTCGCTATCACCGCGCCACCACATCGCCCGGGCGACCCCCAGATCGTCAAATATCAGCCAGACGAATACACTAACCCACAGACGACCGCATTCTGTGAACTGGTCGGCGTTCCCAACCTCTGGGATGCGAGTCCCGAGGAGAGGGCGGAGCGCAAGGCGCAGGGTCCTCCTCCCCCAGAGCCTGGAAGTAATCAAGGTGGTGAATCTGGAGGGGGTGGAGGAGGCGGGCATGGAGGTGGGCATGGAGGTGGGCGTGGAGGTAGAGGCCGCGGTGGTAGAGGACGGGGAAAGGGTCGAGGTCGAGGTGGGCATCGTGGTGGTCGGAATAGGTGAACCACTACCTCGAGCTCCCTACCGACTCCTACAAAGTCTGATGATGGGACCCTATTCGGGGTTTACGGCGATATTTCTATAGTTCACTCGTATTCATGATGACGTGGCTGGACTGCAAAAGGGAGTGGAAGAGAGAACAGATTATTGGATCTCATATCGTCACAGTGCTGGGACTTGTCCGTGCATCGTATGCCCATAATAACTTTTAGTCAAATAAGACTATATTGGTAGAGCGTCTAATCGAGATGTTTCCCCTCCTAAAAAGCATGGTCTCCACAGAGAAACGCAAGCCACGCAGAGTGACGGGGGACTAGAAATATCAATCTCCCATCCGTTATAGACATTCAACCCACGGGAGAGCTAGGGTTGAACGCATATGCTTAGATGGGTTGCCATAATCAAAAGGCATACACCACTTTATAAGACCTACCATCGGCTATAATTACGCAAGATGTAAGTAAAACCATAATGTATTATTTCAGTACGCCTCGCAAATCCTCACATCTACCTTGACCCAGAAATCATTTGTGATTAAAATCATGATGCCGTGGTATCATGACGCCAAACGCCGGTCATAAGTCGGGACGAGTTTCCTGTGCATGACTCCGATGCAATGCATCCGACTCTCATCCGATCGCGGAGTCTACGAATGCTCTTCAGGCAGGAGAAATACTGGTGAGTGTTCAGGTTGTATGGCGCGAGATTCGAGTGCCCTTACTATCAAGCCCAAGAAAGTCCGCCGCCATCAAGACCTCGAGACAGAGTTCAACGGGGATGTCCATGTCCGGAACCTCTTCTCGCTCTTTGTTCTTGTACCAGTAGTTGAAGTACTCGACTACTTTTTCTAGAACCATGCCACTGAAGATCGGTCAGCTTTAGATGTTGGGAAGATAAATGCAAGATATCATCTGATAGAGATAGATGGCTGAAGCAGGGATGGAGAGTCTCAGATCAAGTGTAGTTGGCTGTCATTCAGACCATAGAAAGATGGTCTGTCAGTAAGAACACAGCGAAATTTTGTGATTCATCACTGACGATGTATAGGGGAAGGATATGTAATGAACAATAGATTTGATAGATATTGACTTACGTGATCTCTTCAAAGACACATCTGCCAGTTCTCGCCTCGGAGAATTGACCTAACCCAGGTCAGTCCTGTTCCGAGGTGCAGACAAAATTCAAACGAAGTAATCCTCACTCTTGGGATCCAGCATGCCCTTGATGGCAGGACTGACAAGTGTTGCTTCTCGAAGCACTACGAACTCATAGCCATCGCTGGAGACTAGAGTTACGTATTTGGTGTCCGCCATCCTGAGAGTGCTGTCCGGATGCTGGTTTGCTGCCTGGATGTGTATGTAGAAGGGAAGAAAGTTGGTTGGATTTCTTAAAGGCGCGTTTATGGAAGAATTTTTGGAGTGTGGAGCTTTCCCAACTCCGACGCCTCAAGCTGGACTGCTGGGGTGGCTTCAGCTTCAGTGGCTTTAGTGGCTCGTTTAGCGCGCGGTGTGTGCGGAAGTGTGGATGTGCAGCAAGTTTATGCCGCTTGGGTTGCTCAGCAGTTCCCGTCGCGTCGCTTTAATTGGTTTGTTGACTTGACCGGCAGGTGGGGCCAGTTCGGTGCAAGCTGAAACACCGGAGTTGACCCACCGTTGCCGTGTCGACAGTCCAATTGACTTTTATTATTGACTTCCCAAGCTCTGACGAAATGCATGAGCCCGATCAACCAACCAGCGCAATCGGCTGAGCCTCAGACATCCACAATCCACTCCCGAACCCAGCTGTTGCTTGTTTAACAAACCTGCTCCTACCCTTTTCAAGATCTCGTCGAATCCAGACCTCGACCTCGACGAAAAGTCTCACCTCCATTCCATCCCATCCTAATCCCATCCCAATCAATCTCATCATTGATCCGGCCGCCGAAACATACCTCTGCATTTTATTCGCCTAATCAGAGGGGCCTCGAATAAGACACAATTATTACCCTGCATAGCTTCGAGAAGCACTTAATTCACCCCCATTGCTAGCCGCCCCCCCAGCATGGCCAACTATCGCAATTCCTTCATCGGCGGAGGKAGTAGTCAACAACCCATGACAGAGAAGAACGACAATGGTGTCCAGAGAAGACCGACGGGTAGGGAGCGTAACACGCGATCCAGCGAAGGCACAGTAAGCACAGTTATGAGCGCGTCTACTGGCAGGGAATCGTCAGCAACGCATGTTACGGATGCACCTGCATATTCGAAGAAGATTGTGGTGGTTGGTGATGGAGGATGTGGAAAGACTTGTCTGTTGATCAGCTACAGCCAAGGGTATTTCCCTGAGGTACGACGATCTCTTCCCTCCCCCTCCCTACTTAGAAGTATCGGATGAGTGGAAGGCCTAACACCAATTGCAGAAATACGTCCCGACGGTTTTCGAGAACTACATTACCTACCCGACTCACCAACCGAGCGGTAAGACCGTCGAGCTCGCGCTATGGGATACCGCTGGACAAGAAGAGTACGACAGACTGCGACCATTGTCGTACCCCGAAACCGATCTAATATTTGTCTGCTTCGCCATTGACTGTCCCAACTCTTTAGACAACGTCCTAGACAAGGTTCGTCTCCAATTCTCCCACTCCACCTCCACACCGACTACAACAGAGACTAATACGCTATACAGTGGTATCCCGAAGTACTCCACTTTTGTCCATACACGCCGCTCATCCTCGTCGGCCTGAAATCGGACTTGAGACACAAGAAAACGTGCATCGAGATGCTCAAGACACAGGGCCTCACGCCAGTCAGCAGCGAGCAGGGCATGGCGGTGGCGAAGAAGATGGGGGCGCAGTACATGGAGTGCAGCAGCAAGGAGATGACAGGCGTGGACGAGATCTTCGACCGGGCGATCCAGACCGTTGTAGCCAACGACCGACGTAACCTCGAGGCCGCCATGGCAGCAGCGCCCACTGCGATGGCCGGCGGCAGCGGCTCCGGGGCCAGCGAGAAGCGCGACAGCGGCGGCATCCCCGGGATCCGCGCTTTTAAGAAGAAGAAGCGGAACTGCAACTTCTTGTAAAATGATGATAATGACGAAGGTAGCAGCAATCATTGCATGCATACACATACACGGCACCTCCGCTACACTACGACTACAATACTATACGCAAAGCTTTACGCTCATGCTCACGAACGCCTATAAGCTGAATATGAAGACCGACTACGAGGGAGGAAAAATGAGAGAGACACACAGAGAGTGAGACCACACACACACACACACACACTTAACCCGGTTAATGAACGGACGAACAACTTTTGCATGACATCAACATCTTTCCTTTTTCTTCTCGACGACAATTTTTTTTTACTTTTGCGCTTCGTCTGCCTTTTTTCTTCTTATTATTATTCTGCTCTCACGACCTCGGAAAGGGAAATGGTAAGGATTCGCGCCCGATTTTGTTTTTTAAGTGGCTTCTCGATCAAGAAGAAGAGGAGGGAGAAGATATGATGAGAGAGAGAGAGAGAGAGAGAAATAGCTCTTGCATCTTGCATTTGAGAATTCTTGACAAGTTGGTGGCGTTCCTGCGAGTCTTTCCCTCCCCGTTTTTTTATAGCTTTTCTTCGAGCCTCCTTTCTTCGTATCTTCGCTATAGGGTCTAATGGACAGGGTTAAGGGAAGGCAAAGGTGTTTCGTGTCGTTCGTCGTTCGTCGTTCGTCGTCGTCGTCGTCTTCGTAGTCGTCGATCTTGGCCTTGTTGGTTGCTGGCTGCTGGTTATTTGGCTGGCTTTCTAGCTAGTTGGCCATGCATTTTGACATGGAGGAGGCGGAACAGTAGGAGGAGGAGGAGCAAAGAACGGAACCACCCCCAAATCTTTTTTGCCATGCCGCTTGGAATGACTTTCGCCGAGAAAAGAGCCGAATTGAAAGGGAATTGGAACGGACCTGGAAACACAAAGTGTATCAATCATGTTATAAGGTACTGAAGGGATCTGGTTCCTTTTGTCATGTACTACGAAGTTCTGCTTTACAACTGCTCTACACGCTCATCCATCATGGCCTGGGATAGGGAAATAAAGAAATTCATAATACTTCGTGTCTGTGTGTCTATTGCCTGATTTGTGTGACTTGTGTGGTGCGTAATGTGTAGTGTATGGTGTGCTGTGACTTTGTATAGCCAGAGCGGGTATCGTGATCAATCGTCTCTAGTAACCATCTAGGTACTTTTCTCATACCACATCATTTTATCCCCTCACAATGTTGTTGGCTATTCAGCTCTTTCCCGCCTGTTCGCCCTCGCCCTCATTCCTCCCTTGTTGGCCCTCTTCACCCTCAGAGCCGGTCTTACCGTCCTCGGGATCCTTAGCCATGACATTCTCGAACTGCGACCACAGCGCCTCAACCGACGAAAATTCGTTGCCCACCGCGACTACGGCTTCGAGCGATCGGTTCAGTTTGTTGATGTTGGCGAGGACGTGCTCGAAGCTCTGTTCCATTGTAATTGCCTTGATTAGCCTCTGTATTCTCTTCTGATGGAATAATGTGGAGTGTTCAAGAGGGGAGAGTAGAAGTTAAAAAAGGAAAAAGATACGAACCATAGCTATCTCGCCGATCAGCGCCTCCCGCTGCTGCTCGAAGTACGTCTTCTCCCGCGTGCCCATCGAGGACATTGAGCGCTGGTGTGGTTGGTTCGAAGACATGGTGTCTGTGTGCTTACATGGAGCAGCGAAGCATATGTAGAAAGGTACGGCGGTGCGTCGTTGCGACAGCGAGGCTTGTGACTTGTTGGTAAATAAGGTTAGGCTGTTGAACTCTCGACCGCTGAAGAACGCGGCGTTGCGCGTAGATTGAATTGAATTTGGTGGGGTCGATTGGGGAATCGGGGTAGCCCCTCAGCATGATAGCGCACCAACGTCACCGCCCACCTAGCAGCCTAGGGGCTTCATAGGGCTACCTTCGAAGAAGTCCTTGAGGTTTACCGAGCAACGACTCACGAATATAATCAAGGGAGAATCAATTACAGCGAGGCAGAACTACGAGCATAAAACGCAATACACGCGGGTCTCATTAAGTAAAATTCATGTAATGTCTCACGAACTTCGGGAGGTAGACTATCCCCGATCTCATTTACTCCCCCTCGGCAAAAAGGGGGCGCACTTCCAAGTTTCTACTGTACAGGTAATCATCGCCTTGCCATGCCGCCTTGCAATACGAATCTACATTTCCGTGGGTTTGATTCCTCCTTCGCAACGTACATGTGCCTGTGACCTTGTCTATACCTTTCTTTCATTTCGTGTTTCCATCATCCCGTCATGCTTTGCAAATCGACATGAAAAAAATCCTTCCCTGAACGCCTTCGTAGTGGTGGTATCAAGAATTTTGAAACTTGGTGACGGATGTTGCGGCTTCGTTACAATGCATTATAAGAAGTAATCAGAAGGTCCACGTCGTCCTGCAGGTACATGCCTCATGTCATCCGGAACGGCAGAGAAAATACTGAATTTGGGGTCAAGGTTCTTGTCCACGGACATGATTGATGCAACATTTCCGCAGCGATAGCAGTAGTTAGGTGCGGACCAGACCGTAACAACCGAGTTTTGGGGGAAATGATACTATTCATGGGTAAGCATATGGAAATACTGTTATAGTAAAGAGGAAAATCTTACCTTATAGCCTTCGTTAACAAGTTGGTGAGCACGAGCAATCAACTTCAGTCCGTTGACGTGGTTGAATTCCGTTGCTACCTTATCACCAAAGAGCCACCCCGCGCCTCGGGGACTGATAGCCCACGTCTCGACTTCTTCAGGGTCACTCCATACGAGATCGCAGAAGGCTCCCTCATGAGGAATCTCCTGAGCTCGTGCCACTACACGGATCTGGTCGATAGTGCGAATCTCGGGACTCAATCCTCCATGGACGCAAAGAATCTCGCCGTCCACAATAGCTGCTAGGACCAGGAAATCAAAGACTTGGCAGCACGACTTCCAAACTGATGCATTTCCATACTTTTGTTGGCACTCCTCGTAGAAGCCGTACACCTGGGTAATCTGTCGAGATTCATGGTTTCCACGGACAAGGACAATTCGATCCGGATACCTGTAGCATGTTAGATAAAGAGTTCAGGTGAACGGATAGTCCTGGTTCGCCATACTTCGCCTTCAGACACATGAGCAGTGTGAATGTCTCCAGACTAAAGTATCCTCGGTCCACGAAGTCTCCTAAAAACACAAAACGAGTATCTGCATTGTTAACTGGTGCTGAAGAATCCGACGAATTCCGTTGGGAGTTCGCAGACTCGTTCCCTTCCTCTTCATCCTCTTCTGCGATCGTAGACTCATCGTTAGTGAGACCTGGCGCATCTCCGGTTGTGTTCTTGGGCTTCTTTATCTTCTTCTTCAACTTAGGATTCGTAATCTCAGTAGGAGGTTCGATATCGGCGGATGTAATTACTGAAGTGGATGTTGCGGGGGCTTCCGTAGCAGGCTGACCGGGCATGCCACCGCTGACGCGGAACAGCTCGAGTAGATCATAGAATTGGCCGTGAATGTCACCACAGATAGTGACCGGGGTTACCACAGGTTGAATATTAGACTCTACATTTGACCAGTTAGCGCAGGCTCAGCAATGACCGCAGCTCTCGTAGCTTTGGACATACCCTCCATCAAGACTTCCTTAACCATCTCACAAAGCTCCTTCATCACCGGCTCTGGTAAATATCGACATTGTTTAGCTTGCTCGAGCCATTCGTCTAGGCCGGCTCCAGGAGTCAACTTTGCCGGTCCCGGTTTTGGGACAGCAACGCGAGGGGGGCCCATTGTCTCGGATTAGACGTATGTAGTATTGCCGTCTTCAACTATAATAAACACGCTGAATACGGTAATACCGAATGCTGGAGCTGTGGTAGGCCTGTGACTGGAAGCTTGGGTGCTTGTGGTTGCGGTAGTTACAGCACCGAGTGCAGTGAGAACGAGTAGAATTCCAAAGAGGGCGCGGGCGGGTATCGAAATGCGAAATTTACGACGGGGTATTCTGAGTTGGCGATCTAGAACTTGGTCCTGAGTTTGGGGGTCTGCGAGAGCCGAGCGTTCCAAATAAGGATTCGATAGCGGACCGCCCTGCTGTAATGCGTATTCCAAGGCGTTATAAGGAATACCAGCGACCGCAAAACGACTTTCGTATCCAGAAAGCGACTCGGGTTCTAGCTGCGCGTTGGGAGGTTGATCACGTCGAATAAGCCCGCGGCGTGATGTTGGTGAGTTCAACTCAGATATGGTCCCTCGCAAGGGTCGGGCGCCACTATTGACGACCGAATCTCGAGGTCCAGCACCCTCCATTCCTGGTTAGATTCGGTGTAATAGTTATTCCGAAATGTGTTTGCGATGGTTCGGATTAACTTTGGGAGGCTTTGTAAGCATCGGATAAATACTTTGTGTGGGGCCGGTTCTGCCCCTCCTAAGACATACACCTTTTATTTCATATCGATTTGACTGTTATGTAAGCTTCACTAATTGCGTACATAACCTCCTGAGAGCTCTCATTACCTAATACACATGTCCATCGCGAAGGCGATGTGCAAAGTGTGCAAAGATACCTGTTTTCCCTTCCGAATCGTGATACTAACGTCCATGTTATGGATAAATGGGCTCATCACTAGCCTGCAGAAGTGTCTCATTAAAGACACCTCAGTATCAGGGGTAGTCAAGAGCGTATTTATCATATCCATTATACCTTACTTGGGGACGTCAACTAATATTTTAATATTGCCCATTTCAGTTCAACTTGGGATTAATGGCATTAGTATGAGGTTTTAAATAAAACCCACCTAAGAGTCAAGACATAACACAACTATCCCTATTTAATGAGTTCCCATGAACAGGTATAATTGTGGAATAGGGGATGCCAATGTGGTATTATTACCTACTTTGCTACCCTGAGTGGACTATAAGCATAACTATTGTTGTAGCTCCCCCTTGGAGCAATCATGCAATTCTAGGCMCCCTGGCCTAATAACGATTGCGTGTAGTCCATAAATACATCTGGAGCCAGTCCATAGCTGACTTGGCCCAACCTCATGAATAGGTAGTTAGGTACCAACTATTATTAGTTATCATCATGATCATATCCTCAATGCTGTCGTCGCTCATCGCCCAAATTTCCACTAATAGGGAATACCTATTAGCAGCATACCATCTAAGGGATGCTATGATTACGACCTCACAGCCATCCAGAGCATGCCTCCTATTGAAATTCCGAGCGGTTTAAAATTTTGACAACTGACTCATGCTCTGCTTCAGCCACCAGCAGCTGGAGTGCTAGAATCAGCAGGCGCAGGGGTAGGAGGGGCGGAGGGAGGCGGCGCGGAGCTAGACGCTTCACTGGGTGCGTTTGCGCTAGCTGCATTACCACCACCTCCTCCTCCTCCTCCGGCTCCTCCCCGACGTCCTCGACCGCGACCACCCCGCTTAGGACGATCGGGCGGAGCTTCGCTACTTGCTTTATCGGCAGCAGGCTGTGCCGGGGCCTGAGCTGGTTTCTTAGTCTCTTTTCTCTCTAACACTTGCACCGTGCCTTGGGCTACAGTCACCGGACTCGCAGTAATTGCTTTGACCAACGATTCGTGATCTCCAAAGTCAACATAGGCAAAGCCTTTTCTCTTATCGATCTCAACGAACGTGACGGGACCGTAGGTTTCCATAGCCTGCTTGAGGAGTGGCTCGGTAACGCCTTGCGAAGGGTTGGCGTGCTTCACGAAAGCACGTGTAGCTCCCGCAGTTATCGATGGTGTGCTGGATCCTTTCTTCTGCGAAGCACCTGATTTGCTCGACGATGAGGCCTTAGCAGCGGCAGCCTTAGGACCGGTTGGGGGTGTTGTTGTAGAAGAGGTTATAGCGACAGCGGCGGTAGTTGAAGCTGGGCTTGCCGGAGGAGGGTCCTCTTTTCTCTTCAAGATGACAGGCGTAGTTACGGGGGTCGACTTTGCCGTGTTACCTGCGCTGTCCTTACCCTTAGCTGTATCACCAGACGCGTTTTGCTTCGCAGACTTTGTCCCTCGAGACCGACGTGAACCCTCCGTTGCTTGAGCCTTAGGGGCAGTTGGGGCAGATGCGGGTACTGATGAGGCTGGTTGACTTGGCGCAGCCGAAGCTGTAGAGGTAGAATCTTTGCCATCTTTCTCTTTGCTGGAGTCGACTTTAGCAGCTGCTTCCGCCTTAGCAGCATCCTGGCGAGCTCTCCTATGAGCGCTTCCAGGGCTGAGGCCGAGGTCTCGTTGCAGAATCTTGGCCGCAGCAGCAATGTTAGCTCGTCGGCTCTTGGGAGCCGGCTCCTCGGCCGTCTTGTTAGTAGTAGTCTGGGCGGCGGTGGACTTGCTCCCTTCGGCTGTCTCTTTCTCTTTCTCGGCCGCCTTTTTAGTGAGGAGTTTCACTGGCTCCTTCACCTTCTTTTCTTCTTTCTCGGCACCCTTTTCAGCTTTATCGCCCTTGGATTCCTTTGCCTTCTTCTTGGAGTCTTCCTTTTCTCCTTTCGACTTCGTACCCTGAGATTCATGACGAGCATGCTTGCCACTCTTAGCACTGGCGGCTTCTTTGCCCTTATTCGCCTTCTTCTCTTTGATATATTCAACTAGGGGCGTTGTGTTGACCTTAACATCCGTCTTAGCAGTATCCTCCGCGACCTGATCAGCGTCGACTTCCTTTATGGCTGGATCCTGTGTGAGGCCGTCCAAGAAAGCCATGAAGTCGGGATCTTGGTCAATGGTACCTTGTTTGGTATCTGTGCGTCGCTTCGTTGTTGGTACTTTTTGATAAATGGAAACTTCTAGGTAGGGAGGTCCCACGAGAGCTGGGTCGTTGTAGGTTCTTTTTTCATCTTCCCAAGTCGATCGTTGGACGACCTCGGCTAATATAGAAATATCGTCGGTTTGTAAGATTTGGAGATAACATCGTCCCGGACTAGATGGATTCGCGGGGCTACATTATTGAGGGTGGTTAGAAAAGTCTCCAATGCTAATGATACAGAGGTCGTCCCTAGGGCTCACTCTTGCGAAACTATTCCCTCTTGGAATCTTATCCAATCCACCTTTCCTTTTCCACTCTGCCATTCGTCCCCCAAGACGGCCCAGAATTCGGACTCGGTCATGCCAGGCGGCAGTCGGCGAATGATGACTTTCTTGCCCCTAGGAGGGTCTTTAGCTTTGGTTGCTTTCGTCGCATCATTCGTCGCCGGAATTGAAGAAGCTGGCAAGACGCCATTGGGTTTTCGCGGACTTGTCATTTTGCACAAGCGCTCCGCAATGGCTAGATAAATAGAATTCGTTTCAGTGAATCTTCGTTCAATTCCTCTTCTGTCATAGTTTTTGTCGCGGCTAGCTGTTGATGTTGTCGTCGTTCTTCACAATGGGATTGGCGATAGGTGGGTAGTCCGTCCTTATGGAACGCAGACAGGATAAGGCTGAATTTCACCCCACCTAGGTACCTGAGAAGCACAGGCAGCGGCACAGGGCTAATAGATGCAGCAAGGAGGCAGGGAAGGCGCGCTAAGCGTGTCAGATAGTGGGGKATTGATAAGATTAGCGCTATTTCCGTAACAGTTCCAGCGGACAAATACCTGGAGAGATTCAACGCTTCCAACTTTGAATAACATCGAATCACGAAAGTTCATTCTAGTTCAATTGAGGCGATTGTCGACATCCAATAAAGCTGTTATCTCACAGTGCAAGCCATAATAAGGATTAGATACATGTATCTAATGGCTAAGCTGACAAGTCTCAGCTACTGGTGGTATCATTGCCCGCATTCTTCCTTGCCATTTAGTATTAGCACGCACTTTAGAGCAACGCCACAGGTTTACCGCCAAAGCATCGTAGATATCCCGGCCCAAGCAGGCTCTATTTTATTCTATTCAACTGACGGCAAATGCCCCTTATTATATAGATATAGCCGCAATTGGAACCCACGATGAAGTAGTACTCGACCAGTGACGTCACCGCAGCCTTCAATGACGATGGAGGATTGGTCATGTATCACCAAGCGCAAAGGTAACAGCATACAATCTAGCCTCAAATGGCCAGAATGCTTAGACGTGATACCCCGGGGCCGTCGTCTCACCTAGGCAGTTCCGAATTGCCAAAATCCGATGTCTAAACCGCAAACTCCGAACTTGACGTTGGACTTTCTGGTGTTGGTGTACGAATTATTTAACTCATTCGCCTTCGAGACACAAAGGGAAGTAATTGCCTCACTTTTAGCCTTATATACCGACTTGCTAGACTCGTTCACACTGCGACTATCATGGCTCGTATATTCATAACTGGCTCATCAGATGGCCTCGGCCTGCGCTCAGCAAGAGTGCTCTCCAAGCACGGCCACGACGTCTACCTACATGCGCGCAACAGCCAGCGAGCGCAGGACGCCCGTGCCGCTCTCCCGGAGGCAAAAGATGTCTTCATCGCGGATTTGACGTCGATAGAGGAGACCAAATCGTTAGCAGCGAAGCTCAACCAGACGGGGCCTTGGGATGCCATCGTCCACAATGCCGGGGTCATGACAGGTGTATCGCATCTCAAGGGCAAGGAGGGCATCCCCACGCTCTTCGCTGTCAACACACTGGCGCCCTACATCATATCGTCACTAGTAGACCCGCCGCCGAAGCGTTACGTCTTCGTATCAAGCGGCATGCATCACGGCGGTGACCCCTCGCTACGCAATATCCAGCAGTGCACGTACAGTGACAGCAAGTACCACAACGTGCTGTTAGCCTTCTGGTTTGCGCGGCGTCTTGAAAACAAGGGGGTCTTGAGCAACGCCCTCAATCCCGGTTAGTATAAACTTCCCTTAAGACTTGTTGTACCGCTATCATATTATTCCGATTCTAATATCTCCCCAAGGTTGGGTTCCCACAAAGATGGGAGGATCAGGCGCACCCGATGACATCGACGCCGCCGTCAATACCTATGTGATGCTGGCCGAGGAGTCAGGCGCAGCGGAGGGCAAGACCGGTGGGTTCTGGTACCAGAATCGCCAGAGAAGCTCTAAGGGACCTGGCCGCGAGACGAATTATGAGCGTTCGGCCGATGACGAGGGGCGGCAGGATCAATTGATTGAGAAACTCGCGAAAATCTCGGGTGTCAAGCCGCCTCAGTAAGCTTGTTAACTGTGGATGAGATACTCACCAGAGCTAGCTAAATTCGCGTTTCCATTGACATTCGCGGGGAATGACATGGCATTTATACACCACGAGTTTTCAGCCGGTCATCTAGGTTACCTGAAGACACTCTTTCTATATTATAAGAACTCGTCCTGTGTGTGCGTCGGAGGGGGGTACCAATACGAGCCATACGATATACGCGAATATCACTAGTAATATCAAATTATGTCTTATCCTACCGTTTATAGCGCGCGCTCGTGACAGGTATAGCATTAGTATGCTGCTTCTTGTCGAACGTTTCTGGAAGCTGAGATGGGTTCCCACCAGTAGGGGCGGCTGACGACGATAATCCTTGTGCAATGACCACACCAGGAATCGGAATTCTTCCCGACCTGGTAAATCCCTTTGAGCGCTTGGCCAAACAAAATAGGAAATCTCCGTATCTTCAGACATCACGGAAAATTCCATGTGGCTTTTCCTAAGATACTCTCAGCCAGGTAAGAGATCGCGATAGTACCACCCTATGAGGATATAGATGCATGTGGTGGCTCGGGGGGCTGGCTTGGTACTACCAGTAACTAAAGGTTTTCACAAATCAACTTTCCCATATAGGATACGGACTGGCCAATCAAGTGTGCCGTTTCAAGTCCTATTCGGGCGAAGGTGGCTTAGGTAATATCACTTGAGGCCACCCCTTCTTTCGGGGTGGCAAAATCCTTAAGTTTCCTTATACGTTTAAGCTTTTATATTTTATATTTTATTTAAATAAAATCGTAAAAATAAATAATTAATAATTTAAGATAATTTAAATATTATTAAAGTTATAAATAAAAATTATTTTTATTTAATTAATTTATTAAATTAATTATTTAATTTTAAAAAGTAACATTAAAAGAGTTATATAGTATTCGAATTTGCGCCGCGTTGTAAGTAAAGCGGGGCCTTAGTTTTACACTTAAATAACTTTACGAGTATTAATCGTAACGTAATGCAATTTGGATAGGAAGATAGATAACTCAATTGCGATCATTYTAATCCAAGTTGCACCTTGGTGCGACTGTTATAGCCTAAGTTATTAGAGGTTGAAACCGGGAGGTCCTTTGGAGAGGTCACGTGATATCCTTCGGGACCTCTTTCAGCTCCTAAATGCCCTGTAAAGCTTTCTTTTCCAGCGCTCTCCCAGCGCTTTTAAGCACTATTAAATCTTACGTTACAGCGTTCTCCCAGCGCTCTTAAGCACTATTAGATCTTACGTTGTAGCGCTCTCTTAGCGCTTTTAAGCACTATTAGATCTTACGTTACAGCGCTCTCTTAACGCTTTTAAGCACTATTAGATCTTACGTTACAGCGCTCGAGTGCCCTATCCAAGGCCCTATTCTTAATATGCTCCTGCCAGGCCATCACGTGACCACCCGAGATAACCTCCTGGCTTTAACCTTAGATATCTTAAGCTATTATTATCGCACTAAGGTGCAACTTGGATTAGAATGATCGCAATTAAGTTATCTATCTTCCTATCCAAATTGCATTACGTTACGATTAATACTCGTAAAGTTATTTAAGTGCAAAGTCAGGTGGCGTTTTGATGGTGGGCCACCCTGGAAGGCGGTGAGCATACAGCGCAGCGGACTTTTCAATACTGTGCTGTATGCTCACCGCCTTCCAGGGTGGCTCACCATCAAAACGCCACCTCGCTTCGCATTTAAATAACTTCACCAATATTAGTCGTGACGTCATGAAACCTGGATCATATGATAGATATCTCAATTGCGATCATTTTGGTTCAGGTTGCACTTTGGTGCGATATCTATAGCTTAAGGTATTTAAGGTTGAATCTAAAACGTCCTTTTGCGTCATCACGTGATAAGCATATTCAATCGCATATTRAATARAGCCCTGGAAAGCCYTGGAARAGCCCTGGAAGAGCCCTGGAGAAGAAAGTGTTACAGGGCACTTTAGAGAGGTGCTATACGCCCTGTAAAATAGGGCTTTTAGGAGCTGAAAGAGGTCCCGAGGGGTGTCACGTGATAGCTTCCTCAGACCTTTTACTTTTAACCTTGAATAACTTAGGCTATAGATATCGCATCAAAGTGTAACCTGGACCAAGATGTGCGTAATTGAGATATCTATCTTATRATYCARGTTKCATGACGTCACGACTAATATTGGTGAAGTTATTCAAGTGCGAAGCGAGGTGGCGTTTTCAGAATTCTGCCTACAGCCCGGCGCAAATTCGAGTACCATACAACCCGTTTAGTGCTGCTCTTTTTAAATTATAAAAATTAATAAAGATAATTATTAATATATAAGCTTTTTATAAACCTTTATTTATATTTAATATTAATTATTTAACCGTTTATTTTTCCGATTTTTATTTAATTAAATATTAATTTCTTAAAAATAAAAGCTTTTTTTTTAAAGTGGGTAATAGTTACCCTGTAGAAGCTAAAATAAGTCGGTGCACAGGCCACGCCTTCTAACGCCGCTTCAATCTAACGTCCACTCACAGCCAATCAAATCCAATTTCCACGACCAATCAAAGAGCGAAAATCTCATTTGCCCGACCAATCACAGAGCCCAAATCGAGACCGCGCTGCCTATTTTTCTTGACATAAACCCTTAAGTAAACTTAAGGCATTAATACTATGCACGTCGTACAGTCTTACACCTTTGTCTTACAACTTGTGTTGCACCTTGTCCAACCAATGACGCCGCACTGAGACACTTGGGAAATACCCGGCGAGCTTGATATCAACCATGGTCAGCCCCGAACATGTGTTCTGCATGGATTCACCATGGCTTTGACTATTCGACGCGAGTGGGCGTCAATAGAGGAGCTCAACTCCACCGAGTCCTTTGATTGACCTTCTGAGATACAATAGACCAATCCTACGTGCATAGCACAAAGTGGACCAATCATTGCATACCCGGCTGACAAAAGGCCATCAACTACGTTTTTATAAAGGCAAGAGATTGCCGTCCCGAATCATGATGACCTACTCACCGATTCAACCCTAGAACTGACCATGTCGGCCATCCAGTCCTCGTCATCCGAGCCCGAGCTCCCTTCATTGCCAGAGCACGTCACAGCCTCGTGGCTTGCCAGTGTCTTAGGTCAGAAGGTTAAATCTATTGAGCTCACCAAGTCCATCCTCAATGCGAGTGCTGGCAAGCTGTTCATTACCATAACCTACGATGATGACAACGGGGCCTCTACGAAGTCCACTGAGAAGGACACCAAGGTTAGTCACTTCTCATATTCCCAATGGATTATTCCCGGATCTTACTCCCTCTTAAGGGAAAACACTCGTTAACACATATTGCATGTAGAGGCCAACCAAAGTCTGCATAAAGGGAGGCTTCAACCCAGTCTTCATTGCACGATACCCCGACATCCTCATTGAGCTGTATAAACATGAGGCCGACTTCTTCAAAAGAGTCGCCCCGCACCTTAGCCACATGGATCTCCCTAGATCGTACTGGGCTGGAAGCAACGCCACTCAAGGTCTTGTCATCATGGACGATCTCGAGGCTCTGGGAGCAGAATTCGGAGAACCTCTTAACGCATGGCCCGTAGATCGCGTCATGGCCGGCGTGGAGCAACTCGCAGGCTTACATGCTGGGACCTGGGGTATCAAGCCAGATGACTACCCATGGGCCAACTCTGATTTCTACGACAAAATTTTATTCGCGCTCTGCAGCCGGTGGGATGACCTGATGCACAACCCAAACCGCCCCGAGTTTGCCGCAATCCTGAAGGATGAGAAGCGCATAAGAGCAGCGCTCGAGAAGCACTTCGCCTCGAGGAGCCCCAAGTTCCGGTGCCTCGTCCACGGGGATGCTCATCTCGGTAATACGTACCTCCTGAAAGGGGCGCCGAGATTCATCGATTGGCAGAGCATTCAGGTCGGTTCTGCATTCCACGATGTGGCGTATGTCATATCGGGCAGCTTGACCGTGGAAGACAGGAGAGCCCATGAGATACGTATTCTGGACCACTACCTTGACTCGTTGTCTCGATTCGGTGGACCTTCTTTCTCTACTAAGGACGAAGATGTATTGGTGGAGTACCGCAAGTCGATGCTCGCTGGTTACAACTGGCTCCTAGCCCCCTATGAGCTCCAATCTGAAGCGCGTGTGCGTGCCATGTGTGAGCGGCACAGTGCAGCTTTGGTCGACCATAAGACGGTAGAACTTATAGAATCGCTACCCGATGTTGTGTAAGGATAGAGGTGTCGCAGTGTAGTGAAATATATGAATAGAGCGAGCCAGCTGATGTAGGAAGCATACGCGCAACGAGCTACCCTCTCCTTTTCAGTGCGACGATAGATATAGATACCTACCTATACACTACACTCCTTGGCCTTAAGTTCTAGTATTGTTCGATGAGATTTTAGTGATTTATTGAATCTCAAGTGAGTGACAGTCTTCAGAAGCTAGAGCCGTTGTTCTGGTACTCATATATTCTTACTGCGAAACTATTGGGTCATGAATACAATTGAAAAAAATTATGTATCGAGTCTTTTAAGGGGACCGCCCTGAGTTGAACATCATAATGCCATTAGCTCGAGACACGCTATCAAATTGCGATCTAGGACACTTTGAAAAGTTTATCTAAATGAAAAATAGGTGAACTATCATCCAACTTGAATGGACTGCTTTGATCGTCAGAATAAGATACCCTATTAGATGCAAGTGCAGAAGCACGGCGGGAACATCCGGGCCACCATACTCGTATAGCACTCTTGGCAAGCTAATGCAGGACATCTGGCATATCGTATCCAAGTTAAGCTATTTTAGGTAGTGTCTTCGCTACTCTTGGTAGTACTGCCTTGGGAACGCATGAGATCTTAACAGGGATACCCAAGGGAGGCGGGAGCATGGGCTTCGAGTATGGATAATGCCTATCGTCAAGGATCGAATTTATTTCTTGGTCGATTTTATATTGGTTTCTCTTCGGTAGGCAGTCGAGATCTATTTTGACACGTCTATACGCGTTTATCCAAGTATAACCTTGAACCATTCTTGCAGACACAGGTCTGACGATGGAGCAGCCAGAGTCAAAAACCGTCGCTTCCACAAGAAATCCCGAAAATGATGTCTAGAATGCAAAAGGAGACATATCAAATGCGACGAGAGGCGCCCAAGTTGTGGCAACTGCGACGTTGCGGCTCGAGCATGTAGCTACGCAGATCAAGTAATCCCGCCCAAGGCTCAATCACCAACTGTCCGGTCTCCTATCAACCTCGATCTGATGTCACCAAATACGAGTGAGTCCTCTTCGATTACAGGCATCTCGCTAACTAGTTCGGACTGCGACGAGATGTTCACTTTCCAACACCTTGGTCTCCTCCATCATCTAGAAACCGGAATAGCAGATTGGCTAATGGTCACACAACCCATGGAATTCATCGTACAAGCATGTATGACCTTGGCATTGTCGACCCCCTATCTCATGAATCAACTACTAGCACTGTCTGCCCAGCATCTAAGTATCGTCTGCCGGGACCAAACTAGCATGTATCATGATCTGGCGACCCAGCTGCAGACTCGAGCTCTCAGGGTTTTCGACAAGGCCAAGGAGGACACATCGGAGGAAAACGTTATTGCAAGGTTCCTATTTCTTCGCTCGTGGGCGCGCAGGCTCTCGCACAGAAGCTATCTGCTAGCCGCGAGGATTTTGACAAGTACATGGACGGGGTGGTTGATTGTACGAAATTCCAACGAGACGTCCGGATAATAGGAGAAAGCTCCTGGGAGGTAATTCGAGAATCGACACTAAGCGATTGGATTGCTAGCATTGAGGAGTTCGAGAAGTTGGACGATGATGTCCTCCCGGGCGGTCTCCATGATCTTCATTCACTGTTGCTTGCGTCGGAAATGGACAAGGAGTCAATTGAGGCCTGTGCTGGAGCGGTTCAGGCCTTGGGATTCTTACACCGCCGACTAGACGCGCCGAACACGTGGGGTATCCATGCTCCCACGAATTGGGCGACACTCATATCTGGTGATTACATACATCTCTTCGGGGACCGAATGCCAGAAGCGCTCGTTATCCTTGCGTATTAGACTGTGTATTTACACCGGTGTCGTAGCTTCTGGGCACGCCGGGGAGCACTTGATCCGAGTAATTTGTCAAAAGCTAGGAGATGACTGGAAAGAATGGCTGTTAGTACCCCTAGAAGCCATCTCGGATACGTAGCTTTAAGGTGCAGCTTGTACCTGTGAGAAGATACCTAATAATACTTCAAATAATGGAGACGCATGAAGGGCCGAGGCTCGAACGTTAAGTCTAAGTCTGAGAGGGGGTTTCTGTATCTTGGATAGACTAAACACGTAACGATTCAGGTGATTAAACTCCTCGTTGATAGTAGGTATCACGAAATGTCAGCCGAAGCGACTGCTTTTCAGCTGGACGGAGTGGAATTTCGCCGATAGTAGCCGAAAGCACAAGTGACATAATCCACGTCTACAACCCTTTCAAGCTTGATTCTCCTCGGCAGGCCGGCCAGTGCCTCGCGGAATGACATGGCGGTGCGGGCATACAAAATATGGTTGCTCGCGAGGCCAGCTTCTTTAAGGTACTCGACGTAGGGCACGAACCCGAATTTATCCCTCGAAAGGCCGGGCAGCGATGCAGGTGTCGTCGTACCAGGACCGATGACGTCGGTCTGTGGAACCAAGACGATAAGCAGCTCCTCAAGCTCAATCATGAACTCGAGAACTTCACGGATGGGGTCTGTAGGCCCGAACGGGATCGCCCTGTCAAACTCGCTCTGAGGAACGAGAACAGCTAATTTGCGGACTCGGTCCCGCCAGGGCACGGAGCGCAGCGACCAGAAGGCTTGCTCGGCGTGCGAGACGCAGAGATACAGCATGTCGCGATCCCAGTCGACGTAGACGGGATTTGTCTGTGCCTGCGTCGCATCGTCTCCCTCAGTCACCAGCCCCGAGCCGGTGATCAGAGCGAATTGGAGGGGCACTCGGGCACGACCCGACACCACGGACTCAGCGAGATCCTTGCCGAACTTGACGGGGGTCCATACTCGTTTGCACGAGACGGCTACAGCGTGCGCCTCGCGGTTAATCAACGTAGACGGAGGGCGTGCATCCAGGATGACCAGGTTGGTGGCTGAATCTAGAACTGTGCAGTCGAATAGCAGTACTTCTCTCTTCGGGTTCCTGTTCTGAGACTCGGGTGAGGGATGTACCACATGGAGGCGAGCGCTTTCAAAGTGGTATTCCCAAATCAGGATGCGGAGTTCTTTGGGCAGGTCATTGAAGCAGCTGAAAGTGCCAAGCGCAGCCATCTTCTAAGATATTGCGGTGGKGCCTGGAGTGAAGTGAAGTGCTGGGATGATGATGATGTCGTCGTCAAAGTGAAATTTAGAGTGGAGTAGGTACCTGGCCTGGCTTGGCTAAATCCAGGCTTTATGTGCTGGTAACGAAGGAGCTGGCTACATATTACCAGGTAACAGTGCTTATCGGTGACCTTTGTTACCTACTCGTTATGTTCTTGAGTGGGTAACGAGCACAAAATGTTACCCAGGCAACAAAATTCCTATTTGCGAATTAGTGTAGATTTTATAGCGATATCTTTCCACTTTTGTATCTCAGCTGCGTCCAGTTTCCTTGTATGGCCTGATGATTAGCTAAGAGAATGTATTAGTAGACACCTCCAATGCAACGCAAGTTATAAGGTACCTAAGACAAAGTACCTAGGTATCTTCTCGTAGAAGAGTCACTTTTAATATGTCATTTGATACTTAGATGTATAAATATGCATTCATATCTGTGAATTTGGCTCAATCGAGTGTATTAACATACTGCGCTCTCTGAAAAAGGGGGTCAAATCATTGGTTCCCGTGGAAGTATCGTTATGGAGATGAGTGGCTCCAGCGGTGGGTATTAATATGAATATAAGGATTTTATTCTTGGAACAACAACGCCTTGCTAGAATACAAACATAATGCAGCACCTTTAAACTTAGAAAATCAACGATGTACCCCGTAGACGAAGTTGTCGGCGGGGATTCTTTGTTAAAATCGCCTGGTTTATCCGAATCCTCCGCATTATTAGCCCTAGTAGTGTGTGCCCTCTTTATATGAGCTCAGTGATGATAACGCCGACGATGACATGGAAGGAAATGACGGGCGAGATGGTGGCGACAGTCAAGACAACGATCGAAGAAGGGTGATAGTGAAGGTTGTCTAAAATAGGAGATTTAGCCACACGTCTCTGGGCTCGTCACGAATGCTGTTCGGGCCTCGAGCCTGAGCTCTCCGCTTTGCTTCAGCGATGTCGAGGTTGAGATCGGCGAATAGTGGTTCCAGATAGGGATGGTTGTTGAGGGCGAGCCCCACGTACGCCAGATTCAGTGCTCCGGCATTAGGCCTGACGTACGAGTCGAATTCAGTGGCTAGGAGGTAGATGTCTGCTCCATGCTCGTGTACGAACCCCATCGCTGCGTCTCGAATTCTCCCCTTCAAGAGATGAATAGGGTCGACAAATCTCGCCTCCCCCGATACCCGGTATCCGCTGACAATGGAACGTCCTATTGTCATGTCTGCTTGTTCTGGCCATCCAACTTTATAAATGTCAGTACATGTGTTCTAATAGTTGAACAAGAAAAGGGGGCTTCCTGATACTTACACATTGGGTCGCAAAAGACCCGTAGTATGACCTCGTTTTGTCGGTTGGGACTGTCAGACCAAGAAAATTCGCAAAAGTCTTCACGGAGGTTGATTATGCTCATATGGAAGCGAAATCCCTCTTGGTCATCCAATACGTTAATCACCCGGTGCTTCGTTGCCCGCGCTAGGCACTCAAGGTAGCCCTTGTAGGCCGTTGAATGACCTGGGACCCTTGTCCTCCCTTGAACGGCGATGGCATAGTCGCCGAATAGGCCATAGTCAATATTGTTGTTTGGTTGTTTAGTGCATGCTCGGTTTAGACATATCGCCGCATCGTTCAAGCGTTTAGCGTCCATGTTGTCCGAGAATTGGTATTTTTGTGTCACTGGGAGCGATCCTTTCGTAGAGAAGGAGTAGAAGAAGCGAGAGGAAGAGCGAGAGGAGTAGGTGAAGGGGAGGAGAAGGGAGAAGAGAGTGGAGAGGAGATTTGGGAAGAGAAGCGAGAGGAATAGCAAGAGGTGAAGCGGGAGGGGAAGCAGGAGGAAAAGGGGTGTGAGGATATGAGAATAAGGAGACAGCGTTGGAGTATGGTATAATGTGTAGGAGGAGGGTCTATATGTAGATTGGTTGGTAGTAATAGGTTGGATATAGGCGCCCATCAATAGGGCGTAGTTCGGATCTTGTAGTAGAGGATAGAGTGAGTGGTTCGAATGTGACTGCTAAAAGTAAGTAGGGGAATGAGTGAGAAGAGTCTTGAACACCTACAAGTACCAATAAGGCAGTGCGGATCTTACCACTCTCCGTAAGATGTAGTGTAATCTGGCTGTAGTTGGCTCTAGTCCGGCCAGGGAGTTTGAAAGGTTGACTTTAGCCACAAAGGCGATTGAAGATAGCAGTTTGAGGGCTATTGCAAGAGGKGATGAGGATTGGAGCACGCATCTGGTTGTGAAAAGGTGATGAGGTTTCGGTTCAGCCTTAGCTAGGAAGGATGTTCAACAAGGCAATGATCCGAGTGAGGGGGCAAGAAGTGGCCCTAAAAAGGGAATTAGAGAAAACAGGTTATGCGTAAATGGGATGGGATGATAAGTCTTACCGGATAGGCTCTTGTCACTAGGGTAATATGACAAACACTGTGGCTCGGGKATGTTGCCGGTTGGGGTGCTTGGCTCTTGTTCATATAAGATGAAGAAAGAGGTGGAAGAGGTCAGAGGAATTGCATATGACTAACGTGCTGGTGGTAGGCAATCAACTTGCACAGGGTGCCATGATGCTGTCGCCAAAGCTGAAACAGATTAAAGGGTACGCCTAAGTGAAAACAGACGAATAGGCCATGACTAGTTGAGCCGATGATTGCAGAGAGAATAGATGATAGCTAAGGTCAGCTGTGATGGTGTCATTATGATGGTTCTTCCATCCAGGAATCGTTTCTCTTGACTCAGATAGTGCAAACACTGTTACAAAACAGGAAGGTGTACCAAATGCAAGCTTTCGTCTCATGTTTCATGCCATTGAGGTAATTCTCAACGCCAATGCATATGACAAGCTTCGGTCTCGTCACACCGGCTCCGGAGCTCGCACTTATCGGCACGAGTCCTTGGCGGAGCCCCGAGAAAGGATGAGTGCCATAGCCGAGTGTATTAACGCCCGAGTAATGATCTCGGCAACAGTAGGACCAGCAATCATGACAAGTGAAGATGAGTGCATAACTCTTAGAGGTAGGACAAGAGACCAATTTTAGCCGTGAGTGTATTAATGACGATGTGAATTTCGTCGGGCATGTTTCCGGAGCGTTTATTGTCTTATAGTGATCTCCTAAATTGTTGAAAGGGATGAAACTAATAAACAGGTTTAGAATATTAGACGTACAGTACACAGAACAAGACCGAAGCAAAGATCAAGTGCCCAGGTAGCTAGATCTTACAATATAAAAGGGGGTTGATTGAAGACCAACTCTGACAACACTTCAGATGTTCTAATAGGTATTACCATCCTTGTAACTCCGTTATATCGAATCCTCCAGGAATTCCCATGACTTCTAGTTCTATTCTAATAGCCGTAACCTCTAATTATACCAGCCCAGCCACCTCCTTTTTATTTCTCAGCCACCTCCTAAACAGAATTGTGGCTAAGCCACTGAGACATGTCTGCGTGCACTGAAAGACAACCATTGGAATGGCCATTTTTGCCTCGGTAGCTTGACTAATTCCCGCAAATATAAGAGTAATAAGCGGTACTCCTAATGCCGGTGACTTGGTTGCCACACAGAACACAACTGCGATGGTGTCCTCCTTAGATAGCCAAAACATTGAAGCAAGTAGTGCCATAGCAGTCCATAGCAGGTATAGCGCTATCGAAATAAAAACGATAAACACAATATTGGTAGGTTTCATATTAGATAAAGTCCCGGTCTCGAAGGCTCCGTCGTATGCGGACCAGATTAGAACAAGGAGGGAAAATGAAGCAAGTTTGCACCCTTTATATGTCGTCATAACTGTCCTCGTTGGGTTTGGGAAAATATTGAGGACGAGCTGACCAACGATCTATAGTATAGGGATTAGTTTCCATCCATGAGTAAAAGCCCAAGGCTTGTGGTACTCAAACTTTGACTCAAAGCAACTTACCAGGGGTAAAAACAGAGTTAAACCGAGTTGTGAAAAAACTTGTTTAAAGACAGCTCCGTAACCCGCTGCCGCCTTGGGTAATGTTTGCGTGTACCATGAGGGTATGGATGAGTAAAGCTGAATCAAAACAGTTGACACAAGGGGTCCCAACACACTACCGATAACTGACTGTGTTATGGTAAGTGCGGCATTGCCTTGAGCCTTTCTAGTCATGAGAGTATTAAAAGAAAAACTAATAAATATTAGTCAATTCATTTATAGTTTGCTATCTAGAAGGATTAGACTCACGCTGTTGGTAGGCAACCAAGGAGAACGAAGCCATTGAGCACCGCAGGATCAATCAAGGCCGGATTTGTTGCAGTAGCTGTGACTACAGCAACAGCTGTTGAAGAGGCGAGCAGAAAGCACATGATCTGGACGAAGATATGAGTTTTCCAGCGCCGTACAGTCTGTAATAGAACATTGGTCGGAAGAGTAGATCCGTTGACGAAGAAAATGATGGCGACGGTTAAGTTCTGAACGATCTTATTCTTCATCTCCTGTTGTTGCTTGGGCACTTGTTTCTGGGACGAGATAAGGATCAACAGCAACAGGGTTAATATGAACCATTGATCCCTAATAAACCACCAGACACTTGTTAAGAATACTGCAAAGCCTGATCTTGGTGTGCATTTCTTCTCGTCATCTTCTTGGTCTGATATCGAGGAACGATCCTTCTCATCCTTTTCGACTGAGATAGGGGAAGATGGCTCGGTTTCGTTTCTTCTCTGTGTTAGCTTTATGTTTCAGTCAAGTAGTTCGAGTACATTACATTAACATGGTGTATAACGTCAGAGTATAACTTAATTTCTGGCTTATTGAGTCTTAGGGTTCTGTAATTATTGATAAAATCAAGAGGCTGTGTATTTTTACGCCTTGAATTTAGTGATCGAACCTGGAACATGCTTCCAATATATACTTGGAATCATCAGGGGCCGGGGTGAAGCGAGCAAGCCATTGGAAATGTTATTGCCATGATACATCTAACCGTTATCGGAAGTGACTTTACAAAGCGATCGGATAATGAGTTTTGACCATTGAAAATGCGGTGAGCTGCCATGTGGAAACATCTCCTGTTTGAATGATAGAGGTACATGAGAGTCGGGCTTCGACAGCTCTGAGTATGACCTATCAGCATCGTCGAGGTCATCGGTGTTTTGCGCCATCCCGAACACCCAAAACCCGATTGCATGGGCCTCGAGAGGTATTGCACAATTACTTCAACACGGCCCAATATGATGGTTGATCAGCCCTGTGTTGCATTATAAGTAAGATCCAGCTTTCATACCTACATGGCTTGCGTTATCAGTAAGATTCTAAGTTTATTGTTGGTGACGAGCCCTACTCCCCCCTTGACGAGATTGGTTACACACTTGGCTGGGGGTCAATTGGGGGTCACCCGCTGACGTCGAGGCTGAGCGAATTCTTTTCACAATATGTGGCCAAGCTTTGCCCTGAATTCGCCTACGTCGGTAATATAGCGGGAAAAGCTCTCACTGCATGAATTTTATTATATTATCGTAAGATGTGTTCCTAACCCTTATCTATATCGCCATTTTTTAACTGCTGTCACGTTGTAGATAGCCATATACCACTCAGATACATACAACAGCGTTGGTGTGCACTGTAGCCTATCGGTGATATCCAGACACCGAATACGCCACACAAGAGACTTGGCTTGACAACTAATGGTAGACCGGTCAAGACAGTTTGCAGGAGTTGGTGGTTGACGTCGCAACTGATTCTATGGATATTGTTACTATCATACGATTTAGCTTGTAAAGTCCAGGAAATGTGGGTGTACTAGTCTGTCCACTACGGCCAATTCCTAAAGAATTGTAACCACACTGAAAGCAATTCGATGTAGACAAATTGCGAAAGTTTCATGAAGAGGGACGTTAATTGGCTATAGAACGCCAATAGATAGCGTGTCCAGACATATAGACGCTCAGTTGCCTATTGCTAGGTAATACCTTTCTGGTTCTCACAGCCAAGGATCCCGTGGACTAAAGGGGGAGAACAACCAACTCTAACGGTTTCGTTAATTACAAGCATTTGGACCACGGTACGCACTCAACGTCTTGGCTACCTAATATCTTCTCCATATTTTCTGTAGTCTAAGATAAACGGTCCGAAGCGCCATTAACAATGGAATCTTACGTTAGATGGAGAACAGATACACCTCCTTTCCGAGGAAAAAAACAGGCAAGTATTTTGAACTCTCTGTTCGTTGTAATGAGCTTCCGGTGATGGGCAGCCGTCGTGAAGAACCGGGAAGGAGATGGCGATCGGCGCGGTTTGCCATGTATGGCTTGCCGTTGGGGTTGTTTTCTCACAACTAACGATACCATAAGCTTCCAATATGAGCCATTGAAAGCTAAGGTGTATGAGCAGCAGCGCGAGGATTTTCTTGCGAAGTCTTCCGACGATTCCGCTACCCAGTCCATGTTATAGAGAGCGGAGGCTATGAGATACAAGGCTGATACACACTCTGGCCCTCAAGGTGCTCTCGTAGATACGTCTATTAAGGGATGGTCCTATAGAGGTTTGGTGACCTATCGAGGGCTCAACCAAAGGGGGACTGGGCCTGTTGGGAGGTAGGACCTGGGATGGTGTTGACACAGGATAGTCTCTTGTATGTATCTGTGGCCCTAGGTACCTAGACAGGTGTATCCCCCTTCGCGCAAAGTTGTCCTTAACCACCCTGAAAGGTCTACATCGCGACGGAATGTTAGATAGAGCAATCAGATAATCTCTAGCGTCTGCTTTGGATAGCTTCGAAAGTAATCCAAGCCACCACATTCCCGAGGCACGGAGTGAAAGGCTCCAACTCGAATATGCTTGCCTGGTTCGGATGCCGGATGGACTATGATTCCATAAGCGTACCTTTCCTCGTTATCGGATCGTGATTCTGGTGCTGTTTGATGAGAATTGAGGTCTTTCTCTGAAATTCCTCTATGAGCATCGGTTGCATCTAACCGATATCCCTTTCCGACGTCGTGGCCTTGGCCAGCTGAACCATCCGCCACACCATCCTTGAAGTGGCGACCAGCCTCTTGGCCATCTATTATTTCTCCGTCTCCAGGTCTAAAATGTCCGCGCTCTCGGTGAGGGAGCACACCATAGATAATTCGGTCTTGGCTTAAACCCAAGCGACTATGGCCCGGAACTCCGGCAGCGACCCACGTATCCATCATACCAAATTTTATCACACTTGTTCCTTCTGGCCCTTCATCTTTCAATTCGTGTTCATACACGAGCTGAACGGGATCCCAAGAGAGATTCTCTTCGGCTTTGCGACTGCCAATCAAGACTAGCGACAGCTTCTCGAAAGACTCTTCATCTTCGAATAAATTCCAATCGAAGCTGAGGTCAGCGACGTMCCCGCCAGCCTCATTCGCTCGCCATACTTTATGATCTGAGCCTACACTCCCGAGCGGCTCCACGGTGATTGAAAGAGGTACAGTCGAGGTATGGATAACGAGACTCCCATCCTTCACGCCGCCGAACGGATTCGAGCCTGCCAAGGATGTCGATGCTCGGACTATGTCGCATTCTTCTGTTATACCTGGTCCCAAATCCTCGAATACGCTGAACCGCCTATCACCAAATTCAATCGGATGATTCCGGCTGGCCCAGCTCCACGATGGAGCTACATATGGATACCGGGACTCTAGACCGTCCAGTAACGCTGCCCTTGTCAAACGGAGGCTGGTCTGTGAAAGCGCGGCGGTCCAAAATAAGTCGATATGGAGGAATAGATGTCCCGCAAGGAAAGTAGAAGAATGGGCACGAAGCGACCGACTTGCGAGTCCCGAGATGGCGGGAAGCTTGTCGGTGCGGTGCGTTAGCCTTCGCGCTGAATAATCCTCGACCAATGTTATCCAGTTTATGTATGGGTTGTAGCCAGCCGCCCCCTGTTGAAGGTATCTGGCCCCGTGGGCGCGGTCTAACAACTGCGTTATTTCGCTCGCTTCCGACTGGGCACCTTTCCCAGTGACAACGTGCAACTTACTCCGGCCGAAGATGACCGCTCGCTGGGACAGCTCGTACTCCTGAAGGACCCACCCACGTAAAGCCCAATTGCTGTGATTGAGAGCGAATGATAAACACTCAACAGATGCGTGAAATCGGTTGTTCACTTCGCCAACGAGCCGGACGATATATGACCCGGAGACATGTTTATTAATGTTTGACTTGAATCTGATTCTCGTCATGATCCAGTCCCTGGCTAAGAACCCTTCCTGGCAAGATGTCGAAGCAGGTGTGCAGATTGTCATGGCAGCATTTTGAAATACAAGGGACATCAACGACGATTCCCTGTCCCAGTCCTCCACATCGTCTTGAACAATGCACACTGCATCTATCCAGAGATACCGCACCCCTAGGGCTCGCACAGCCAGGATAGCATCGTGAAGGATTGGGGATACTTCTTGAAGTTCGAAGCCCTTCAACCTGTCATCGAGCGAGCGCTTTTCAGTTTTGAACTGCCGGACGATGTCTTCCGGGGGGCCCCAGCAATAGCTTAGTGCGGCGTATGGAATCTGGGATGATTGCGCAAAGGTAGCATCGGAGTTTGTTTCAACAAGTCGGCACGAGCTGGCACCTTCGCCTCCCACGTCAATTAGGCGTGTTGGATATGCTGTTCCTTTCGTGAATGGCCGTATGTGGCTACTGTTTTTGAGATTATCGAGAACCATGCGAACATTCTCAGCACATAGAACATCATCCCGAGGAGATGATTCGAGCCTCAGCCACCGAACACAGGGATCTTAGAGCATGTGAGTTAGCATCAAACCCAAACATAAAAGGCGCGCTGTCAATCCCTGTTAAGAGGCTCTAGAATTGCCGACGTTTGGATGAAGATGAGATCGTTCCTACCAGACGGAGAGGGCGAGTCAATCCCAAAGTGTAGCCACGTTGACCGGCTCAAGTGTTGACCTAAAGGCTCTGAGTCCAATTGTCCCAGGACTGGTTATATCTCCAGAGACGCATACCATTCTCATCATAACCGATCCATAGCAGCTGAGCGAGCAACGACTTGAGCCCAATAGGCCGGCGTCCATCTCCAATGTTGTTAAACGGATACCACTGATAGAACAGCGACACCAGCACCTCATCAAAACAATCTCGCGCGTATTTCTGAATGGATTTCTTCAATATCGCGCAAAAGTCGCACCCGCTATTCGCTGTATCAGAAAGCCATGGCAATTCCGGCAACGAGTCGAGAAGAAAGTAGTCGAGCTTGAGACGATGGAGATCGGGGGTTTCTTTCGGGATCTCGAGATAATACCCCTCCCCCGCTGAACCGGCCTGATACGCTCCCGGCCAATCAGAATCATCGAATTCGAGAACGCGACATTGTTCGCACAGGTTGTTCGCGAGCCGAGGTATGGTGGTCGTCATATTCAGACGGAGACTTCAACCCGACCGGAGGAGAAGTGAGGAGATTTGGGGGGTATATGCATGATTGGTCGGACTGGCATGGTATATATGTATACCGGGATTGGGAGTATATACGCCGCACATAGGATCAGCCTCTGTATCCCCTTGCTTACAGGCGGCCTCACGGGGGTGGGCTTCTGCTGAATCGGAGCTGAGCATTGTTTGACCACAAGATGGCGCTACCGCGTATGGCTTGGAATATCACGAGGGCCCTGTGCGCACTGTCCTTGCCTACTCCCTGAGCATCAATCTACAGTAAATCGGCAGGCTATGGAAATAGATAAGTGTTAATCAGGTGTCGTCTCCGTATAGTCAACTTGTAAGATTCCAATTGCGTGCTATAAGAAAAACGTAATGTTCAAATTGATAAAGTATTGCGTAAATGTCTAGCCAGAATCACTTATACGGTGCTGGGTCCTAGGCCTGCAGGTCGAGTTTCACTCAGGGGCCACAACTTCACTATTAAAATATCTTATGTACAGTGATAAATGATGCGAATATCCAGAAATAGTCAGTAATGAGATACAACATGAAACAACAGCATCGCGAAATGCTACATACATACGACATGCCTCGCGGTATGTTTCCGTCTCAGTAAAACAGGTATCTATTGCCACCCAATCCCTTACTCGCTTCCGTCCCCCCGAGAAACGCCATTTTGATGTCAATACCAAGTAAAACAAAAGAGAGGCCCATTGCATGGGAAAAGTCAAGTATTATGCCCTCTTTCTGAGCGAGGAACAGTCGCTGACGTACTTTCGCATCGCCTAGATCATGTCCTCGCCAACGCTGCGGCGAACAGAGCGTAGTGCAAATAAGTCGTTGAAGCTAAGCCTTAGTATTTCTACGCCGTTTGCTTCTGCTCATATTATCATTCAAGAACTGAAGTGTGGGACGCAGCTTATGGCCACGACCCTGGCGTTCCGTTTTCAATGACATCGCTCCGCGCCCTGTTATTTAAGCCAGTAGTAGACGAGAAGATAATCTCGAGAAACCGGCTTGTAGACTCCGGGKACATAGTACTCATAATGACTGCCTTGGAGGCATCCAGGGTAATGACAGGACGGGCGGTATCGCCCTTTCGAACTTCGCTAATCAGGAGCGGAACAAACCCGGGCCTGTCCTGATAATAAGGCGACTGCGGCAGGGGKGACGCACGATTTGAGAGTCGGAGACAAAACAGCATGATTTGAGCGTAGACCGGTCACTTTCGTACAACCGTAAGAGACGTTCTCACGGCCGGAGCCTGTCCCGTTCCCCGAAATGCACTGATTTGCTTGTAAGATCGCAAAGTTTGCCGTCACATAGCCTTGAGTAACGTGTTGACGTGTTGCTCGTGGGTTGGTGCCGGCTAAGAAAGGACACCGGCTGCGGTAAGGCTCATGCCTGAAGGAGTTCCAATAGCGACGCGAAGTAAGCCATCCATGTCGTTCGTATGTTGACATAGATTGGTAGAAAAGCATGAGATGTTATGGTGACACAGATCGAGGTGATACAGAGGAATGTTGGAACCGTCTTGGCATCGTGGAGCAGAGACACAAGCCCACCTGGTTGGGTAAGCGAGGCGTGTCTGGGTATTCACCTTGGCCCCGGAACCTGTTTTGGCCTACGTGGGGTATTGCTGCCATGGTGCTGTTGAAATGCATCGTCGGTAGCGACACTGAGAGATGGTATTACACGGTGATGTTACATTTCTGTTGGAAGATTCTGGTAATGGGCTGCGTTGGCCGCAGGTAATGTGATAGGCGTTATTAGAAGACGGGTATTAGCATCCGTGTAAAGAAGGATAGTTGCGCGTCCAAAGCCTTGGCCAGTTTCGTATTATTTCCACTTGGATAACGTATAGGCAGCGGGAACTTCAAACTCTTCTACGCCCACGATTTTCGTATAAGGGGTATGGTACGTAGTTTCCAGTTGGCGGAATGTCGCCGACACCGTGATAGGACGACGGAGTCGCCGCATAGGAATTTCGAGGGGCGGAAGAATAGAATGGTTCTGTAGAGTCTGCTGGCCCAACAGTATAGTTTCCTGAGTATCTCGAAGATGGGCTCGGAGGCATCCTTTCGATGTATGGCTTCTTGCTACTCGAGCGAGCGCCTGGGTTTATACTGACGCTGGAGCTTCGGCGGTGATGTCGTGACGAAGTCGCCTTGTCTTCTCTGTGCTCCCCATGTCTCCTAGTACTCTTCGACTCTTGATGCAGATCGTGTCTGCTCCCTGACCGCCTTAATCTGGGAGAGGAAGGCTCGCCAGAGCCGCCTCTCATGGTGCTGTCTAGGACTGGATTCTCCAAGATGAGGCATCTCTGCTTGTATTCGTCGCGCTCATCTCTCATCTCGTTGTACGCGGCTTTGAGCTCCTTGATTTGCTCTGCTTGGGCGAAATTCTCTTCTTCGAGCTCCCTTTTGATTCGCTCTAGTTTCTGAGTGCGATCGCATTCTTCACGGTAGAGTTTATCGTTTTCCCGAGCGACTCTGTGGGCTTTGGTTAACTCGTCGTCCAAGTCGCCACACTTCTTCTGAAAATGTTCGACTTTCTTGTTCGCTTGGCCTAGGGCCTCCTGAAGAGCACCGACACTGTAGAGCTGGTCTTCGTAGTCCTCAGCTGTGAATCTACGATCAGGTCTTCCACCCAGACTAGCCTGTTCACTAGATGACGAACCCACTCCTGAGTCATGCCCCAGTTCGCGGCTGCGGCGACCCTTTGGAGATCCCTTCGAGGAGGAAGTTGAAACCTGGAATTTGACGTGCCTGTCTGACATTTTTATCGTAAATGCTGCCACGAAAGGCAACTACTTCTGATAGGTGCCTATGTGATGTTTCACAATGAGGCGACGGGGCGAGGTAGCAGCTAACGAATAGAAATAGTCGACAGCTCAAGGCAAGCAGTGCTATACGCAGGGTGGCGGTGGTGGTGTTGAGTCACCGTGACGACGATAGTGTGTATGTAGATGAATATATAAATCAACGTATCTCACTCTGAAAATGTAAGATAAAGAGTATTGTTCAGAATGCCTCACGACAAGAGACAGGTGAAGAGACAGGAAGAAAGCAACGTTAGTCTTATACAAAGGAATTTATGGCTTGTGATTCGTGGATGGCCAGTCGCTGCCTTCACATCGACAAAGACTTTGTGCACGTATAACACTTACACCACAAGATTGATGACAGCAACTGTGAACCCGGCAGATATATGCAAGTATCTGTACTAATGATATGTAGCTGACCGGCTGCCTCTCACATAGAGTCATAACTTTAGGCAACGGACCCCCCCCTCTCCCCCTAGTCTGTAGCATCCTTCCCGACGGATGAGCCTCAAGAAGACCCCGGGGTCGTCTTACCAAAATAATAGTATGGGTAACCGAATATGGGAGTGTGCGCCACGGCGGAAACACTTGTTTCGCGGTCTCACTAGAGATCAATTAAAGACGAGGGACTGCCTTGCTGACAGCCCGGCAGCCACCGCGCACAACGCAACGCGTAACGCGCGCAATTGACAGATCGGGGTAATGCACAGGAAAAGAAGGGAAAAGATCCATTACAGCCGGAACCGTCTAGCACGGTTAGACGACATCTTGTGCTTCCCTCCTTGGAATGAGTTGGAACCTGGACTTGCCAGCTTTACACCGAAAATCGAAACAGCTGCCCCGGCCGCCTGAAGATTCAGCCCCCAAAATGGTCCGCCAGGGGCAGAACCTGGGTCGCAACGAGGGCATGTAGATCAAGATGGCGCAAGGATTGCGAGAAGGTCTTCTCCTCAGGTGCGATCTTGATTTTTGGTGGCCAGGTCCAGTTCTGCGCAACTGCGTAGAGCGAAAGAGCGCTCGCGTTGGCGCGCAAGAGTGCCTGCAGAAATGCCTAGCCAGTCAGAATCAACGGGATTCTCTGCAGGTGTCGAATGAATGACATCTCGGAGCCAATGGAGGCCAGCAGATGCAATACCTACAGCAACGGACCGCGCGATGACTCACAGATGGCCTGCATCGAGGGTTGCAGAATAACCATTATGCGCTTGATACATGACGTTCGATATCTTCGATGGTTGATCTCTGCCTAGAAGCCGTAGGTTCTGCAAGTGATGGGGGCCTCGGTGGTGCGAGTCGCCCAGCAGGGCTGAAGGGCAGAAGGGGTCCCTGTTTCTGTCCGTCTTAGTGGGCGGCGGGAGGAAACAATCGGGGAAAGGCAGCATATGATCTGATCCACTAAAGATGTGGAAAAACCGCTAGGCCAACCTGGGTAGGCTAGGGCTTTCACTACGACGCAGCTGCCACCCTTCCTAAGCCAAGACGGGCAAGTATAGTCCAGTCTGTCCAGTGCATTCAGGTGCAGGTGTACCTATGTAGGCAGGTACGTATCCTGCTTAGTCACCGCCTCTATGTTTAGTAATAACTACCTCATGTACCGTGTCGTAAGCACAGCCACTGCGGCTGTCTTCCCCAGCGAGTTATCATCAGGGAAGCCATTCCTAAAGGTCCAGAGCTCGACCCTGCTCAGCTGCACGCTGCGGTAGTCCATCATCCATCCGTCCATCCAAATCGGTTTGTTATATTGCCCTCCCTAACGGCCTCTTCCGCAATTGCACGAGGATCAATCCACGATCTAGGATTGTCTTACACACCATAATCGTTAATCTGCTATCCAAACAAGCGGTGACCCTTGTTGCTCTCCTTCATTCGACGATGCTTCCAAGTTCGATTCCTCGTTCACTTCGATGAGGCACAGCTAGCCGGCATTGACTTGCGCAACGTCGGGGATTGCGGGATTGCGGTTCCAGAGCGAAAATCTAAGTAGTTCGTGAATCCCGACAATGAAGAAACCCAAAATTGCACTTTCGCAAGGCAACCCACTCGCGAACAATCCGGTGATACCGATGCTGAGTTGTCAATATTGGCATTAGTATTACGCGCTCTCACTCGGGTCCCACGGCTCCTGGATAAATCGGCTTGAAACTCACCTTCTAGCAGCGAGGAGGACGATGTACATCTACAAGTTCGGGCTTAAGGGGAGCGCAGTGATGTAGGGTGCCAAAAATATCTTTGCCTACTTACTCTATTGGGCGTGTGGTCCGCGGCTGAGGAACTTGCTCTTAGATCATCTTTGAGGCGGCGTCCAACCAGATACCAGGGTTCTACTACGAATGTCCGACACCACCGTCCCCTAAGGAATACTCCTCCCAAACCATCAACCAACAAACCAACATGGAGGTTTCTAAGTATTCACCAAACTACGTAGACTCCTGACGTTTGACTTCGAATTTGAAGTCTGACTGCAGAAACTGTCTTACAGTATTATGGGGTTTGTCATATGGTAAGTTACATATTTACCGACGAATGAGAAGGCTATCAGATCGCCAATAATAGCTGCCTTGTTAGTAACTAGGAGCACGTAGGTCTTCTCCTCTCCCAGCTGTTCCCGCATACTCACCCGATCAACACCCCAATGAAGACAATCCAAAGCTTGTGAGATAAGCAAATATCCGTGAGTGGCGATCTACATGAGTGCGATATCGTCTTTCCCAATACAAGGCTGCGCTCCAACATTTAAGCTGACAGGGATAGCCCTCCGCTCGTTTACGGGCTAGGGGTTACTAGCTACCTCCCGCGAGGCAGACTTGCCAAGAATGATACTACTATAAATCCCTCGCTACCGTTGAGACGTGGTAGGCCATAGAAGCTGATAATCGTTCTGCCTAAGTGGCGACATGACGTTTGCTCTCGGTTGGCGAGCGGTAAGAAGCACAGGGCGTCTGTAGTTCAACCCACGAGTGCATACACGAAAAGTGAGACACGTAGAACTGCACTTTCGCGGATTACATAACATGCGTACGTGGAACGACGATGGCGCTCCTTCGGATCACCATGAGTTTAATCGTCATGTGTTGGCCCACTGGTGTGGCCCTCGAAAGTAACTCACATGACAACTGGCTCAGACCGAAGTTTCACGAGACAGGGAAACATGCACATTTACTCATTCATGGGCTTTTCAATGTATTAGATCGCTAACTCGCGTAGTATTTCCCTCAGATTTCTAGTGTAGCTATCGGCCTTTGACAAACTGCCCTGGCTTCCCCTCAAACTACCACCCCCCCCCTCTTTCTTCTCGAAAAGAGTTGCGCCGAGCGATCCATGCAAATGACAAAAGAAAGGTGGTATCAAGTTTTAGTAATGGATGGTAACGTTACGCGTAATCATACAACATGGAAATTTAGGTAAGTAAACACAAGAGGTGGAAATGGATGCTCCTCTGACCCCCTATCCCCTATTCCGTATAGCCCCCACATACTCTGAAATGAGACCCCTTAACGTATGGTAATGAAATCTACTTGGTATGAGCTTATAGATACTAAAACAAGATACCAATATGGCCAGAAGTGAAATAGACTTACAAATTTGTAAAGATGTTCCTCGTTAATGACCGTAAACCAACCCCTGAATCGTAGGCTTGAAAAGCAGAAAGCAGAGCGTCTTAACTCCCAGTTTCTAAGAAGCAGACAACCTCCGTAACCTGGCTCATTCTCCCGCCTTAAATGCCTAAGCTTAAACAAAGCTAAACCGTCGTCTCGACGGCATCGTGCTCTCCAACCGACGCAGCCTCCGCCGCTGCTCCTCCACTATCGCCTCGCTCTCATTCAGCTCCCTATTGCGCGCCGAGAGCATCCGTCGCGTCTTCTCCAGCAGCGTCTGCAGCCGTTCAGCCTCTCGCTGCCAGTTGAAATACCCGGACACCGTATCCGTGAGCACACGGACGCGTGTGCTCAGGGTCGCGTTTTCCTTCTCGAGCCGGCTGMCCAGCCGGTCCTGGTTATCCAGCTCCGTCTTGAGCGCAGCGATGCGTCGGCGGAACCGCTCGGCCGCCTCGCCGCCGTCGTGGTGTGAGTGCGAGTGCGATCTGCGCAGCGACTCGAGCTCGTCGGCTAGGACCCGGTTCTCGGAGACGAGCTGGTTGCGCTCCTGGGTCGTGGCCTGCAGCTCGGTCTTGAGCGACTGGTTCTCGCGCGTCAGGGACTCGTTGGTGGCGAGGATGGCTTTGTTCTGGTCGCACAGGGTGTTCCACTGCTCGAGCGAGATGCCCGCGCAGTTGTCGAAGCACCGCGTCCGGTAGTGGTGACGATGATGATGATGAGGGTTCGGGTCATGATGATCGTGGAAGGATGTCGTTCGCACGAACTGCTGCCGGCCGGACGGGTACGTCTTGACGCGGTATTCGAACATATGGAGAGATGTGACGAGGCGCCCCCTTACCCGGGGCCCGACGCTTTGTGAGTTGTTTTTGTTGGTAGAGCTTGTTGTGATGAGTAGGTATAGTTGGGAACTAGCTTCGTCGATCGACAGGGCAGTATGCAGCTTTGACTGGATGAGATGCGATCTTATGCTGTGGAGTTGCAGATGCAAGCTGCAGATGCTAGGAGATGTAGAAAGCGAATAGGGAGAGGGACACAAGCCAAGATTGGCTCGACGGGTATGCAAGGAGGTTCATTATAAGCAGACTACGACAGGCAACCGCTTTGATAGGCCTCCCCACGAGGCTATGGTGGGGACTCAGAGGCAACAGGTGAAGTCTACAATCTAGGGTGTTTGATATCACGGGGCTTCGCGAGCGCACCTCATGCCTCCGCCAGTTGAGATGGTGTAATGGAGGGTGAGGGTGCTCTGTTTGTGGTTTGGTTCACACGCTGCTACCGACGTGAGGTACAAAGAGTAAGCGATGGCGCCCGTGTTGGGCTGGGCAAACCATCACCCAAGCCTCAAGAGGTGGGCTGTATAATAGCAGAGGGTTGGCCGAGACGTCATAGGATATGTGGCGCCTGAGAAGAACCAGGTCTCTCAGTTGACTTGGGAGCTCCTAACATTGTCTCAGACTGTAGAGAGGCCCTGGTCACTTGGGGCTCGTAAGCGAGAAAGTTCGAAGACATCCATCATTAGTTCTTAGGTACCTAGGTAGGTATAATCGTATAATGCTGAGTACCGGGGAGTGAGTCAAACTCAGGATGCACTTTTTCAACTTAGCCACCTATGTAGCTATGTCCAAAGCTATGTCCAAAGCTATAGCTAAACCGGGTTTCGAGATGAAGCTTAGATCCTCGAAATGCATGATCTCGCCAGAGATGCGGCCAGGCCGTCATCCGTCGTGCATAAGCGCGCCCCGATGCATGGCTAGCGCAGGACCGCGAAGCTGGGAAGCCAATGAAAAGAAGTGGAGATAAGAAGGTGGAGGGTACGTACCTGCGTTATCATGCGCACAGACCCTCAGCTGATGCATGTTTGAGTTACATAGTACATAGACCCGACGCTGGGCTTGGCCTTATGAACAGCTTATGAACACCTTATGAGCAAAGAACCGAATCCTCAGCTCAGCCCCATCACTAGACTCCCTGGTAGTTCGAGGCTGTTTTATTTCAAGGTCACCAGCCCCGCCGTTCATGATATGATTCAAGGTCCAGAATCCTTCCTTCTGAGAAAGTGGTGTATGACTATTTAGGTGGTTTACATAAGAGGCCTCCCCCCCCCTCGACAATGACGCGCTCATAGTTAGCTCCTCTTTTTGCCCCTCGTCATCTCTCCTTGCCCAGTATCTACTCTGCAGCCCCCAAACAGCTAGGTTGCGTCATATGGGCAAGTAAATACACTTTTGTCGAGCATCTTGACCTCCTAGCGCAGTCTAATATCTGACGGTATATCTTGAACGGGTACGCAAGAGTTCGCCTAACTTAGGCATCACCGAAAGAATCAAAAAAAGCCACCAAATTTAGCTCAAAAACTGACTGTCATCTGATTTTGCCGAAGAGATACACGCCACAGTAAACTAGCTAACGTTGATTTACACAGGAACTAAACATTCCCTGACCTCGTTCAGTCGTGTTGGTATCACTGACCAGTATATACCAGGTCCATACATACATAGCGAATAAACCCATACCTAATCCTTAACAGCAACAGTACATGTCGACATTGACCTTTGTTTTACCGTTTTCCGACTTCCACGTTTAGAATATCGGGCCTGCTAACCGAATGGACACAGACTTGGTCTCGGTGTAGTTAAACAAAGCCTCCTCTCCTAGCTCGCGACCGATACCACTCTCACCGAAACCACCGAACGGCAGAGCATGTGATAGTAGGTTGTAGCTGTTGACCCAGACGGTACCTGCGCGCAGCTCGTTGCTGACGCGGATGGCTGTGGTGATGTTCTTGGTGTGGACGGCAGCAGCCAATCCGTAAGCACTGTCATTGCCCAGCTGGATGACCTCTTCTTCCGTCTTGAACTTGGCAACCGCCACGACGGGTCCGAAGATCTCTTCTTGCATGATCTTCATCTTGTTGGTGACGTTGGTGAAGATAGTAGGCTTGATGAAGTAGCCCTTGTCTCCGTGGCGCTCGCCACCAATTTCGACAGTGGCACCCTCCTTCTTGCCCTCCTCGATGTAGCCCATAATACGGTCGTATTGCATCTGGCTGACCTGCGGGCCCTGGAAGGTCTTCTCGTCGAAGGGGTCACCAACGTGGTTCTCCTGTGCACGCTTCTTGAATGCGGCAACGAACTTGTCGTAGATGCCCTCTTGTACGTAGACTCGAGAGCCGGCACAGCAGCATTGGCCGTGGTTGTAGTAAATACCGAAGTTGACCCAAGAGATGGCGTGCTCGATGTCGGCATCGTCGAAGACGATGTTAGGCGACTTGCCGCCGAGCTCTAGGGTGACCTTCTTGAGATTGGAGGATGCAGCCGCCTTCATGATGGTACGGCCGACGGCGGTTGAGCCAGTGAAGGCGACTTTGTCGATGTCCATGTGAGAGGAGATGGCAGCACCAGCTACCTTGCCAAAACCGGAAATAATGTTAAGAACTCCAGGAGGGAAACCAGCCTCCTTGACTAATGTGGCGAATACAAGAGCGGAAAGCGGCGTCTGCTCAGCAGACTTAAGAACGATGGTGTTGCCAGTAGCAAGAGCTGGTCCGACCTTCCAGGCCAACATCAGGAGAGGGAAGTTCCACGGAATAATTTGACCGCAGACTCCAATCTATGCGTTATTAGTGCTCTATTCACGTTTGACTGCGCTTGCGCGGGAATTGCGTACCGGCTCATGTCTTGTGTAGTGGAAAGACTCGGGGTTAATGTCAATGGTTTTACCCTCGATCTTGTCGGCCCAACCGCCATAGTATCTAATGCAGTTCATGACGGCGCCGACGTCACCCCTGGCCATGGTGATAGACTTGCCATTGTCGAGAGACTCAATGGCGGCTAACAGATCTAGGTTCTTCTCAATGAGGTCGGCGAGCCTAGTTAGGTAAACACCTCGCTGTAGAGGAGTGATGCTTGTCCGCCATGGACCATTGAAGGCTTTTCGGGCGGCAGCTACTGCTATGTCGACATCCTTCTCTGTGGCTTCGCACACGGAGCAGATAACCTCCTCCGTGGTAGGGTTGATAACCTCGAAGGTCTTCTTATCGACACCCTCTACCCACTCATTGTTGATGAACCTGAACAAGGATGAGCATGAGAGATGGACAAAGACGGCAATTGAGGAGCTTGCAGAGGCATTCTCAATTGGTGGAGGAGCTTAGTGCTGACTTACAAACCGGTGGGTTGCGTATACTCGCCAGTGATTGGCGTCTTCAGCTGCACAGACAGAGGCATATTGATGTGACGGGTTGTTTATTCTGTGCCAGGGGTATGAAAAGAACCTGCGTCGATCTGATGTAGTGTAGGATTGTGCTCAGTAAGTGTAGAGAGTTTACCTCAAGATCGGGACCGGTTTGGGAGTTATTATATGTAGGTCTGTTGAGGAGGGGGGGTTGCCGGAAGCCTTTGTATGGACCAGGAGTGGCTAGGAGCTATCTCGATGCTCCCCCGATAAAAGGCGGGGKAAGTTGTCATTATGTGGCAATGGGGAGCATCCAGCGTTACCCCAATTGAGATAGTATCTTTATCTCGCACGTACATTAACGTACATTAGTCGTCGTGGGTTGTGGGACGGAGGATTTCCACTTTCCCGGATGTATGGGGCTCTCGGAGTAACCAGGAGACATTACATTTGATTTACGGAGAAGTCTGGAGTTGTAGGAGTTGGATTGATTGGATAAGCTAGAAATGATCTGTCACGCCGCCTTAGATAGCTTGTACGCAATAGCTGGACAGCTCTTTGAATGCCCGGGTTGGCATGATGCTAATGCTATCCAATGTGACCAATATTGTGGATGATCAGTCTTGGGGCGACAGCTAGGATCAATTGGCTCTCAGTGTTAGTATACTGTACCTAAAGAGTCCCTTAACCCCGCATTTTAATAAGCAACCTTGGAAGAGTCGCGTTTTATACGGCAGTATAATTACTACCTACCAATGAAATCACCGTTATAATTAGCCATTCAATCATAGACGACGTTGTTATGAAATCACATACCCCAACTTGTGTCACGACGGTAGGAGACATACATAAACTTCGAGTATCACAGGAACCTACTTGCATAACTGCCTGTGTTGCCTCCACCGTCTACAACGGGCAGCATACGAAACGGGGCTGCATTAGCTTCATAGGGGGTATGTTTCCCCCGCATTGCGGAGGAGTTGTTGTTTGGATACCTCTTACTAGGCAGCTAGGCAACCCCAGAATGCGCAAGTCAAAGCTGCACCATCTTGCCCTTCGACCAGCTCTAGTGAGCAACAACTTGATACGGACAAATGGAAGACCCATCCAAAGGAATCGAAGAGGAGCCGCAAACCCCATGTTTTCGTGGTCGCTATCAGCTAACGTCGGCCCTCGAATTACCTCTTTCGGACATAAGCTGTTCTCAGACCACTTACTTTGCTGGCTTACATGCATCACCTTTCACATCTACGGCGTGGCGACACCTTTGGGATTGGCCAGTCCCATGTAAGACGTATGATATTCGTCCAGAATTGGGCATGTTGGGTAAGCTATCAACACGGACGAACGGTTAAAGGTTTACTGTATTGTACCACCTCGTGAAACATTCTAGTGTACACTTGCGGGTAGAACCGCGTACAAGTTTTTCTCCAACGTCTCAACTATCCAACATCCACTTATCCTATACCCCGCCATCCTTCTCTTCAACTTTCCCCTAGCCTTTCTTTGGCGGAGGCCACGTCATGGAGGGTTCGAGCTAGGCGTCAAACTGCATGGGCATTGACGCTCGCAAATGAAAGTAATTGTTGAACTTCTCACTTGCTCTTCATGCTTCATTCTACGGGGGCATATTCGTTTCGGCGATTAGTAGTTGATTTGGAATCAGACTTCTCTATAGACGCCTCGCATCAATATCTAGCAGGTACTATACACGAGAAGTGGGCCAATCAACTGCCCAGAGGTTGTACTTTATCTCGGGTCAACGAGGAGCGAGTCTAGCCGCCCACCTTGAGATCTATCCTACATAACAATAGGGACACCACGGTTCTCATTGCTCGCCTTGCACATGCCACACATACCTACCTCTTAATGTATACAATGACATATTTTGCATTATGTCCGGTACGGACAAAGGGATACCGGCGTCATGTTTCTAACCAGCAAACTTGCATACATGTGTGTAACTGCACGTGAGATCTCTGTGATTGCTTACTACATAGATTCTAGCATGTCTAAAACGTAACTTTCCCAAAACATACTTGAATCCATACACTTCCTCCACCTTCAAAAATCGTCGTGGACGGAGAGTTGTGACTTAGCGCCGAAGGCCGCACAGTGGTGGCGTACTCGGCGACGCCAACAACGCCTCTGTTCGCATAGGAGGGTTCACGAGAGCTAGGGGTTTATTATCAATATTATAGAGGCAGCGGCATGCCGACTTTCAAGCGATAGCCAGAAGAGTGGTCCCATTTTATAATTTGGAAGCTCGTCATTTACTTTCCAGCAAACTCCTCTTCTTCCTTCATATCGAATCCGGCCTTGGCCATTTCATCAAGCATCGCCGAGCTCGCAGATGTATCAATAAACTCGACCACACGTGAGACCTTCTTCCCGTCATCCGTAAAGTCAAAGTACCAGCACATTTCCATGGTCGAGGGTTCGCTGTTAGCGTACTTCGCCCAAAGCTCCACATGTGCGCTAGCTTTACGGGCGGCTGCGTCAACGACGCTGTCTAGAACCTTGAAGCGCGATTCGTCTAGCACGGAGAACTCCCGCGCTAGATGCGCCTCTTCGTCTGCTACCGTCCTCGGGCTTTTGATGAAAGGATACTTGGCTATGAAGCTGTCCGGCTTTATGAACCATTTGCAGTCCGGTGTCATCAACGCCACGATCCGGGACGCGTCTCTGTTGGTAGATGAGATTGACTGAGTCTCGAGGATCGCGAGCAGTGTGGACTCCATCGTGGAGCGCAGGTCATCTGTGGAAGACATATTTGATGGATTGGGTAAGTAGGCGTGTTAAGAACAGCGAGTGAGTTTAAGCAGATGTTGGTATTATATTGAAATAACTGTTCAGGTGAGAGTGGTGAGGACTACCCATTGCTCTTAAATGGACCAAAAGTCCTACCATAGCTTCCAACAGCTCTTACATATAGCAGATCTTACCTATTACTCACTTCCGCGCCGCAAGACTTGTTATAAACCGAATTATCGGATGGCTGAAGCGAGTCTCGCCGTTCGTTGATTTGGAATGTTTCCACCCGCATACTTGATCAGGCACAGTATATACGATACAGTGTAGCCACAAAGTTCACACTATATAATTATTAGGACGGATTACTAATACTGTTGGACTTTGACATCACAGGACGAATGAAGCCATAGAATTAGCAGCATTGTTTTTGAATTCCTCTCTGGTCATAGTATGGTGAAAACCAACTGGTGTATCAGTTGACGAATTTTAATTACCTTAGGTACCCATATGGGAACTAACCTTTGAATTACATGTATACATGTTTGTCAAATAGGAACAGGCTTAAATCTTGTCTTCCTTTTTCTTTTTGGTAGGAATTAAAAGTTCATTGACCTTTTTTTGTGTATCGCGCTGATCTAAAGTTTTTGGGGCAAGAAAAGAGGGCAATCTTCTAATCTTATCGGGCGCTTTGACTAAATTTTCGCCGTATCAACACTAGAGGCGTCAATGGGTACATCGAGACACCAAGCTCATCCTACGTCTTCACGGTCGCAATCGTTCATCCAACTACCATTGAGTTCCCATGTTGAAGTGCCCGTCGTCGCGTAAACCTAGTTGACCTATGGCTGATGTTGCTGAGGCTATTGCGGCCGCCTTGGCTGCTGCCGTACCGCCGACCAGTAAGTAGCAGTCCAATCTTTGATTTATTTTCACCTTAGCAGACCAGAAATCACCTTTAGATGCTGCGAGATGATGAGCTAGACTCTGTGCCGTAGATTCGTGTTTTCAACATCCAGTACTATTTACTAACCTCACATTAAAAGGCCCTGAGATCAAGGCAGAGCCGCCCAACATCGATGCCATGATCCTAGACCCTACGCCCAATCAACCCGAGTCGCCTCTCAAGAGACCACGGACCCCCGATAACAATGACGAACAATCGAGGGAAGAGAAGCGAACAAAGATAGAAAGTGATGAAGCGCATGGGGATTCGAATGAGATGGACGAGCTTGCTCTCCTTGTTCAACAGGCCCAAGCTGAGGCCATGCAACATTTCCAATTAGAACCTGACAGGATCGACGGCCTCCCCGACCATCACAGTGAACACATTGACCATATACCTCACGATATGTCAGGCTTAGAAGCGGCATTCGAACCACAAGAGAATACTCCGGCCGAAAACACCGAGCCCCGGCCCGAATCTCTTTGGAGCAATCCTAGAGACTTTACACGCCGAAAGCATATCATACCTGCACTGGGTAATCTGGTAAGCGCTGAATACGTTCTCTGGTCGGTTTGCAGCAACTAAGAACGGCTAGGCCATCGATATAATCACTGCTTGGTCCGAGCAGTCTTTGGAGGACACAGTCGCGACTCTTACCGGGGACTCAGAGTCTGATATCGCCAAGGAGTATGCCGTACTAAAAACGGCGTTCGACTCTCAGCGAAAGTTACTTTCTGACACGCATCCGCTTTTATATCCCGAACAACTCAACGTCACTCATCAAACCCGAGAGGTCATCAGAGTGATAAACCTCGCGACGGCTTGTGCGAGCGTATTCGGCACCAACGAACTCGGCTTGGAGGAGATCAACGATCATTTTCTACACATATTTGTCCCCGAGAACCAGGAAGTGCCGCGAGATACGACAGAGCTATATCTAGGCCTAAAGACTCAAATCTTTCTTGCCGTATTGGAAACCGAGCAAGGGAAAGCTAGAGAACAACTCCTGGAGGATCTCTTCGTAACAAGACTTGAGAATGCCCTACAAGAACATCMCCCGAATCTTCCGCTGACGGTTGTTGAACGCGAGTTTATGGAGAGTGCTAGAGCACGGAAAGCGATGCTATGGAACGAATCCGGTGATACTGACAGCATTCGTATGTGTGAAGCGTCCAGCTGATCCCTCAGACATACTAACTCTTTCTCAGAGGCGCTTAGCAAACAATTTACGTATGAGGCCTTTCTCGATGGCTTAAGCACGTTCCTCAATGACCACATCGAGGTTATTAGAGCTCAAGGTACTGGAAGAGTTGAAACCACAGCACCGATTGAGGATACCATCCAAGATAGTCATATCCAAGGTCTAGATGACGCATTTGACCTTAATGCCATGATCGCTGAAGCATCAAGGGCAGCTCAGAGCGCCCTTGAGCCAAATGGGGAAGCATCTCATGAAACCCATGAATTGGAGGAGCTATCTGCTTTTCTGGCAGAAAATGTTTCCAAGGCAGTTGAGCAAGCTAAGGAGAGCGCCACAAGCACTGAACTACCATCCGCTATTGCATCAGCCGCAGAGAGTGCTTCGAGAGCTACTATGTTGGCTTTACAAAGCATTCAGCAGAACCAATACCAACCAACCGCGCTTCCGCAATCAACTAGTAAGTCACGTCGTCTTGAGAATAGTACATGCATATTAATTAGATTTAGACCAAACTCACTCGAATTCAAACCACAATAACTATCAAACTCAGCACACACAACAAATCCAACAAACACAACAGCAAGCGCAATCACAACAACATTATTACCACTATCAACAACATCCTCCAAGCAACGGGATACCGGCATATCAAACGGCTAACGATCATCTTCCCCCCAATCAGAGTGACTCGACCCCAGCGCTCTATGAGCGTGCGCGACAGGCAGCAGCTGCGAGGTCATCAACTCATGCACGCCGAGAAGGTTCACATTCAACTCGCCGACCTTGGAGTCCAGAGGAGGAAAAGGCGCTTATGATGGGACTTGACATGGTTAAAGGGCCTCATTGGTCCCAAATCTTGTCGCTATTTGGACCCAATGGATCCATCAGTAATATCCTTGCAGATCGCACTCAAGTTCAACTAAAGGATAAAGCTAGAAATCTAAAGCTTTTCTTCCTCAAGACAAATTCGGAGATGCCTTACTACCTGCAATGTGTTACTGGCGAGTTGAAGACGAGGGCGCCTACGCAGGCTGCGCGGAAGGAGGCCGAGGAGAAAGCAAGACTTAATTCGGAAGAGCAGCAGGCCCATGTGAATGGTATCTTGACATTGGCGGGKGGACTACAGAACAATGCTGCCCCAAGACAGAGCCCGTCATCTGCTGCACCTAGAAGTGCAACACCAAACCAACCATTGTCCCATCCTAACTCGCAACCGGGCACGCCGAGCTTTCCTCACACACAGATTCAGTCCGCTGCACATACACCGGCCTCTCTTTCACGTCCAGTTATACCCGCGCCACAGCCAGTCAGCCTTCCTACTTTCACATCTTCGGCTCATCAACAACACACTTCACCACCTCCTGCCTCACAAGTTGAGCGGCATGCGACTCCTGCAACGACAGCTGCAACACCATCCATTCCAGCTCACACAACCCCCCCTATCACTACTACAGCTTCCATGCCCGTGACTATGCCGGCACCAGCACATGCCGTGGAAAACCATGAGCATGAGAAAAGTGAACTAAGTAGTATAGATGCAGCGGTTCTTAATTTAAGAGTCGCTCTGGAAAGAGAAAGGGAAAGGGAGAGGGAGAGGGAGAGGGAATCAGCTGTTGCTTCTGAATCGACAACCACTGCCGGAGAAGGAGGATTCCCATCTTCTACTACGACTTCAGGCACACCAACGACAACGCAGGTCCAATAGTATCGAGATCCGCGGATAGAGAAGTGGTGCCTGAGGGAAGAATACTGCACTGCAACAACTATGGCTGTGTCCACGACTAAGCCAAATTAATAGTATTGAGACGAGCAGATTTGGACGACTTCAGAATTGGATGGAATCAAAGATGGAAGCGCAGATGATGAAAAGAGGTCGGCAATTTTTCTTTTCTTCTTAGTCAAACCTCACGAGACTCATGGCATGCATGATTTGATACCCCTGGGTGGCTTTGTCGTTTGGCAGGTAACGATACCTGGTATGTATGTAGGCTGGGAGGCAGCTTAGGTATGGCGAGGCAAACATGGCATCGCCGCTGCAAAGCAAATGGAACAAGTCAACAATGACATACTTCTACCCTTCGATTGTGTCGTACAAATTCGCCTAGGCCCGCCCCATTGGATCGTAGCTGTTACCCCGGCGTACGAAGGCGGATGCCTGCGAGTAATGCCCGTAGCCGGCTGAGGTCATCGGATAGGGTAGGCTTCTAGAATTCGCCTCACGGGCTGTGTATGTGATGTGCTGTTGTAGAATGTGGTCCAATGACAGTAGCCCCCGAGCTTGATTTGACTTCGTTGCTCCCTAGAGTCTGTAAACTAAACCAACCTATATCACCTATGAATTAGGGGTGTAGCATGAATATGCGCCTGTAGGCCCTGCACTAGATATCGATAATTAAAGCCAACTCTCTTCCTATAGTCTACATTCGAACAATCCGAGCCCAGAACTTATATGTGCCAGTCCTTTCATATAGCTTGATTCCCTCGGATGAGCCACCCCTCTCCTGAAGAGATGCAAAGACTACGTCTCAATCCAATCCTAGCAATTAACCAGATCCTTACAGCTCTTTCATAGGATACCGAGTCTCACGCAAAGACCGTCGCTTCCCTACGAACAGGGCAAACTGCATTGCGATCCTTCACTGAGCCGTCAGCCTTACGAAAGATCGGTGGAACACAGAGAACGTGGCTCTCCGGAGGGCACAGCCTGCTATACTATTCGCCATGTTTGATCGTTCCGAGCGGCATCTTTACGCCTGGTTTATCTACCCTTATTGACCACGTCATGCCAGTTTGATTCTTTTCCATTTCATGATGCTGGTCTGTCCAATGTTTGGGATACCATTTGCTCCCGGTCCGGTGCGGCTATGTTCGGGGCTTCGTCTTGAGTCAAAGGGAGATCGATTCGATTCTCGGCTCTTAAGTCTTCAGCTGGTCTCGGGATATTCGACTTCTAGGATAAATATTGGATCGGTCAGCAGTAGGTAATGGCACCCACATCCTGAGTCGTATCTCCATTGAGGGCATCCATCTAGCAGGAAAGCGCCAGAAGACCACCAGCATGTCGTTGTCGCCCTGGCAGCTCTGCTTCCACGCAGATCTAAAGTGCCGTGTCAGACACTGCAACAACAAGCGGATCATCAGCAACACGACATCTTCGCCGTACTGTAAATATCACTGCTGTACCGTTTGTCTCAAAGTCAAGACCTGCTTCAAGCGCGGACATGGAAACGAGAGGATCTGCCATCACCGTAAGTTGCTCGGTATTTTACCCTTGATCCTAATATGAAGAAAAGGAGGAGGGGGTAATAAGCGGGCATCATCAGCTGAGAACAAGTTCGAAACGCTCGAGAGCTGGTTGGCAATTTCGTTTATCTTGCGCTGTTTCTAGATCGCCGTTGCGAGCTGAAAATAGACCTGAGAAAGTGGCGTTCCGGTTTTGCGCCGAACGCTGTCTCACACAAGCTGCTTACTATTTCCTGCCCACCACACACCCATACATATTCACAATTTATACCATGTTTGTAGGCACCTTCTAACAACAGAACTCCTCCAGATGGCTGCGCCCACGAGAACTGCCGCGAGCCGCGCTCCAAGAAACACCCCAACTCGCCATACTGCGCCAGACACGCCTGCAGCGTCAAGGACTGCGACAGGCCCCGCGACGGCCCGGGGCTCTGCTGCAAGAAGCACACGTGCCAGAATCGCAACTGTGTGAATTGCGTTAACGGCGACTCATCATCTTCTTCTTCTCGCTCTTCTGAGCCGCGCCGCTATTGTTATGGCCACCAGGTCTGTGAGGTAGAGGAGTGCGAGCGGTTTGTCTTCCTCGATGCTACTAATCGCGCGGCGAAGTACTGTTTCCGCCATTACTGCGCTCCGGCGTCGGGGTGTGGTGGACTAAGGGTTGAGGGTGAGGGCGCGCTGGGGGTATGTATCTGTACATTACCTTTATTCTTGCCCGTTCTTATACGTCATGAGAATCGTCGTTCCTGGGATGGGTATCAATTCTGACTCATTTATCCCCGTAGTGTCGCGACCACACCTGCGCATTATACCCGTCCTGCACGAAAGCGCGAGTCGACCCGGTCCGTGGGCTCTTCTGCGAGGACCATGAATGCACCGATGCCAACTGTCGGAAGCAGAAATACGATTCTGGCGGTGCCACGGGAGCAGAAACGAGGACCGGAATTTGGTGCGCAGACCACATGTGCATGGCAGCGCTGACTCGACGCGAGGATTGCGTCAATAGACGCCAAGGCACGGCGACGAACCCGCTGTACTGCGCCGACCATGAGTTGTGTGAGGAAGTCGAGTGTAATAATTTCCGTGCTGTTAGGGGGAGGAACAAGATGCAGATGAGATGTGAGGAGCGTAAGTTCCCATTCATTTCCGTCCTACCCTCTCCCTATAGATCCAGGTATTTGCCCCCCCTATCTTACTCACCTCTCCAGACCTCCTAAGCAAATGCGCCTTCCCGACATGCCCGCTCGACGCCGCGAACGGCGCCTCCTCATGTCGATACCACACATGCCGAGCGAGCGGGTGTCTCGCCACCCTCTCCACCATCCCCTCCGCTTCCACGTCCCTCTTCTGCGACGCGCACAGGTGTAGCGAGCCCGGATGTCCTAACCCGCGTTCAACTAATACTACGTCTACGGCGACGTCCCTATCACCACTTACGGGTGCGTACTGCGTTGAGCATGTTTATATCAACCGCTTTGGATTGGGGCGGTGTATACACCATCATACTCCCCCCAATAGGGCCTGCCGACGTGGTGGCGGGTTCCGTGGATGGCATTGTGGGTGTGGAGGTGCAGGCGGAGGGGGAGATGGTGACGACGATGACGATGACGACAACAGCGATTGCAATGGCAACGATAATGTCAGTGATCACGGCGATGGATTTGGTGGCGATAGTAGTGCTGGAATAGGAGTAGACATAGAGGCTTGTTTCTACTGTGGTGGCATCGGCGACTGCGGTGGTGCTGGTAAGAAGAAGCACTGCTGCAAGTGTGTGAAATGCTGATGTTTTAGGAGGTAGGTCTAGATGGGTAGGTAGATAGTATATATCTATGTCTGGCATATACCTTCATCACTTCACCCGTCGTCGCCCCTGATAGGGGAACTAGTAACTTCAAAAAGAAAAATCAAAATCTTAGTTCTCCGGAACCGGCACATACGCTGTCAACCAAATTCTCTCTCTTACTGGAAAAAGTCAAGTCACTTCATAGGCGCGTCAATACGAACGCGAACCGAGCACTATATTCCCTGCGTAATCTCGTCAAACACGTCGCCCGTCCCGCTAGCCTCCTATCCGATAATAATACAAGCTTCGGTGTCCATAAGCCAGAAATGCCCCCCTTTGAAGCTATGATGTGCTCATAAACCAATTAACACCGTCTCTAATGACACTGATCCCATGCATAAGCCTCATCCCCAATGTAAAGTCCGATGCTTGTTTTGTGTGCTGCACGGCCCGTATCCCCTTGTATCGTATCTCGTCGCGTCACGTCACATCACAATGCAGTCCTTTTCCTTTCCACCGCCCGCATGTGCGGAAGCGGTTCCCGCCGGAATGGCGTTTGCGCCCCGTCCTCTGCTTGACGCACTAGGTCCGGCATTGCTCGGTCCCGAAATAATGGGTCTCCTCCTAGGAGCCGCACTACCCGGACTGCTGTCCGGATGGCTCGGGTGCCCCGCGGGCGGCACGTACGGAGTTGCTTTGGATGCCTGTTCATAGCTTGGTGGTGCATCATCCACGTTCTCGTCCGCGGGTCGATGGGTGGTCGAGGCTGGGGGCACTAAAGGCCTGACTTGCTGTGCTGGTCTACCCCGGCTAGATAAAGTACTCGTTGACTGGTTAGCGGAACTAGCCCTGGCTGGAGGTATTGGTGCTCCACCTCCCCTACTGATGGAGCTACCACGGCCGTGATTCCCGCGGGATGACGGAGTGCTTTGCCGGCCTTGCTGTTCAATAAACTGCTCCGAGAGCTGGCTTTCGCGACGACGGGCAGCTTGCTCTGCGCGATGGCGCTCCTCTTCCTCCTCCTGGAGCTGCAGGGCTAACGCCAAATCTCGATCTTCCTGTTCATGTTTCGGTGAAAGCGCTGCGCTAGGCTCCGGTTCACTTTGGCGGCTGTTCCGTGAGCGTCGGCTTTGGACTGTTTGCCATCCACCCTCGTGTGCGTTACTGCTGGATCCTGCGTCAGAATACCAGGCACCTGGGGCGCTCCCGGATTGCCGCTGATGCTGAGGACCGCCAACTACGCGGAAGTCGCCCGAGAAGAACTCAGTCCGTTCGCCTCTAACGTCGACGAGAGATTCCCAGACAACTTCATCGTGCGTATAGTAACCAGCATCTGTAACTAAAGTGTATAGTTTTTGAGTCTGAGGGTGTCGGTACAAAGTAGAAAAGTGGTCGTTGCGAAATAGGATGGATACTGTCCCTGGGCGCATGGCTTTGGTGATGACCTCCAGACCCCATGGAGTGAGCTGAGTGGCGTAGGTGGCAAGGAAGGACTTTATAATGATTATGTCTTGGTAGAGTTGTTGTTCCTGCTCAGTGAGACCCGTCTCCGAGTTGCTGAGCTTATCCTCAAGCTCTTCTTCCCGGAATAATATGCTTTGCACGTCGTCGTAAGAGGAAGCCTGTCTGCTAAAGGAATCGTACACTGGGTCATCTTTTGGAGGTAGCCAGCCATGAATCAGCGGGATGGAAAATGTGGCGTAAAGCTTCATGTCTTGCGTATTTTCAAATGTCCCAGGAATAAGATCTTCATGGTCTGAAGGCCGGATATGTAGTGGAGGTGCCTTCTTGTGAGCTGCTATAGTTTCCGGGCTTGGGATAAAGCGTGGGTTGACATTCATGCCGGTATGGAGACCTTTGAGGAAAGTATATAGTTCAGACATATCCGGCAAGGAGACGTCCGGGTTGGTGTGACGATGGGTCATAAGCTCATCGAAGACGGCTTCAAGAAGAAAATCCAAACTAATCTGTTCACGAGATCTTAAGGTCTCAACCAAGTTTGAATTCGCCTGGGTAGCGGGAGTGGTGAGTGTGAGCGCATTAACGAGCGCGACAAGAGGGCAAGGTCCATTGGCATTCTGCACCAGTATAGGTGATTTCCGAGGGTTCTTGGCTGCCGTCGCATCAAACCAGTTGATATTCTTGATTTGGTACGTTTCCGATTTACTCGTAACGCTTGGTGGTTGCGGTTTTGGCGGTTGTGCTGGCAGGTTTTCATTCGATGCTCGTCGCGGCGGCAAGGTTGGCGGCACCTCTACCGCAGCTGAACTGGTTGCTTCCTTTGGTCCTTCGTCGTCTGCATCCATGAAGTTTTCCCACGTGCTTTGTTTTGACAGAGTTCCTGGTGTCGGCTCTGGTAAAGGCTCGTGATCGATTAAGTTCCAGCCGTCCACCGTTTCGGATTGTACTTGTGAAGCTTGTAGGTCTGGCTGTTTACCCTTGCTGTTCATTCCAACATCATCCCAAGCATGCTGATCCTCAAGGATCTCTTCCGCCTCTTGAGATCTTTCTGGCAATGACTGTATTGAAGGCTTTCCAGGTACATCGTCCCATGGCTGAGGTTCCCCTTCAGTATGCAAGGGCAAGATGGCCGGAGAGTTCGAAGCCGGACCTGTAGACGGCACTCTGGACGACAAGCCGGAGTCCCAAACATTGCTCTTAGTCTCCTGATCGGACAAAGGCGGGGCCGGTGGCGGATTACTCGAAGACCGGGGCTCGCCGAGTGCTGGCTGCCACGGGTTCGTACTCGTTTCGGGTTCGGAAATGTGTAGTTGGGAGAATGTGTTCGTCGGTTCTGGCGGCGGTGGAGGAGCGCTCGAAGGCGCGATAGGTATATTCTGACTATCTTGACTGCCTTGACCTGTCGAGGCAGCCTGCAATGGCTTTCGTTTGAAAGGATTCGTCTCGAAACGTACCCCTCCTGGCCAAAGAGACTTCGGCATCTCCTCTGGCTTGACCTCAGGGTCGGTTACAGAGCCTATGCGGTTATTCTTACTATGGTCGTCCCAAGGGTTCTCTTCGTCCTGGTGGTAGCTCGGGGTCTTGGGGACAGTGCCAGGTTTGAGTGTGTCTGGCACATCTTGTATTGTGCTATCACTCCCCGCAGGATTTGTGCCACTGTGCTGCGCGGGTGCCGAATCGTCTCTTGCCCATACTCCCTCTGAGTCTGGCTCGGAATCACTCGCAGACCACAGCTCTTGTCTCACACCTTGTATACTAACGGCGGGGGCAGAGGTACTGGTGTTCGCCGAGGCATTGTCGGGAAGCGGCTTGCGTGCGACCATGGTGGTATTTGGACGATGCGAGTACGGCCGAGTGAATAGTGGATAAATAGTAGCCGCCTTCCCTCTCAGGTCGATGTGTTTTAGAAGGCCTTCCAAGTACGAATCTCGCTAAACGGTAGGAGGGTAACATTCATAGAGCTCTGGATTGCGTCATCACCGTGATGCTTAGGTAGGATGACAGTAAACCGAGTGTGGCATCCGAAACGAAGGTCAATGGGAGGTTATACTCCCGCAGTCGGAAACTAACGTAGGAAATCTTCTAAGCTGGAATCTAAGACGACAAAGGCAGCGATTTATCTGCCAGAAGTGAGAGTACGTAAGAGGTAGGCAGCAGAATATTCAAAGGGTAAGGTAGGTAGGTACTTAGGTATTTGAGCCGGTAGGGCGGCCAAGTCGCATGGGTCTCACAAGCTGACAGCAAACGATCCACCAATGGTGTCACTAGACAAATCTAGCGCTGGTACCAATGTGGTTAATCAGTGGCGGGKAAATCGAATTCGTCAGCTTGCAATTCGAGCATGAGCCACAGATGGACACACCTCAGCCACACCGACTATCCTCTATCCCTTCTAGTTACGAATATTGATCAGTCCTTGTTCCCGGCCAATTGACTGCGTAACTGGTCTCCAGTTGCAGTAACTCGCATTCTATATTCAATTTCGATACCAACATTATGGAATGGGGTCCGTAACGTGACTTCTAGAGCCTCTTGAACTTTCAAGTGTCTATATACGTCTAACATACATCTATACCCTACCTCCTACACTACATCTCGAGATAACTTCTCGGGCTTCCGTCATCTTAGGAGATATGTAGGTACCTTATGTACCTGATTAGGTACCTAATGCATTCACCCCACACTGGGGTTGTCCAATGAGTGTAAGTGCCCAGCGCCTAAAGTACACCTAAGGTAAGATTGAAGTTTGAGAAATGGATCCTGGAGAAGGTACCTCGGTACCTTCTAGGCCCTAGTCGGATATCAAATTTCGCCTTCTTCCGCTCCGGTTACATCTTGTCCACCCAGGTACATCGATACCTTACCCCTTATGGACACTGGATGACATGGTTACATTGATGAAATCAACATTTATTCCTGACGAGAATCCTACGATCCAGCAAAGTTTGTGTTTTCTCAAGTGTTTGCGAGGTTAGCTGCAGGAACCCACTCTCTTCACCCGTCCTAAACAAACCAGCTCAAAGTTCGAATCCATCTCGAGTTCCGCGCCGCTCATCATGGCCATTATTCAAGATTGGCTCCCAGCGAGTCAAGAGAATTATGAGAAGATTTTGTTCTGGTGGAAGCTATACCCCCTGGTAAGATATGCAACATTCAATTCTTGCTCGTGGCCAAACTAACCCATTGAGTAGCTGGCATCATTCCAATGGATCATCTCGTGGTACGGCATGGGGAAGACATCCGTTCAAAGTCGATTCAACATACCCGGACGAATTGCTTGGATGACTATGGAAGCCCCTGGCTTCACTACTCTCCTGTATATAATGAGCACGCTTCCGGCCCAGCACGGTATTACCGACTTGCCATGGCAGAACAAAGTTCTCGCTGGCCTCTTCGTCATTCACTACACATACCGTGCCGTCATATTTCCCATCATCCAGCCTTCCATGTCTCCCATCCACGTGCTCGTTTGGGCCAACGCCATCATCTTCCAAGTGTGCAACGCTACCTGCCTGGGCGGTTGGTTGGCAGCATACGGCCCAACTACGCAAGAAGATTGGAAAGCTCAGAACTGGTCTGTTCTGCAGTTCTCTATCGGCTTGGTCTTATTCTACGTTGGACTTACCGCCAACTACTTCTCAGACGAAGAGTTGCGTGAGATACGCCGCGGTGAGCTGCGTCGTCAGGCCAAACTCAAGAAGCAAGGCAAGAATGTCGACAAGCACTACGAAGTGCCCCAAAATGGACTCTTCAAGTACATGCTCTATCCCCACTACTTCATGGAATGGATCGAGTGGCTCGGATACTGGATTGCTGCCGGTGCCGCTTGCACCCCTGCGAGATCATTCTTGGTCAATGAGTTTTTTGCTATGCTGCCCCGAGCAGTATCGGGTGGAAAGTGGTATAAACAGAAGTTTGGAGAGGATAAAATTAAGGGGAAATACGTTATTATCCCTGGCATCTACTAACGATGGTCCGCATTGCAGGATTCAGAGTGTCTCAGTGCAGAGCTTGACAACTGGAAATTAACCCCGGGAGCTGGGTTTCATGGACCCGATCTCGATATCATGGCTTCGGCAAGATGTCTGGCTGTCTAGGTACCTTGGTAGCCAGTAATCCTACTCCTGTTTTCGCCTCGGCGCAATATGCATTGCGTTAAAGGTCCTGTTATACCTTCCATATAAGGACTAAATACACAAAGCACCCGTATTAATTGTTACCGGCTTTATTAAATGCAACAGCGATGGATTCGAGTCACCGGTGTACGTGCCTGACAACGCTAAATATTCCGCAAATATCCTTTGTTTTAACGTAGAAGGATAGTTGATGGTTAAAACTCAGCGAAGTCGTTTTGTCTTTGTCTGCGTTGATGGTGCTAGATGGGGTTATTGACGTATAATAAGTTCGTCTCGAAAATAATTACATTGTTATTCAGAAAGGAGATTGTTACGCATGTTGGCACAGAGATAAATAGGTACATCAACCACCAAATAACCCGATGACTCCTAAGTGCCCACTCAGCCTATCTGAACTCGCAATTCAGCGTTCGATACCAATACGTCAATCCATTCTGAATATCACTTACACGAGTTTTCTGCAACAATGCCTCCTGTCATTCATGTTATGCGTCATGCCCAAGGGCTCCACAACGCCGTGCGGGGGTGTGCTGATGTTGCAGACCCGAAGCTCACTCCCGAAGGGATACGCCAGTGTATTAACGTGCAAACCTCATTTCCTTTTACTTTGGACTTGATTGTTGCGTCGCCAATGACACGCACAATACAGACTGCCCAACTGTCATTTGAACCATTTCTCACGGCGGGCAGACGAATTTTTCTGTTTCCAGACCTTCAAGAGGTTGGCAAAGTCCTATGCAATATTGGTTCGTCTCGCAAAAAGATCGAAGATGAATTCAAAAACGCCGTCAGAACTGCATTTATGGCAGAGGAATGGCACAGAGAGGAGAGTGGTAGATCACATGATCCAGATGTTCTCCAGCAGCGTGCTCGTATCGCTAGAACGATACTTCGGATTCTAGCCTCCACATACATGGAATTGTCTCCTGGGGAAAACGACCCCCAGATTGCAGTTGTATCCCATGGAGATTTCATTCCTTATCTCGTTAATGATTTTAATGGAACCACTGCCATCGCCCCGCAGCACTGGCAAAATGCTGAATACAGATCGTACGAATTTGTTGATTTCCCTGTTCCGGAAGAAGGCGGCAAGTACTCGATGGATACTATGAAACCCAAAGACAACGACGCTCACCTGAGGGAAACAGACGACAGCTTGGAAAGGCGCAACGGCGAGAGGCCTACTGATCAGGAGCGGATATCAGGATTTAATTTCCTGAAATTCGTATATCAGCAACGTCGGTGACTAACCGGTTTACCTAGTCCCGATGAGAACGGAATTTCTTCCGAGCTATTCTTGTAAAGTCCACGGCATCATGTTTAATGTTTAAGTTATTGTTTTAAGTGTAGAATCCCTCGCACGGAAATTCTGCTTACAAAGTACCTAGTTAGTAGATAGTACACGAAATCCTCACAGTAATAGCTAACCAAGTATACATATGGCTTGTGTTTTGACCTATCCAAATTATATAGAAATCGGTTATTCTAAGTGACATGAAGTTGAATTATTATCTGGGTAGGCGTCTGAAGTAACGAACTGGATGCCGGCCGGTTATTTATAGTGACCTATGTTCATACCGTGTGTTTGGATATGAGAGATACCTAGGTTAGGTACCTAGGTAGTTTACTGTACGAGAAGTCGAATGAGGTTCTAGATTCACATTAACCAATACATCATATGCCCGAATCCTCCTGCAGAATTCCCTTTGCCGCCACGTACTTCTGCCATTTGGCACAAGTCGAATCGAGACTACTAGTGTCACATAGAGGAGGAATCTCCGCCTCTCGCTCAATAACCTGCAATCCGAACCCTTGCGAGGCATGCCAGCCGATATGGCAATGCATCAGCCAGACGCCGGGGTTGTCCGTGACGAATCCTATCACCAGAAACCCGTTGGCGGGCAACATGGCAACATCTCGCCTCGGTGGGTTGTTGAGCTGTAAGGGCGTCGCTGAAGTGTAGTTCGCGTTCGCCTCCTGAGCGAGCACGAAGAAGTCGTGTCCGTGTAGATGAATCGGGTGTGTTAGTCCAAGCGCGGCGAGGCCGTTCTCGATGACGAAGTATACCCAAGCTTCCTTCTCGTTCAACTCCACGACGTTGCTCGATGTTTTGAAGACCGACAAGTCTATGAGACTCTGTTGCAGGGTGGGTACGCCCCAGTCCGATAGCAAGTCAGTGCCGTCGAGGGTCCACTTAAACATCCCATGAGTGTTGACAGTAAAACCAACGTTGAAGTCCTTTTTCTTGGTTGGGTGGTCGACATTGAGGGGKACGTATGGGACTAGCTTGGACAGTGGTTCGTCTAGGCAATCCTCAGTGTAAGGATACGCAGTGGTAGTCGGATTCTGTCGCGAAGAAGGATTGTATCGCACGATGCCCCTGATATCATTCACCATCTCGTTATCAGCACTGCAGGCCATGTCAGGGTATGCGCGCAGCCAGAAATCACCGTTGCCCTGGTCCGCCTCGACGATAATATCGTACCGCTGTCCTATGCCAATACTCAAAACATCTGTCACATAGGGCTTGATTGGAACCAGATCCGCCGCGATAACCTTCATCTTATGGTTGTCGATCATGAACTTGAAGTGAGTATCGATGGCCCCATTGACCAAGCGGATTCTATGTCGTTTGCCGGCTGCGAAGGTAGTTTCGAATCTCTTCCCTCCATTGCCGTAGATATTGGTTCCATTTATCAAACCGTTCTGTGCCATTGGTGGAAAGCCAGCTGAAGCGGTGCTCCACAAGGCATCGGTTGTGTTATGAAACCAATCATTGAGGAATAGAATGCCCTTGTCCTCATCGTATGGTGCTGAGCACGGCCCATTGATCAGGATACCGCCGAAGACACCATTCCAAGCCTGTAACGCGAAGTGACTGTGGTACCAGCTATGGCCGTACTGATCTGCCCGGAAAGTATAGGTTATAGACTCTTTGGGCGCTACCGGACATTGAGTAACGGATGCTACGCCGTCGTGCTGTGTTGTCCCTTTCTGTCTTAAACCGTGCCAGTGCTGCCATTTGTTAGTATTTAGGTGGTAGCTAGCCCTTTGCTTACATTGAAACCTCTTCTCGTAGTTGGGTTGCTTCGACGGGAGTACGACGATGGGTATTTATACGTACGATACTAGTACCATTGTTGTCTAGGGCGTTATGCACATGGACGATAACCGTATCCCCCCAGTCTGCGATGATCGTGGGACCTGGTACTGATCCGTTGACTGTCAAGACTATGCGCTCGACACCATCGATGGCTGCAGTGCCGTTTTGAATTTGGAGCCAATACTCTCTTGTGACTCCAGTATCTGGTACCTCATCATACCAGTTTGTGCTCAAGGAATGGTCGCCCCAGCATTTAGGACTCTTGGAAGGGTGAAAATTGCATTTACCAATATTATGACAGTGCCTTCTATGAAGAGAAGAAGCGGAAGCGAGTGAGGAAGCAACGAGCGTAGTAAGAACGGACCAGAACATTGTCGCCAGCATAATTAAGTATTACTGTATTAGAGAAGTATAAAGAAATGAACGAATGGCATGGACCCGAGTGACGTCCTAGTTGGCAAAGAGAATAGAGGCTATCACTGCCACCATCTCCTAGTGAGAGAGGACGCCCGTGGAGATGGGACGTAGAATGATAAATGTACCGTCACGATCATAGAAAGGCATAGATAGTCAACTATGAAAATACGCGAAGTGGTAGCCATAGCTCTGTGTCCGTGCCTATGGATGGTTCGATGAGGAGGTCTAACCACCAGATCTAGGCCTTCTAGATTGCTACGTAGAGACCCTAGGCCGAAGCTATCGTGACGGCGGCTGGGCAAAAAACACGATCCCAAGCCACCATAGGCACCTGAATTGCTACCCTTTGATAGTAACCGTGTTATTCAGGGGTGAGTTATCGCAAAACAATCGTTACCACATACTTGGGCTCGGTTTAAGGCCGCGGGGATATAATCTCGAAACGGGATAGCTGCCGGGATAGAATAATTATGCTAGTGATAACATGCCATATATAGAGTAAGCTGTTATTGTGTCGGCCGGTAGAAGATCATGTCAGGTCTTCCCGAATACTGGATTCCCTAAAGTAGAGTGGACTACTGACTTAAACAATAGGACCTAGATACTGCGCCTTTGGAAGCGATACATGTTGTTTTGCGGAGAAGATCGTCTAAAGGGGCATAATCAGGGGCTTCCCAAGATCCAGCTTCGAGCCAAGATATTGGCGTCGGGCTAATTGAAAAAGTACCTATCGCCAATTCTAAGATATCTATAGCTCGCCTTTGAACTTTGGCTTGGCCATCTAACCCGATACTGAACATTCTTAGCGGAAGTCCAATTTTCTGAGTGCTAAGCTTTTGATATAATCAAATCGAAGCACGCGAGAAGGTAGCTGAGATCTTGGCACTTAAGCTCTAATGGCTACATTGATGACGACTCTTTATGAAGGTTTTGTGGATTATATGCATAAATATACTCGTAAATTCGCATAAATATGCATATATATCACATACCTTCTTAAAAGTCGGTGGTCAGAGCCCCGCTCCGCTCTGATGCTGGAGATGTCATCAACTTTGGTTCCAATGGTGGATGATCATATCACTCTCGAAAAAGTTCGCAGATTTATTAGAGACTTGAATCGATAATTAGTCACTGGACATCTGTAATGAGAAGGCGTATATTCGCTCGAGTTATCAACTTCTACTATCTACGAGCCAAGAGAGCATGGGAGCGTACGAACCCCTTATAGATATGGAGATATAGAGCATTAGCGCTAACTTGTGGCGCAATTTGGTGCTGCAGAACATTACATAAGCAGCGACCAAAACAGAAGGTACTTTCAATTGTATGAGGCTCATCATACTAAGATATGTACCTCCCTCCTATTCAAGATCACATCAGTAAATCAACGTATCGGAATGTTATTTGGACACTAATCGAAGCGAAATATCGAATGCATTAGATTATCCCATCGCTTAGGTAGCTAGTGCTAGTAAAAGAACGGCCTAGGCTTGAAAAGATCATAGCTCGCTCGCTGGACCCCATATGTTCTTCGGCTAAGAGCCGAGTTGTTGGAGTTTCGCTTAATCTTATGTCTAATGGATTTCGGGCTGGATGACGCGCTCGAATCACATCACCATCACGCCCGCATCGCGCGAAAACGGAAAACGAAATTGCGCCGTGCAGAGTCTGGATACCATAGAATCGCCTACCTTAGGTACATAGTTAGAACTGATAATTGTTGTCATGACGAGGCTCCTTTAAGTCCGTGCATAAGCAGGTATCTACATGTAGGTACATAACCAGGATGAACTGTATGCAGGGAGCCGCCGGGGAGGCCAATCATCGCAAGGTTGGCCTCCTCAGTTAGGAAATAATGTTTAGGATGACCTCAACTAGATTTCAATGTTGGCACATGGCCAAAGCATCTAATGTACCTAATGTTAGGTACATCAGGTGAGGCGCTCAGAATATCGGGAATAACGCGACCCAACTGGGTAATATGATCTTCACCGGATACTCTTCATGACGTAACATTGCCTTCCTTATATAAATATATGGAAGACGATGTGAGGGAGGAATCGTCGAAAATGTACATTACCAATCTATCCAGCACTTATATTTTCCGAAAGAAGCAACTGGGTACCATCTAGTATGATGGTAAGTTTCGAAAAGAAGCATGTGCGAAGTTCAGCTGCTAACGACAGGTATCCTTAGAGCTACCTACCTGGGGGGTAGAAGGTGGGAGGTAGGAGGTAGATATACTGTAGGTTAGAGCTTGCTTAGGCAGACGCCGTTGAGAATGCAAGGGGTAAGTATTTGGGTTGGTTATGGCGTGAGCCAGGCACTATTTGGGACAGCCTGGTGTGGGATTACTCAGAGCCAACTATGAGGGACCACCCGTCCCTGGTACCTGATGTATGGAATAAGCTTAACATGGTAGATTGCTCCTACTTCACCTATTCCGGTAAGAATAGAATCTGAAGACGCATGTAATATGAAGGGGCTGGCTCCCTGAGAGATAGGTGTCGTGTGCTTCGCATTATCATTCCGATCTATAGAGCTAGAGAGAGTGTTATAATTGAGGGCCCGCAAGATTGTAGAGCGAATTAAGACAGCATGATATGACCCATAAAGACGCCTCTTAATAGTCCTTGACCGCTTTCATACTGCCACTCCGACGGTTTCCTGACTTCAACTTGCACTTTGGTATCAACAACCTTGGAATAGAGTGCTGATATAGGATTATTCCATTCTAATATACCTACCTTATTATGTAGGACAGCAGTCTTAATTCGACTCTTAATCCCCACTCTGTAGCACATCACATCATATTTGATTTTGTTTATATCGTAGTTCGGATGTCGATTTTCTCTGACGTTCCAAACAAAACATGCGGTCTGACTATTTCAGCATTCAAACGTGATAACAAATCAAACCCAATGATGACATTCCTAGTCTTTGTTAGCTAAAACCCGACATCGGGATTAGGCGATTGGGCGTTGGTTCGAACTTGTCAAGGTAGTAATAACCTTAGAGGATCCGATCTTTGGGCTCTCCACTAACATCGGGACAGGGATCCGGTCAAGGCCTCATACCTATTCCGGAAGTGTCCCGGTCGCGGAAATAACAGCTCTGAGGATGGCATCCGTTGTTTGTACGCAGTATAGAGTGATAGCACCTTGGTTCAGACTATTAGCTCCCGCAACGTGAGCCAATCACCATGGCCAGAATGGAGTATGTCCCMCCCTTTGCTCGCAAACATTCACACCGTCTACCAGCCACACAGCATATTCTGCAGCCACAGCAGCTCCATAAAGCCGAGATGAGGGGGTTGAAAAGGAGCGGAGACGCGAGGAGTCTATACCCATTCTCCCAATTGGGCCCTCATCCGGCGTTCAGGTGTCAGGGGAGCCTCAGTCGCTCCATGGACTGTTCTAGGGGACACTTGCTATAGATGTGATAGTGGAGGTTGTCATCGCGAGGGCGTGCAACGCTCTTATTCCCGGCGCAACCGCACATTCAGAAAGCGGAACCACTACCAAGTGCGGTAAGATGATCGTCGCGGATGCGGGCTCTCGGGTCCTCCATCGCCATGCGTCGGCATTATCGATGGAGCGACCCATTAAAAAGTTGGTTGACCTTTTCGGTGCCGCATGTCCTTGCCGGTTAAGTTTCTGAGTTCCTATGTTTCTACCTCTCTTCCTACCGAATTGCCGCTTCTTTGGTGCGAACTAGCCTCGGTGATTTAGTCTATATCCCTTTATTCTTGTTTATTCCACCAGCGGAATCTATACGCCGGGCCAAGCGCCATCTTCCACTTCCCCTTCCCCTTCCCCTTCCCCTTCCCGACCATGACGAACTTAGGTGTTACACAACCCGGCCTCGGGTCGCAATTATATCGTGAACACACAAATGCCTCAAGAAGACATGAGGGTGGTTTAAGCCACTTCGCGGAACTAGTGCAGAGCATCAGTAATCAGGATGCGGAAGCCAGATACAAGGCAGAGGAGGCGGACAACAGGTTACCGATAGACGATTCACCACCGTCAAGCCAATTCCAAGGTGCCGAGGGAAAGACAATCATATCGTGGGAACCTAATGACAAAGAAAACCCGTACAATTGGCCAAAAGTCAGGATACCAACCTCCCCTCCCCCCCTTTAATATTTTGTTGTGCCTGAACACAATGCTGACTTTAGGTTCAGTGGAGGAAGAACCTCATTTTAGTAACCACGATGATGACCGTCGTAAATAGCACTATGGGTAGTGCGTTACCGAGTATGGCCATCCCTTATATGATGAAAGAATGGGGAGTTACCTCTGAAATACAGTCTGTGCTTCCGATATCTACATACCTGATGGGCTATGTCTTTGGCCCGATTGTCTGTAAGTTACCTCTAGTCCTTGTGATTTCAAGTCCAGCTAGTGAATCCCATGGAAAGGTGATCTGTTAACTGGCTGGTTTTTGGCTGATTTTCACTCTCAGGGGGTCCACTGAGCGAACATATCGGGCGTCGGAATCTCTCTGTGGGATGTTTCATGATATTTATGATTTGGACTCTTGCTTGCGCCCTTGCTCCGAATTGGCCGGCGATGCTCGTATTCAGATACTTTGTCGGAGTTTGTGCTTCGGCACCAATTGCAGTTGTCACTGGGCAGCTTGCAGACATCTACAATGATACCGTTACTCGTGGTCGAGCGATGTCTTGGTTCATGGTTGTAAGTATCAGAGTTAACAACCCCCTATCCATTCGAAACTAACTCCTCATGCACAAAGACGACCATCTTTGGCCCACTGTTAGCTCCTATTATATCCGGTTTCTGTTCGACAAGCATCGGGTGGCGATGGTCCTTCTGGATTGGCTTGATGTTTGCCGGACTAACGTTGATATTAGCTGTATTTCTCCCTGAGACATATGCGCCGGTGCTCCTTACCCGCCGGGCGGCCAAGATCCGAAAGGCTGACCCGAAGGCCCAAGTATATGCGGCTGCGGAGCTTGAGCCGCACGATATTACACAGTTAGTGACCAGGGTTCTAACTCGGCCCATTCGCATGATTCTGACTGAACTCATTGTGACGGCGACGTGCCTTTATCTCTCATTGGTCTATGCGATTTTCTACATGTCCTTCCAAGCTTTCCCGATCATTTTCCAGGACGTGTATGGCTTGTCTCCGGGCATTACTGGTTTATGTTACCTGCCAATTGGAATTGGTGCAGTCCTTGCGTTGCCCGTCTTCTTCTCGTATGACCACATCCTCCTTGATGCCCAAGCTCGTGGTGCCCCATGGTCGAAGCAAGAGGAATACCGCCGGGTGCCGCTGGCTACTCTTGGCGGGCCACTGTTCGTCATATCCTTATTCTGGCTTGGCTGGTCGGCACGGTCCGATGTATCGTTCGTAGTACCGATGTTAGCTGGTATCCCTTTTGGTGCAGGTTTCAGTAAGTCTACCCCTAAACCATCACCGACCCCGTGCTTTCTTCAGACCTTGAGATGTAGGCCCAGGGGACAGATTACCTCGTAATCCGGAATGTACCATGAACTCTTAGCCTATCGGTTTGCTAACTTAATTGCTTTAGTGTTGATTTTCATGGCGCTGCTTAACTACATCACAGATGCTTACGAGATATTCGCCGCGAGCGCCAATGCAGCAGCTAGCTCATGCCGTTCGGTATTCGCAGTGGTCCTCCCACTCGCAACAACGCCCATGTTTGCGCGGCTTGGTATTAACGGTGCTTGTAGTTTGCTTGGAGGTTTAAGTCTAGTCATGTGTGTTATCCCCTTCATCTTCATCTGGAAAGGAGAAGCGATTCGGTCGAGGTCCAAGTTCTGCATCGCACTTAGGGAACGAAAACTTGAGATGGAACGGAAAGCTGAAGAGCAGCAAAGGAAAAGGGAGAGAGCAGCTGCTAGTAGAGGTATTCTAGATGACAAGGAGACTATTTGAGATAGCAGATAGATAGGTAAGTAGGTAGGTAGCTTACGTGACTATAGGGCTCAGACGCAGGAGCTTGTCCTGGACGTGCGCATGTCCCGCGCTGGTCCCTAATGAGACCATGACGATCATTAATTGACAACACAAAAGCGTTATATAATAAAAATTTTAACGGTAACTGAGTACCTAGTCGATGGCTTAGAAATCTTCCATTTAATCAAGCAATGGTGGCGCGATCATTGTTTGCCCATTTCGCCCCCGGTTTCCTCGGCGCCCCGGGAGAGAATTACCTTTAAAGGCCTAAAGATACCCCAATTTGAGTGTTCGATCAGGAATCGACGGCGAGCCCATCGGATTCTGGCGGACCTTGATAGACTACGATCGCTATCAGCTTTACGAATAGAAAAGGGGTTGAGACTACATCGTCAAGCGACTTACCCTTTCGAGCGTATATACCATACCAAATAGCACTAAGAACCATAAATCCGAAGAACACTACGATGGCATAGTTCATGCTGACCTCGGTCACAGGTAGCGCAGTGGGCATAGAGAACAGGACCACTTCGAAGGCAATCCAGGCTACCGCCAGTAAGTTGACGATCAAGCCGACATATTTTCCCATAGTCCATCTAGCGCTGTTCACTTCCTTGCGATTATGCAGCAGCGATATGGCGACCGGGATGCCGTAGGATACGGCCAGGGATATGACGCCTACGGACACGAAGGCAAGGAACGCAGAGGAGGACCCAAGGTTGATTAATCCGAGCAGCAGCTGGATGAAAGTAGTGAGCGCTAGCGCCCAGATGGGTGTCCCGTGGCGCTCATCGATCTTAGACCAGAGACGGGCGAGTGGGATGGCATTGTCTCTGGCGAAAGCCCAGGTGGTTCGTGATGCGGCGACGGTAATGGAAATGGAGCAGAATAAGGTGATTATCAAGACGAGCAAAGTCAGTGCGAGACCACCTCCGGGAGATCCTACTACCCGACCGAATATGTACGGCAGTGCTTGACCTACGGGCGCCGTGAGTATATCTGACAAGTCTGGCAGTGTTGCGCATAGAGGAATTATCTATGGGCAATGGGACATTAGAGACGTCGTAGCAGAATAAGGCGTTATTGTGACATACGAAGAACAATCCCGCGATGCCGCCAACAGGTACGCAGAGAGACAGGGCGTTTGGCAACTTAAGGGTCGGGTCACTACATTCTTCGGCCATCGAAGTGATCATTCCCATAGCGGAAAACCTAATGGGTGTTAACTTCGAAAAATGGCATGTTGGTCATCAAGACAGCCAATGGATGGAAACTCACGTGTAAGCCGAAGGTAGAATACCGATCCAAAAGGAAAAGCTGTTCCACCCAGAGAGCGAGGTATCGTAGTGCCCCTAAAAGTAAGGTCAGCTCTCACCATGTTCACCGCCCAGACAGCGCGAGTCAAAACGGTGGCAACTTACAAGGGTATAACTAGGTGAATGCCTGCCAACATCTGCCCTTACAGACAGACAGACGCAAGTGACAATAATACTAATAGCCGTAAAGACGGCACATATTGTATCGACTAGAGGCAGCAGTTTATTCCCAAATGCAACTAGGAAGAACGTGAGAAAGCATACGGCGTAGAAGATGAGCAGGAGTTGCCAGGCCTCAACAGCAAAATCCGGTTCGAACAGAGATATCGCCGCAGCGAGCATGGATGCAAAGCCGAAATTGACGGACAGCGTAATAGTCCAATTACCGATAAGCCACGTCCAGCCGGTGATGAAAGACAGCACAGTGCGGTATCTCGGACTAGCGAGTTGGAAGGACCAATAATAAGGACCCGCTGATGTCGGATACCTAGAGGCCAGCTCGCTGAGCGAGAGAGCGATGCATTCGTCCAGAATCAAAACCACGATCCAGCCCAAGAACATTGGTAGCTGGCCTATCGGGCATCAGTGGAATGAAGGACGTGAGAATCGATAGTTGCTAACTCACCACCTCCGTAAATGGCGCTGATGAGGGGACCACCGAAGCCATACGGTATCTGTCGTCATCATTCAGCCAAGATCCAGCCACCTAACAGGTGCCCGATTACACTGAACTTACAGCGGCGATCGCTAAAGACTGGAATAGTAAGGTGAACATGGACCGGTTGCGATGGAGTTCAGGCTTGTAGCCGAGTATCGTGAGATTCTGCGCATCGTGAACAGTTCCGAGTTGAGTCTGTCCTTGCTCGTAATCTATGGTGGTGGGCGAGCCGCCTTTCGAAGCCTTCTCGTCGATGAATCCCATGGTCATATGGAATCAATTAACTGTAGATGTCAAGCGCCCTTCATGACCACGCTATCCGATGAGAAACGCCTGCGGAGACGAAGACTTGAAATACAAAACATATTTCTATTGAGCTAGTGTCGTTATCGTAAATCATTACTCGACAACTACTGGTCTCGCCTTATCGTTGAGACTTCAAGCCACTTGCGGAGGTTCGGAATGTGTGTGTATAGATAAGCCTACGTGTGCATACGCGTCGGAGACAGGTTTTGGAGGCATCAAGGGATTGGATCTGGTCTGAAGTTATCCCTGATGGAGATCTTCAGCTAGTCCCGGGCATACCTTAGTTGATTTCTTGGCAGTGTTTTGCTTATCATTGCTACTGGACCTCCCTGGTTCAGCTCCGGCATATACAGAGACATATGGATAGATAGCGGCCCCCCGAAGATGGCTGGTCACAGATAAGGACCTGAGATATGTGTAATAAAATCTGACATACCCCTCACATTACCAGCTTGTGACGTCTTCCACTCAAATGTGTAGCAATTTGAATTGAGACTGTTAAAAGAACGGCGACGGCTCGATTTTCATCCCTGCGACCCTGAACGGCATGTCTTTTGGAGTTTGTTTCATTGGCGGCTTGCTACTCTCCACTCTCCTCTTATAAGACAAGATCCATAACCAGAACTCTCCCATCACGCGGACATGTGTTACACAGCGGGAAGAGTTTTCTGCTGCTCAAGTACCGCCGGATGTGCTATAACCCCAGGTTTGATGCTGCTGAAGTCGAGATTGACACCATTCTCAATATCAGGATAAGGACCCAGGGGTGTAATGGAGAGAGGGTTGATATCATGATGACTCTTGGTGTACTGCTCATGCGTTAGCGATTCGAGGATATCTTGCTTACTATTGCGCTGTTTTACACTCACATTCTCTTTGATGTGCTTGAAATTGGTGGTCTCGCGGAACCCTTTCACGTTCCAGTACAGGTTCTTCAGCCACTCGTGGATGACGGGGTAGTTACTGCGGATGGTACCCAAATTGCACTTGAAGTGTTGCACATATACCACGTCGAATCGAATAGCTGTCGGGTAGGCTAGGATATCAAGCTCTGTGAACTCTTTCCCGAGCACGTATGGCCCGCCATTTTTCTGGATCAATTGTTCCAGCTGGTTCCAAGCCGCGAACACTGGTATCACACCTTTCTCATACGATGCTTGATCCCTTGCAAACCCTGCCCTGTAAACGCCGCTGTTGAGATCGCGCGTCACCCATTTGCTAACTTCGTCGATCTTCGCCCTCAGATGCTCTGGATATAAAGTGAGGTTTCTCTCTGGACTTCCCTCGGGCAATATCTCATTGAATCCGGTTTGGAACCATCGCAGCATCTCCAGACTCTCGTTATTTACGGCAGTATCTCCTTTGATGTCCCATAGGAGGGGGACACTGTATTTCCCTTTATAGTCCTTGTCCGCGCGAAAGTAGACTTCATGAAGGTATTTGGATCCAAAGAGTTTGTCCGGGGTTGAGCCTTCGTACGTATCATCTGGGCCATTTGCTCCGGGGAACGACCAGCCTTTCTCTCCCTTCGGATACGCCTTTACGACTGAAATATCAATTGCTGAATCAAGTCCTTTCAAGACACGCACCAAGTTGGCTCGATGCGCAAAGGGGCAAAAATAGCCGATGTAGAGATGGTACCGACCGGACTCCGGTGGGAAACGTGAGCCGGGCGCTACAACTCCGTGCCAGCCGTCTTCTGGCCCAGCGTGCACGGGCCTGGTCTGATCGTACTCCGTCATTGTGCTGATCTATGCGTCTTCAATTATGTTCACGATCTCTCACGATTGTGTCTGGGAGTAGAGGATGCAGCTTGCGGGGAGCACAGGTGCAAGCCTATTTCTCGCTTTCCCTTACTAAGCTAGTCACAGATCCCGTAGGAAACTAGCGAATCATAATCTTGTCTTCCGCATATGTTGAGATGGTGTCATTGAAGTCCGCCCATTGCACAAGACATGCTTAGTAAGACCCTGTAATGCCATTACCTAATCTAAGCCACCATACTACAATGAATTCAGTTGATGCCGTCAAGAAATAAGACATCAAAAGTAGGAGCATTGGTATTCCGATATGTCAATGTTGATATCATATGTCGGGAACTCATATTTCGAATTTAGCAACGCCTTGAATGGAGCGTAGGCACACATATAGATTAAGGAGAATGACTTGGTGGAGTAAATGACGCTCGTGAAACCCGAAGAGATTCATGTAGATATTGGATACAAGCAAATGATATAGACCCTTCATATTTTCTCTATAATAAAAACTTAAAAGCATATATCCTACTGTTTTCTCATTGGAGTCATAAAAGTTTGACGGTAAAATACCTAAGGTAATTCTTCATTGACCATGTCGGCGGTTGTCAGGGGTTAGGTTATACTAGGATGGGAATGTCCCAAAAGACAGGGCATTTCATATCATATTGACTCATGGGGTGAAGTATCAAGTACAATTGCCAACCGATGGGCTTGGTAATCAGGTCAAGCTTGAAGCTTGTAGACACATACGAAGATACAATCGCAAGGGGTACGTTATGACAGCACAAGGAAGACAAACAGAAGGAAAGTAAAGAAAAGGGGTAAAATCATGTTTAGACCAATATCCTCTAGAAAGCCGACAAAGGGTAGAGACTTGTAATTTCTTAACTCCCCTTGCGAGGAAGCCTATTTGGACTTCATACCCGTTCAAGTTGCCAGTTGATGGTGGCTTATGAAGGACGTATATAAGGGTCCTCATAGCTCGACTCTGCAATCACGCCACTCGAATCTTCATCTTTTGTTAAGCTACCCACCCATTATCAAGTGGGTTTCTTAACCCTAATGCACCTTAATATTTACCTAGAAAAGTACAAATCAAGGTGTAGAAGTGCCGAGATCATGCGGACCCCTTAACTCGGCCGTGACTGACAGATACCTTGCAGGAAAGCTCGAGAAATTATGACCCTCTTTATATAATACTTATTCTTAAGAAAGCCATCCGGATTTCCTGTTATTATGCATCCTCAGGTCTACTAACAAGCTCCTCTAACTAGAAATTCTTATTTCCAGTCTCGACCCTTTCAATCGACATATATGGGGTTTCATAACCCCGAATATATGTGCCCCTATTCAGAAAGAAGAAACTCGATACACTTACGAATAATTTAATGACGGCCGTGACGTGTTGTTACACACTATGAGGGAATCGTCAACGTCTGTCTTTATTGCGATCACCATTTTAAGAGTCATCAAACCACAAATATCTCGAAATCAGCACACGGCATGAAGACCTCATCTCATAATCACTCATTGATATTATGATTAGTGGCCAAAGATTGCCGGTAACGTTCGCTACACCACCAAGAACAAAACACATAATGGGATGATTTGGCACCGCACAAACCATCCGGTCCTATTCAGCGGAGCTGCACGCATTGCATGATTTTCTAATTAGGGGGTTATTCTTTTATGCTGGCCGAGACAACTAGCCCACACATTCTACAGTTACTTAGGTCTCGGCAGGKTTGCCTTGCAAAAGCCCTGCGGGTATCTGTCCGGGCACATCAACGCACATTTCCTAGAAAGCTAGGTACATTTCATCTCAATCGATGGGTTCCACGTCTCATCATCTCCTGCACCATCAAAGACGTTTGATAAAAGCACCTCATACGAGGTTAACAGACCACTCTTCAGATAAATATTTGCCTCCACTGCAGCGCCCGAGACTGTACATCACAAACACGCTACTGATGATCTTCGGGTGCTGGCGGCCAGGAATCCTTCCAATGTTCCCTTCCCTTTCCTTTCCTTACCTCATTCTCTTCATTACTCATTCCTTTTCACTTCTTCACTCGCATCGTCGCATGCATGACAACACGGCATGATGGAGTTCGTTGGCATCGATTGTACTAGTCTGTTTTATCATAACTTGTGCTATAATCTCAATAGCAGATAGCACTATACAGCTCAATCCTTCAGCAGCATCCCCTCCTTCCAACTCTCCTCCAATAGACCCATCGTTCGCATGCTTTGGCATGGAGCTGTCTGACGTCTTCTCATTCAAGGGAGCGGAAGAGGCGAACCCTTCTACATGCAACTTTCTCATCGACCTCGCGAACTATGCCGGAAAACCATCACATGTCCGAATCGGAGGGAGTACGCAAGACTACGCGATATTTCGGGAAAGCTAGGGCCAGTCTGCATGGCTTGATAACGACTATGCCGTCGGGCAAGGGGCATTGAGGCCGGATAGTATGTTGATCGGCCCACGATTCTTACAAGCAGCAGACCGGCTTCCGAATGGCACGACGGTAACCTGGGGCTTGAATATGGCATATGGACAAGACGACTATATCGAACAAATCACTACGATAGCAGAGCGGGCTTTAACGAGATGCCCAAATTTGAACATTACTTCCTTCGAAATCGGAAATGAACCAGATCTCTCCAAACACAACGATTACCAAACAGGTGACTGGGGAGGGGAGATCTACAGTCAACGATGTCTAGACCGGGCGTCCGCAATCCACCAGCAAGTTCAACAACCCAGAGGCATCCAGAGCAGCTACTTCGAGGCGGCTGCCACCGCATCTACAATAGACAGAATTCCAAGTCGCCGATATGAAAGGCTTCGACATCTCCCCCAACACCAGCAGCTCTTCAACATCGTACCCGAGCGGCTGGAAGCAACATGGATATTACTATTATATCGGAGTCTCGGAAGACCTCGTCACCCTAGAACAACCCATGGAATTGTGAACAACAGAAGAGCGGTTTACAGCCTCGATAGAACGGGTAAGGCAAGACCAGCAAACCCCCCACGGGGGGTTTGTGGCCTTGTCGGTATACATTCTCGTCTCTGCTATAATTTATAGCAATAGCTACCTAATCAACTCCAAAGTCGGTTCTCCCCACCACCGTCTTCTTTCTATTCATCTTCTTAACCTAAAACCCACGTTCGAGGTGTGACTAGCCGGCACCGTCAATGCCTTTGACGCATCTCTCTGGGCCCTAAACTTCCTTCTCTACACCGCAAGCCGAGACATCGCATCCGTCGGATTCTACATGACCGACACCACAAACGCAAGTGCCTGGCAACCCATCCCTATGTACGGCCTACAGCCCTGCGTTCGACGGCTATACTACGCGATCCCCACCTTCGACCGGGTCGTCAGCGGCTCATGCACGACGCCGGTCTCGTAGTACCGGCTCACGCAAATCTCATCAGAGTACAGCGATTTCGCGAGAGCTTATACTGTGTACCAAGAAGGGCAACTGGCATCCATAGTGATGGCTAACGGGAAGATGGCGAACAGCCTCCAGAACAAGGGCGGCGCAACTATATTCCTCCAACCACCGGATTCCTCAGCAAACCAGACAGTGTACCCATCATACCTAACGAGAACAAGGCTGAGGACACGGCGAATACGCCGTGTCGCGATATGAGCTGCGAGCATAGCATTGGCGGCTCGCCTGCGCGAGTTGCAGATGCCGGGTTGATGGTTCGGGCCGATGACGATGTATCGATGACATTTGGGCTGTGAGACTCCGAAGATATCGTTGCGAGCCTCGGAAGGAAAGTAGGGAGTGACACGGGCATAGATTCGACTTCAAGTTCAGCGAAGTGCCTGAGCGGCGCAGGTAACCCGGGTCCCTCGATGTCTTCGCCCGAGACTGGCGATCCGAAGCTGCAAGCTTATCGCCGCGGGGTCGCAGTCGTAGGCAGAATCTGCGTCTGTGTGTCCTCTCTCTATTAGTTTCTCGCTAGCGGTTGGGGTTATAATATTATGAGTTGGCGTGGCCCTTTACTAGGGGCATGGATAGGGGGAACGGGCTGAAGGAATACCAAGAAACCTAGGGTCTACCGCCTATAGAATTAATTTAAAGTTGCATTAGCATATGAGTTATGAGGTTTGAGAAGTCGTTCGTTGTTACCTCTTGAAGTCCTGTAGGCCTGCCTATAGTGTTGAGAAACCCCATGTAAATTACCTAACGCTCTAGGAGAGTCGGGKGTAAATTCAGGACCGATGCTCAAGCTTTTCATCTATGAACTCTTCAATAACCAATGACTGTGAATCTTGTTTGGGGTAGGGTGTGTAGTGCTGGCATAGTGACGTAGTGTATAACCGGCTCAAAGAGGGAATTAATTGTTATAGTAAGGCATGAGAAATTACGCCAGTCTATTGTGTATTTTGCTCTTTAAGACGCCTCTATAACTAGCTTAACTAGCCGCCCTTTTGAGCTCCATGCTAATGATCAGTTCTAGGTTAACTAGATCCGAATCTCTACAACCAAGCGTACATAACCGTGGCTAGGCAATCCCCTACAAAACCATTCCGTCATATAGATCATCCGCGCGTTCTCTACACATAATTGGGGAATCTGTCGTTTGCACATCTCCAGTTGCATTTAACCCTGGAATTCTTGTACCTTGCTCTCCTCCCATCGGCCGGGGATGAGCGCTAGAGGTACAATGCCGGAAACGTGCATCTCAGGGCCGAAGATCTTGGCGTTCAGGCCGAGTTCTTGCGTCGCAGCCTTCATGTTCTTGAGACCCTCTTGGTAATTGGGACCGGCACGACGGACCCAGATTTGAACGTTGTGCTCGTTCAATGTCTTGGCGTATTCGCGGAGAGCTCGGATGACACCCTTGAATGTGGAAGCGACGTTTGTGAAGTTGGCGATACCACCACCAATGAATAGGACCTTGCCCTTGGGGCTCATAGGAGCGCGTAGCATCAGGTCTAGCACAGTTCGTGCATAGTAGTATGTCTGAGACTCAGTAGGGGCACCAGAGTATTCACCATAGTTGGCCAAGTCATCAGCAAAGCCAGCAGATGCAATGGCATCAGCGTAGACGACGGAAGCACCACCACCAGCGACCAAGGTCCAGATACGACCGTTAGGGTTCAAAACGGTGAGCTTCAGAGAGGCACCAGTCTTAGCATCTAGTTCGGCAATATAGGCTTCCTCCTTGGAGAGCTCACGACCGAAAGGTGCAGGGAACTCCATAGGGGGGCCAGCATCAACGTTGATCTTGTCGCCGGCGCTTGAGACAGCTGTAATGCCCAGGTTAGTGGGAGATCGAGCAATCGCCCACTTCACACCACACTCGAAGTCGGCGGTTTGATCTAACTTGGCGGCAAGATCAAGGAAGTAGACATCAGCGGATGTGCCCTCAGCGTTGGGAATGACAACTAAGGGGTTGATCTCAAGGTAAGTGAACTGGCAGTCCACATAGACAGCGTATAGGCGGGKGATAAAGTCAACCAAGACATTGTGGACACCCTGGGGAACCTTCTTCAACAATGTGCTGGCAATCTCCTCGTTTGAAGGATATTGCGAAAGGTCGACGGGGATGAGCAGCTTCTCAGCCTTAGCATCAACATCACCAACATCGACACCACCTTCGTGAGTGAAGAGAATCCAATCGCCCTATCAATTGCAAAGTCAGCATCCTGGAGATGATTGGTTGTTGATAAAGATTAAGTCATGAACACGTGTGAAGGGGGATGGAATGCGTTTGTATGATTGCGGTAAGTGGGTGAAAGTGGATGCAACAGGAGTGCATGTGGTTTAGCCTCCGTTCGCCCGTACGCACCGGGTCGGGCCTGAATTTCCGAAGTCAAATAAGAGTGCGGCAGCAACCGCTCGGTGCGCACCTCTCCTATCATAAAGGACACACAACCTCTCGGGACTTCTAGCAACCCTATTGTATCCCCTCCTATTCCACCGTGGATTTGTTTTATTCAAATGCCATCATCTCTAGAAGTCTGCCGTCTCCCCGGTCATGCACTAGCTGACCACTGCCAGCATCATGCGGCCGATGATGGGCATCGGACATAAAATAAAGGTCGACAAAACAGCGCAAGGGCTTTTAAAGGAAACACTGCACTCACATCTCGAACCGAGTTGATGTTGATGTAATATTCGGTACCGTCTGGGTGAGGTACGAAAGGCTCCACCAGGAACTGTCGAAGAACACCTTCTGTGTGCTCGACCTTTTGCACCTTGCCGGCGCGCTCAGCAATCCAAGCCTTTGCCTCGGGCCAGGTCTTGTTAAGAGCAAGGAGACCGCTCTTGCCTCGTCGCTTGATCAACTGGTCAGGCTTCGCAACGAACTTGGCACCATCGTGGAGCAGCCAAGGGTAGGTGATCTCGGCCTGGTTCAGCACGTCACTGACATTAGCATCCTCGGGGAAGTGGAGAGATGCTAATCTCGGCGGGGGGKTATGCTTTGTCGGCTTGGGAAGAGGACTCGGCTTGATGACGGGAGCACGAGTAAGGTGGTAGTTGAGGATGGCCTTGCCGTCGGCCTCGTAGATGGCTTTGGCGGACATAGTGGTGTGGGAGAGGGGTGAAGCTGAGAAGGTAAGTCTTCAGTTCTGTACTATTCGACCGTGTTGATCGCTTCTAGAAAGCATGAAAGTCAGCAACTAGGCCCTTTCTCTAATTTCGAGTGGAATTGCAAGTGTAGATGAGAAAGATCAGAGTTGGACTTCAAGGTCCGGAGCTGAGGCACAGGTACATGTAGGATTTGGTACAAACCGCGAGTCCCCCGAATGGAGGGATTGGCAAGGATGTCCAATTTGTCTCTTACCTGGTTGCAATTGATTTTCTCTCAGCTTGAGAGATGTCCAAGTCACGATGCGGAAACCAAGTGGTATTGACAGAGGCTGGGAGGATTGGATTGCAAAGCGACGTTGTTAGTTGCAACGGCGAGAATTGAGAGAACGGTTCACTCGAAATTCTTGTGAAGTGGTGCGGTGCGTGCTAGGTAGCGGTGCGAAGCTCCCACCAGTCGAGTTCCCTTTTTTCTTCGCCCGGACCCCTTCAAAAACCGCTTTCAACTTTTCGGTACAAGGCTAAGGTATGGCTTKGGCTGCACCCAACTAATCGATACACAACCTGCCACCTAGTGGGTGCAGGTGGGGACTCGAATTGAGTTTTGGAGGGGACGCTAGACCATGTAGCGTACGGGGATACGCTATCAAGCCAAAACCTTTGGGGCGATCCTGATGGCCCCGGTCAGCAGCCGGAGGGCGGCTTTGTACAGGTACCCCAACATCAACAGGCGTTGTCGGTCTCGATGGTACGACAAGGTACCTCTCTATCCCACTTCCACTATCACTGCCACTGTCACTTCCACACTCGCTACCGGAACTCAACCCATTTTCATTGGAGGGCAGTATATTGAAGCTGACGAGTTCACATCATGGGCTTCTGTTACCTCTGGCTGCTCTGGTGACATTCAGTAACATACAGCTGACTGAAGGAGCAAGTCGCCTATTTCCTATCTACATACACTGTCGCCGCTTGCCTTCGGCCAGATCTTACATATTACATCCTCCTATAGAGGCCTATCCCGATCCTGATTTATTCTTGGCATAATCAAGCTTATCGGACTGGCTCGAGGKCAAGGATCTGTCAGCATTTCCCTTGTCACGTCCTAGATCCCTAGATCCCTAGATCCCATCGCAAGTGCAAGTTATACGATCTGAGCTGAGCATGTGTGCACTACGTACGGAGTAACTGATGGGGCGAACATCCGAACTTCTCTCTTGGTCGTCGGCCTGGGACGTCGCACAAGGCGAAACATCCGCATCAGTCAGCTCCGGAGTTGCATATTGGGGACTATCCGGCAAAAATATGCCACTGTAAATTTGTTTGGCTGATCGGAGAGATGCAGGAGATGCCGTTTCTAGTGAAAGGGGAAAATCTGTACACCCGAAAGTTGTATAGCAGCCTTCCGGGTTCCGTGATATTGTTTCATTATTTCCCAATAGTCATCGTCGACTATTTGTCTATTCATATAATTTCCTTCCCCTTTCGAGTATAGTGGCACTCGATATGTTATTGATAGACGCGTTGCTAATTTGGAAGGAGGGAGAAAACAGGCGAGTTAACTCGGTGCTGCTCTTAGAGGACCATGTCGGGGTTGGATGAGGTGAGATGGATGAGACGGGACCTCAGTCGATGGAGGGGCACGAATCTGGATGTTAAGGACCGAGGTACCGGTACGCGAATATGGGGACCGCAAATAGCGGGGACGGGAGCGCCAGCCAGGTACCCCTGGTACTTCGTCTTAGGTACCGATGCTGAAGGTGGGGTGACTTCAATCGGGCTTCTTGCTCAACCAGCAAATCCCCAGCCGCCAACAGCAGGATTGTTCAGAATCTACAGGGTCGTCCAGGCGAGCGGAAGCCAAAAGTGCACACCAATTGGACCAACAAGGCAACACCGACAGAATAGTTAGTGTACAGGCCGTCGACTCTGGCAACGAAAAGGGGTCCAATTCAACATATCACAAAATTTACCCCAACTAATCCGATCGAGACTTTTTCCACCGGACATTCTGTGGGCTCATTTACGTCGCGACAGCAACCACACAAATTATTGTCCACAGAAGCGGAACGAAAAAAGTTGCAATTGCGTCGTTTCCTCCTTCATTTTACAATTCGACACTAGGGAATTAGGTACGTGTTTGCAAATTACTAAATTTTCCATGTTCAGACCGTAAGTGTACGGCAACGGCTACGGCACAACATCCCAATAATCCTGCCCACCTTCTACTAGGCCGTTCACTGCTGGTGGGTCGGCCCTGCAGCCATCGAGCTGGGCTCACTGACTTTGAGAAAAATAATCCCCATCACCGTCAAAGCTCGCCAAACCACTCCTCCCCAGTCCCCCCCCATTTTCACCTACTCGCCTTCTTGAGATAACCTCTCTTGTTTTGTTATCAACTTTGTGGCTGCAATCTCATCTAATACCTGTGCAGTCTTTGCGGTGCGAGCAGGTTTCAAGACGGTTGATTGAATTCACGAATTGTCAATACCCAGGTATGTTGGGCTTGCACCGCTCCCTTCGCTACATTACAGGCATTTCCCTTGGGCTGGGTTGTGCCATACGCAACGCCGACCTTCTCAGCTGCTTTTTGGGGTGGTCGGATTCAACTGGATCTGTTCAGCTCCGGCGCTGACGGGTCTTCCTGAATCCTCGAATCCTTCAAATACGGCAACGGGTTTGATCGGGTGTTCTGGGGTTACTAGGAAACCCGATACACAGCCCTTCCTTTGTCATCCTTTGGTTCACATAGCCCCTAGTCTATACGGGAGACTGAATTCTCTAATACTCCTACCAAAAGCGAGATACGATAGTGTTCCTAGGCTAACTAGATATCCTTTTTCCCACAGAAAGCTCGGCGAATTCACACGATCACAATGTCTTCTAACGGTGTCAACGGCGCCACGAAGGGTGGGTTGTCTGCCAACGACAACATCACCCGCTTCGCTGCTCCTAGCCGACCTCTGAGCCCCCTTCCCCCGCACGCTCTCTTCAACAACAAGACGAGATGTTTCGTCTATGGTCTGCAGAACCGAGCCGTCCAGGGTATGCTGGACTTTGACTTCATCTGCAAGCGACAGACCCCTTCAGTCGCTGGCATTATCTACACATTTGGTGGTCAATTCGTTAGCAAGATGTACTGGGGAACCAGCGAGACTCTTCTCCCGGTTTATCAGGAAACAGCTAAGGCGGTGGCCAAGCACCCCGATGTTGACGTAGTGGTCAACTTCGCTTCATCGCGAAGTGTCTACAGCTCAACAATGGAGCTCATGCAATACCCTCAAATCAGGACCATCGCTATTATTGCGGAAGGTGTCCCTGAGCGAGTAAGTCAAGGCTATTCATGAGAATATTTTGGATATTTTATGCTAATATGTCGTAGCGTGCGCGAGAGATTGCCCATGTCGCGCGACAGAAGGGCGTCACCATTATCGGCCCCGCCACCGTCGGTGGTATCAAGCCCGGTAGCTTCAAGATCGGTAACACTGGTGGTATGATGGACAACATCGTCGCCTCTAAGCTGTACCGCAAGGGTTCAGTCGGCTATGTCTCCAAGTCTGGTGGTATGTCGAACGAACTGAACAACATCATTTCCCAAACCACCGATGGTGTATATGAAGGTATTGCCATTGGTGGTGACCGATATCCGGGCACCACTTTTATCGACCACATGTTGAGATACCAGCAAGACCCAGAATGCAAGATTCTTTTGCTACTGGGTGAAGTTGGTGGTGTTGAAGAGTACAAGGTCATTGATGCAGTGAAGCAAGGCATCATCACCAAGCCCATTGTCGCGTGGGCTATCGGTACTTGCGCAAGCATGTTCAAGACCGAAGTTCAGTTCGGTCACGCCGGTTCCTTCGCTAACTCTCAGCTTGAGACTGCTGCCATGAAGAATAAGCAGATGAAGGAGGCTGGTTTCCACGTTCCTGACACATTTGAGGATCTCCCCCAGGTTCTTGCATCTGTCTACCAGAAGCTCGTACAGGAAAAGACCATCGTTCCCCAACCGGAGCCGGTTGTACCCAAGATCCCCATCGACTACTCATGGGCCCAGGAGCTCGGTCTTATCCGAAAGCCTGCTGCCTTCATCTCTACTATCTCTGACGATCGTGGTCAAGAACTTCTCTATGCTGGTATGCCCATCTCGGATGTTTTCAAGGAGGATATTGGCATTGGTGGTGTCATGTCTCTCTTGTGGTTCCGCCGCCGTCTACCTGACTACGCCTCTAAGTTCTTAGAGATGGTACTCATGCTTACTGCCGATCACGGTCCCGCCGTCTCCGGTGCCATGAACACTATCATCACTACCCGTGCTGGCAAGGATCTCATCAGCTCCTTGGTTTCCGGTCTCCTCACTATTGGCTCTCGCTTCGGTGGTGCTCTCGACGGTGCGGCAGAGGAATTCACCAAGGCTGCCGATAACGGTCTTAGCCCCCGTGAATTCGTGGACAGCATGCGCAAGCAGAACAAGCTCATCCCTGGTATTGGCCACCGTATCAAGTCACGGAACAACCCTGATCTCCGTGTAGAGCTTGTCAAGGAGTATGTCTTGGCCAAGTTCCCTAGCCACAAGCTTCTGGACTACGCCTTGGCAGTTGAGACCGTTACCACCTCTAAGAAGGACAACCTCATCCTAAACGTTGATGGTTGTGTTGCTGTCTGCTTCGTCGACTTGATGAGAAGCTGCGGTGCTTTCAGCCCCGAGGAAGCTGAGGATTACATGAAGATGGGAGTCCTGAACGGTCTCTTCGTCTTGGGCCGCAGTATCGGTCTGATTGCCCACTACCTTGACCAGAAGAGACTACGCACCAGCTTGTACAGACATCCTTGGGATGACATCACTTACCTGCTCCCGACTCTATCCCAAACTGGTCCGGTGGGTGAGAGCAGAGTGGAAGTTTCTGTGAAATAAATAGACTGCTGTTGCTTTCTACGGCGTATTTAGAGGCACACCCAACGGGGTCATTCTCCAGAAAAAGGAGGACGTAAATGTTGCTTTATGTTGGGCTGGAACGGAGGTTGCAACCATAGAACTCAGTTGAATTGGCTGAACTGTATGAGAAGATTTAACATCAAGTCCTGTAGACCCGGGTCGGGACATGTTTCCGAGCACAATACCATACCAATCGTATGAACTCGTTTCTAGCATTTCCAATTGGCCCGGATTGGGAATCTAGGCAATAGACTGACGATTAAACATCTCAAAGCTGACTCCTGTGACGACTTATGAAATATTTAAAAATAGTTTAAAACTATACAACATCCCTATGGTGAATCAGAAATATATAAGGTATAGCAATATAGTAGGGAATATTCTTAGTTTAAAGCTACGATGTGAATACCGGCTTATGTAATGTGTCTATTAGATAAGCTCACGGGCATTGGCGAAATTCCGGGATGGACCCACCTAAAAGTCAATCGATATTCGGCTTCGCAGACTGAACCGCGACGACGTTGAAATCTACCTGTCTATAACCCTGCGAAGCTCAAACAGCTCCTAAAGCGCTGGAGCTGTCACCTGCAAGAAAGTTGTATGTATTTTCCTTTCCAACTATACGAGCTGCTCCAATTGCCCGCGCCTGCGAGCTTCAAAGCCAGTCATTCGATCCCTCGTTCGCAAAATTCGAACCTCAACTAACAAGTCATATTCAGTCAACGACAGAGGGATTTCGCTTCCTCCGACCGGTACTGTGGGAAAATCTATCCGCCGCTGCATCCGAGCAGACAGCCMCCTCCGCCTATACCTACTTGCCGAGCCCGCAAACGGAGCACCAGCTCTTTCGATTCCATCCACCGTCCACACACCCCACATCACAAATATGTCCTTCTTCCGCATAACATTACACCGATCTGCAATCGGGCTGCCCCAGCGCACCCGCGGCGTCCTGGCGGCCCTGGGCCTGCGCAAGCGCTCCCAGACAGTCTTCCACCCCGTTTCGGCCCAGTCCGCAGGTATGATCCTGAAGGTCAAGGAATTGGTCAAGGTGTCCGAGGTCGATCGCGCGCTCACGCCCGAGGAGATGCGGGAGGAGAGGAGGCCGGAGCCTGGGTTCTGGATTGAGAAGGCTGTGCCGCGGTGAGGTGAACTGGTGCTTGGGAGATGAGGTTAGGTGCGGGTAGGAGTGGGAAAAGACCTGGGTATGGATGCTCTCCCCGATGACTTCTGTATAGCGCCCTCCATGACGCAAACAGGATGGTGCTACGAAGAGAGAGACGTACGGTTAGGAGGTCGTTAGAGGATACAGCACTTGTGGGCAATTGCGATCCCTCATAGCTTCATCTAGCCGCCAATGGCCGTCTAACGAGGCTTCAACTTAGCAGTTAGCAGATGGAGTCGCTTAGAACTCATGTTATGTACAGTTATACGCAATCAACACCGTAAAATACATCTTTTGATTATATCATGCTACTCAGTTATACGCGCACCGCGCCCCAATCACACGAAGCAGTAGACAATGCAACAGCTCTTACGATACCCGCAGGGKATTTTATTCCCTCTAAGCCTCAATTAAGCGCACATAGTGCTCCTTCACCAGCGCATCCTAAGAAACGAGTAGCAATTACCATATTTCCAGTAGATTAGGTACCTACGCCTGATGCCCACGTACCTTCCGATTAAATGATCGAGACCAGCTCAGACTGTATGTATCAATACATTGGTATATTCCACGCCACCCTGAAATTAAAAGGATCGAGCAATTATTACTCTTGTTGTAAGAAAATACCCCTGTACACAGGAAGTACGGCATGAGACATGACAGCTATCTCGTGGTTTCCTAAACCCAGTCTTGTGACATGTGAAGCAACTCTACATTGAATCACTGTTCAAGTACAAGATGTACTCTCTAGTGTCAATTTCAGCATAACATTCTATCACGTTATTCCGCCCCATAGTCAGCGAGGTAGGCATCACGTACTAAGAGACGTAATTCTCCTTCTTAGATACGCGCCAGCGCCTCAAAAGGAGCCCTGAAAACATGTACCTCGTGTTCCGCGTTCTCCTGCAATGGAGTGTTGTTTCCCTGTGTATTATCGAAGCTCTAGTAGTACATTGGCAATTGAACTATTAGATTTTGGCGATACTTCAGCTTTTACAGTCTGCGAGACTTTAGAAAGCAGCATGTTCATAGAGGAACCTCCATGGATTTAAAATACGGGCATCAGGATGATCAGGATGGGGTAGAAATTGTCTAGAAATTATTGAGCACTTCCTATTTTGTGGCCTGCTCTCCATGTCTGGCCTGCAAGCTGCGTATTTCTATGTCTGGAATTATGCCATAGGGAACCGTCGGCAAACCCAGGTAATCATGTATGATATACTGTAAATCCGAGCTAGGCGAATCGAGAAACTCAGTCGCTAGTCCTTTCAGTGTTAGTTACCACTATTCATTGATCTCTCTTTATACAGAGGGGGCATGGTCGCATATCACTTCAGACATTCAATCGATGTATCTATACCTAGAATTCTCCTAAATTCTCAAGAAAACATCAACACGTTATTGACCCGCCGTTTGCCAAACATGGAGGTCTAGATTAGCAAGTCAAACTTACCTAAGGTATAAAGCTACTTACCTTAGGTGCTTAGGTACTTATCTATCGTCCGCAGCAGGTCGTGAGATAGACCTTTCAATATTGTTGGTGAGTAGAGCGTAGCTGTATCCTAGTCTATCGACCGCCGCTTGAGTTCCGTCATCTCATTCCTTGCCACCTCCCTGTCCTGTGGTAACCGACCCCTAGTCTAGCAGCTTACTTCTCTATGAACAAATGGGTGCCTATTTCTCTGCCAAGATCAAACCTTATGTGCTCCCTCAATGACATGTAGGTACTTCTCTGACTCTCGTACGAGTTCTAGGGGAAATCATACCCCCTTGAATAACCATATCGACTAACCTGTACCTACCTCGGACATTTATTGTAGGTATAATCTTCTATTAGAAGGCAGTGACCCTCGGCGACTACCTTATACATAATACCCAATTGGGTTAGTGCGCCGAATGGTATCCACATCGGCCCCGCATGGGGCCGTTTGACTAGCCTAGATAGGCTTAGTGGGCGGACTTATTTTTAGCGGACAGCAACGGGTTCGGGAGACACGGGAAAGAGCGGAGTACATGTGTATATATGCAGGTATATACCGAAGCAAGTAAATAGGCGTAGGTACTTGAATAAGGAGGTCATCCACATGAACCTGCCTTTGACAGCAAAAGTACGAAAGTGACAGCCTCTACTAGAATAAATCACGTCACTCGACTGAACGTTGGCCACCCTACACTGCCACCGAGCCATAAAACTGTTGCCTACATGTTATTAGGAGATAAGATCAGGTAGTCACATCAGGGCTTGTTCCGGATACTTCGGATGCAGTAAGGGAGACCTGAGACTGTGTACCCGCGAAAAAGAGCAGTTTATGTATACCCGATCCTGTAGTAGATACATGTTGTTATTACCCTCTACCTACATGTATGATTCGCATCGTGACACTAATATCATACACCATCCTTGAGTCAGATACTGTTATCGACTATCCAATAATCTCACCTAGCCCAATGTCATCCATAGATCACTCGGATGACTCAAATATGACTTGTGAACCGTGATACCGGCCGGGTGCCCCTGAAGTCCAGTTCTACCAATAACCTCCTTTGTTTCGAGACCCCATAGCCTGTGCTCGACTTTTGTATACGCCCGCAATTTTTATTAATCACTTCTATTAACTCTCCCTTGGCAATCATTGACTCATTTACATCGTGTTCCGCGGTGTTTTCTTCCTCTCTTTCAACTCAGTGGAAATACTCTATATACTCAGCTACTCTTCTTTCCAATCCTCCCGTTTCTACATCTCAACCTATTATTAGAAGGTTAACATGTAAGATAAGTGAGGTGACGCTTCCTTTTCCCTCTATCGGACTTCCAGCTCACCTTCCCTGAAGCCAACGGAACGGCAATGAAGCCTGCCTTCAACGACAGCGCATATACCGGTCATCCTACTCCGCAGCTTCTTAAAGAATGCTTAAGTAGCCTCCCGATTCGGGGAAAGAGAGAGTAGCGAGGCGGAGCAACCGGTGAATGGCTGTGTGTGTTGCCTGTGTGTGGGTAATTACACGTACTTACAAAGGAAGTACGCAGTCTGCACATATCACGCCCGTTCTTCCTCAGCAACCTCTGCAGCAGTTCCTTACGCATTTTCCTGACCATCCCTTCCTATGCCTTAGCACCACCTCTACCTCCATCTCTACACCACAGTTCCAAAACATCACTCTACACCATCTCCAGAACAACTCTAGAATACATTATCATTGACGAGAATAACCATCGGCACAATAAGTTCCCATCCCTCTCTACCACTCATTATAGCATATCCTTGTCATGACCCCTTTCCACAATCTACCGTACATCTCCCCACACGACTCTGAAGATTCTAGGGTAAACACAAGGACCCTCCAATCTACGTCTCGACCCAACCTCTCAGAGGTTAGCTTTGGTTATCAAGCTTCTACTTTGGCTCGTTATTCTTTTAGAGAGCAGTTTCAGAGAGGCACCTGTAGCATGCTATAGGTGCTAAAACGGCTGAAACGTACCGAGGATTCTACAATGCTTGACAAGCATCGAATACCCTTCGACGCGTTATTTGAGAGGTGAGTTACATTAATCTACAATTCCCAAACACTATAAGACATTGCTGTTATCCCTATGTCCATCATCCAGTTGAGTTGAGAGAGCTTACGTGAAGTAGGAAAGACGTCCTCTATCTCTCTTGAAACCTGTGGCTCTATTGTCCTGAGCATGACAGTAAACAGCTTCACCAGTCCTACTTTACGAAGGAATACCCCGAGCTGTACCATCTCCCTCTCCTCCGTATGGCCGATGGCCGCGAGTTCGATAGGTGCCCTTTTGAGACAAGAGCATTACTCTCCCTCATATAAAAAGAATAAGAAGAGTAGGTACCCAGCCATTTGAGCTGACCCTTACTTGCTGCCCTTTGCTTTGGCTTTGGAGAAACGGTTCCGGTAGATCCCAGTCGATGGCGGATCGCTCAGATCTGGAGAACTAAACAGACTTCGAATCATTCCATGACTACGGCGAGGCTGGGCCTGATGGATAATGGTAAGGACCATCTCTTTTGTTCATCTTGCCTATATCCTTTACCTTCGTCAATTTAGCCCTTTTCATTGACTTACATACCTCCCCTCCGCCTTTTCCCGACATTCTTTCTTATTTCCTATTATCAATCTTAGAGTGAATACTAAACTCATCTTAATTTATAAGATAACATGAGATATGTTAAGTTGAACCCATCATGGTACTCGTGGAGATGGGTATAAACCTGGGAACGAAGTTGAAATGAAAGTGAGTGGCCAATTCCATTGATAAACGTGAACAGTTACTCACATTACTCTAGAATGAGAAGCATATTGGCGGCGGTCAATCCTCCGGTAGGTGGCCATAGGTAAACCAAGATCGAAGAGGTCGAGCTTGGGGAACTAACAATGAGAGGATCAGGTATGTCACGACAACTAAGGGATTTGGGGGGATCGCCATTGGCATGATGTCAATTCGCACAGGGCTCGATGTAGATCGAGTCGTCTATGCTTTGACCGGGATTCCTATGGTATGCCGACCTCCTCCGTGAGCCTCTACCTTCGCGTCTAAGGAGACGCTAAGAGAGGTTTTGGCACCTCGTCAAAACCATCGGAACAAGCCTTGCTTGACACGAGGCTAGGGTGGAATATGCAGCCGTGTGGCCTTGACCTCAAGCCATACCTATGGAGGCTCTTCATAATGTAGGTACCCGGGTACACTCCCATCTGGTCCAGCGTATTCGCTCGCTACCTTGGCGATGAAGGGTAGAAACTCTAGCCTCCCGATCAACTTGATCTCTCCTTTATCCTAGTATAGACCACATGAGTTCTGATAGATATATAGCTTTACAAGAGCTTACCTCCCATTAAGCAGCATTCCAAAACTACTCGATTCGTCGAAAAGATAATATATAGGCTCAATGCTCTGCAGCACGGGGCTGCCGTCCTCTTCGGCGTCTAGCCCTAAGGAACTCGGAAGGCTCCGAACCAAAAAGCCGGACCGCGAGGGTCACATCTCGAACTCGAACTACCCTACAAACTCTACCTTGCAAGCAGGTACGAGTCAAGTAGAGGTATGCAGCAGTCGATTCTGGGCAATAACGGTGGCTCGTACCATAATCCACACCGTGTAAACTGGCGAATAGATCACCGTTGTTACCTGGAACCGACTGCTGCATACCTCTATTATGGAAATAGGGGTCTTCCTGCTCCTTAGATCCTTCGGTACAATTGTCTTTTCTCAATTACGACTTCGTATGTCAGATAGCACTGTCATGAATATCTGATTCACACTCCCCAACCCAACCATCTGGGCAAGAGTAATGCCGAGTCCAACACAGGTCCTCTCAAATCATTACTACCTCTAAAGCATGGTACGTATATGAGAATTTCATCCAGTCACCACAACAGAGCAACAATCCAGAATATTTGTCACTTCGCTGACATACTACATTTCTTCTCATTTCAGTGAAGCGGTATACCAAGATGGAATTCTCAAATGCCGGAATTTCATTGGCCTTTGGGAGGTAAGGAATCCCCAGTACCTTTGATCTTCACATACCACGAATTACTGAGGCACTAATCGTCAGAGTACAGGTCTCATAGAATCTGGCATCGGGACTACGCTCATGCAATCTTGAGCTACCGAACCCTACCCCTTTAAGCAGCCAGAAAATATCTACAAGCAAACGAGAGAAAGAAGAGATTTTCTACAACTTATACAACCAGGTTGATTCTCACTCCCATGGCCACCAAGGAGGAAACAGCTTCTTGAGCACGTCCTGGGTAAAGACGTTAAACTACTCCACCTATGCTACCAGGCCCGGTGATAGTGGTACGAGCCAAGCATATGCAGCTCAGAGCTAATAACGGGCTCCATGAAGGCATCCTTCAATGAGACTGTACGAAATATCTGACAAATACCTCAGTATCCTCATAGAACTGACTAGTGATACAGATGCCCGAGATCCAATGCTGGATAACGGATCCAGCTGGGGCCACGGCCAGACAGCTCGGGATCCTCACAAGGCCCTCATACGACTAGCTTTAGAGCCACGTCATCCCGCTGTCGCCATAATCTCGGTTGGCCTCCGCCTTACTATGCGAGGACGAAAGGGTGGAGTTCAATTGAATTGTGACCAGAATTCGGCCCGTGAAGAAGCAGTGGAACAGTAACTGGTACTACCAAACAATCTACAAGGAAACAGATTCCGAAGTACATCATTGAGCCCCTTAGCTAGGGAGTGCAAGCACACAATTATCCGAGATTGCTTGGACCCTTTTTAAGGGGGAGCAAGAGGAGGGTGGTTGACACCATTGATGAGATGTCAATGTTTGACTGGAGGTACTGGAAGGGTTATCAACAAGTCTGATCCAACTTCATGACTGGAGATCGACTATGGACAAGATCGTTAAAGCTTTGACAAAGCTTATCCCAGGCACGCCGTCAAGCCCAGTCCCTATCTACCGTCGCGTCAACCACCGATCCCAAGCCTGCGTATTAACGAGAACTCAGGTTGAGGCTCTTGCTAGACCTAAGGCTTTAAAGTACTTATAAAGCCCCAGGACTAGCAAGGGCCCTCATAGTACTTTTACCATTGACCGAGTTGACGGAACCACAGGATCAGAAACTGTTGATAGGTCACTAGCTTGAAACTGACAATAACGACAATAACGAGGCAGAACAATATCCACTCTCACTATCGTCAAGCGGTGGCTACCATTGTCCCGGCAAAGGCCATTATAGCCGCGGTAACTATTACCATCCAGGATGCGAACTCTGGTTTTCCAGGAGCAAAGTTAGGACAACACCAACACCTGCAATCTTTCTCCATGGGGACCCCGCCAGTGATGGTAATGATCTCAGGCAGATCTTCTTTGGGTTATCTACCAGGACGCACGGCCCAAGAGAAGCAGCAGATTCCTCAACAGCAGCCCCCGAGGTTCCGGGTTCACGGCTCAAAACATCTTCCAATGCGTCCTGAGCAAGACGCTAAACTGCCTCAACGGACGGGTCGGGATTTCGTTTTCTATGAGTTTGGCGGCCAATCTCAGAACTGGAATCGATGTGTGATCAGTTCAGTAGAAAGCAGAACGTCTTCGATGGCATGGAATCATGCGTCGTCTCTCGGCCAATGATATTATCCTTGGTACAAGTCCCTCTCGTCGCCCTCATTTAATAGGCCATAAGAAGATCGAGTCGTATACATAGATATGGATGACCAAGACTCTCTAATCTTCCGCAGCACCAGCGAATCCTGGATCAAGGAGCTAGCTCACTTTTGGACCAAATAGGTCACCATCACTAAGGGGGGCCAAACTAGGAGTCATCACGGACTACCATTATCAGAGTTAGCTGATGAGTATCTCTACACGATACTAGCCAGCTACCCATTTCTGCGGAAGGCTGCGGTGGTTGAATGCTTGTGTCTCTTACGGATATAGTGGTCCTACACTGAACCAACAAACCAGACAAATAGCCACATTAACTCGATACAGGCTGAATGAAGGCCCCATACTGGAGCGCAATCTACAACAATTGACGTCCTGGAGTTGACTATAATGACATCAGCCAACATGTGACAGCCTACAAAACAGGAGGCCCGAATAGTGGCAGTCCAACTTCATGAAAGGAAACGATGGCAATAAGGCTTCGGGGTAACAGGTACATTCTTCTACTTCCTACCCACTACGACGATGACGCGACCTTGCATCTCACCTTTCCACACTCCTCACGGTTAATGATAATTGATGGGGTTTGGCTAAGCCATCACGGCCAGCCGTGTAGTCGAAGCCGCCTACACACCAACTGACGAACGGAAGAAACAGAACTGGGGATACCAAAGACTCTAATCTACCGGCTGGAGAGCCGGGTATACGGCCTGGGTCTCCCTTACAATATCCGAAACATCCGAATCCTGACTAGGCGTACCAAAAGATTATGGAGTAATTTCAAAGTCTGAATTGATCGAGGTGAATGTATCGGAGTACGCGGACATTCTAACTTTTACATCCAATATTGGATAATAAGATCCGACATACCAGTCATGAGATTATGGTATTAAGACTGCGCGCATCTCGCATACTCTACTTTTCTCTGCTGGATTAGAGACCAACCTTCACTCTGAAAGAGGGATGATACAAGGTCTAAGAAATCCCATGTGGCGGACTGAAAGGAACAGTGCCCACTTCGACCTCAATCTCGACTGGGGACTTTAGATCCCACCATAACATGAGCACTTGAAAACATTCAAGTTATACAATGTACTAGGAACGACCAAGGAAATGATAATTATCATCTAAAACGTCCTTAACATGACGACAAACTGCCCTAGCAGGGCCGGGGTTTCAGCAAGAACAATACCCCTGACATCGTACCACTGTCACTACGCTGCCAATAATGGCACTACCAACACCAAAGGCCCAAAGCCTTTCCTTCTTTTCATGTCATCACACTCTCCGCCGACAAAGCATAATCATTTTATCATTTCAGACGTGGGCATCGACGCTGATGCTCATTTTGTCGCGAAGGAGGAAACTCTCTCGCCTATGGCCAAGCTAGACAAGTTGTCGAAGGGGCCCCATCGAAAGCCGATAGTAGGGCCACCAGGGAGGAGCTGATTATTCACTAGTGCTACACTAGAAAGGGGTTCTCACTCTCCATGTGTGTCACGAGGCCGGCGATAGAACAAGGGAAAGAACAACGATGCTGGGCGAGGAGCTCTAACGGATCGGCTGGGGATCCGAGTATACATACAAGAGAGCGCCTTTGTCTACACAGCCCTAGGTCTCCATTACAACATCCGGAGTACCTGAATCCTGATAATGTGGGAGTAGAACACCTTCTACACAAGACCCATTCACTCAACTATCATCAAGGGTCTCCTGACTGGGGTGGATCAAGTCCCACCCGTCGAAGATGAAACCGGTGGTGTGCGTGCCTCGCGGTTTCCCCTCGTCATGAATACGGCCTTGCTTGTGGCAAGTTGGCCGAGGTGCTTATATCCCCAGGTACGGGACCTAAGGCAACAGGATCAATCTCGGGCGATCCCAGGCCGTCCGAACCATGTCGGGTCACGTCACCATACCGGGTAGTCTCCTCGTCTCTACTCACGCTCTCAGATTGTTCGGGGTCCCCCAAGACAGTCTCGGTAGCCGATGAAGCGGCAGCGTTAGAATACTAACGCTTTATACTCACTTATTATTGAGAACCATGACTGTCCCACGTTCGTTATACAAAACCGCGACATGCGGTATGCCCTAGGGAGAGCAGTGAGGGAAGCCCGGCGGCCATGTGTCCTGGAAGGTACTGCTAATATAACGACTGGCGATCGAGACCTGCTCTGCAAAGTCATGCAGTGGAAAGGAGCATGCCAGAGCTAAGACTCATGATCTAGAAGGAGGCGGCAGAACAAGACGAAGTGCCTGTATCAGTCAGAAGCGACGATATGGCCGTAGTCTAGGACGGTATATTTTCACACTTTCCGAGTTTTATCTACGGAACTGACGAATACAGGCCCGTTTCTACAACATTCAACAACTTTCCGATGCGTTCTGAGTAATAATGGTAAATTGCTCTAGTCGCAGACACGGAGGTTGGCGCAAGATTTCCCAGGATTTTGCGCCATGTCAGACAGTTGAGATGGCGCATGAAAAACCGCGAGCGCTCACAGAGAGAGAGTCAAACTACAGCTGGATTCTCAAGTTGTTCAAGCGGGCGCACTCAAAGGCCCAGCCCCTAATCACTCACCTGCCTGCGACTACCAACAGAACTATGAGCACTAGTAGTTCCTACTACTATCTGTGAATCTTTCTGAATGACATGGCCAAGGGAGCCAAGAAGGAACGGGCAGAAAAGATGTTGGGGTCAAGAAAGACGTGAAGGTGACCGAGTTCAGATAACTTTTCGGCTCTGAGGTGCTATCGCCAGTTTCTCTACGCCCATCTCAAAGCCTCACCAAGTCATTCAATCGGTAGCAGCAGCTGGCGGTGTATACAAAGGGTGAGGGCATGATCAACGTTTGAACTGAGTCGCAGCTAGACTCTTAGTCTTTGAGATCGGCAACGGAATCGGCTCAATCCCCCACTAGGGGGTTCGGCTCTGTTCAACTCGACTACCTAGCCTACCTGACAGCGAATTTGACGCGAGCGACGGGATCTAATCCTATTGCAACTATCACATTCAAAGACGACCTAGGCATGACGGGCTCTTCATTAGATTCCCACATGGGGCGAACGATAATGTGAGCATATAGATGAGGAGAATATGATTCTCGTCTCCGTGGGCGTAAGAGGCTAAAGCTTGTTCACAAGCTGAATAATTCACCACTTCATAGGAAGCTGTATAGGACCTTTTCAAGCCACACAAATATCCGGTATGCTTTAGAGCCGGGCCGTACAACTAGGAACTCGAGGGTCGGGGCTAGCGATGACGGCCGCAACAATACTTGTTGTATATACCATTTTCTAATGCGTCCCGAGCACGACGCTAAAAGGCTCCAGCGGCAGGTATGGGATACCTGTTCGTCAGATTCCTTGCGTGATGCCGCGACTAGGTGGAAACCAAAGGATTGAGGGGAGCGGCCACTTGGCCGTCCTAGCGAGACCGACAGCGTCCACGAATCGATCCCCTCTCGAACTCCCAGGCAAGCACTCTCTCATCACACTAGGGAATAGAAAACAGGGGCATAAGCTAACTAAAGCAGGAACCCCGTGTGTATGCCAAACCATTCGTTAATTGGTACGGCCCAGCGACTGTCATCCCCCTGGGGGGATGGGGGATGTGGCCATATACAACAGCCTTTCCCAGTTACTTGCGTGTACCTAATCCTCTTGACGACATTAAGATTCGATGAGACGATCATCAACGCCGAACCACAAGGGGAGAATGCTATCGCAGAATAGGGGAAGGAGCACCCAATTCGCCACACTACTACGATGTTTTCTTGCTCTGTACTCTGGAATTTGGGGGGCCCATTCGCGCTGCTCGATTGAAGTTAGTAGCCGATGGTCTATTCGAATGATGATAGAAAGATGGGCTGGGTAGCTCCCCTGAGCCGAGCCAGGTGGGGGGTGGAAGGGTAGTCGCTATCAATCGTTGAACACTTGTTTTCGGCGACCAAGCCAACCCTGTCACAACGAGAGCAAGACATTCATCTTCTCTGATTATGGTACGATCTCGGCTCACCCCAATCAATTCCGCTTGCTTCGACGCTCAGCATGAAAACCAAAATTGCGGAAGGGCCAGGGGGTTAATCTGACCCGCAAACTAAGAATTGGTCGAGGAAGTGTCAGTTCTCTCGAGGCGCTCATGAAGTCTTGGGGATCCTATAACCTTTACCCCTGGTATTGGGAGGTTGCTTTAGGGGAATTATGATCCTCCCAGTTATCCCTATCCTCCTATGGTTGAAATGATAAGCACCATATCAACTGATATGTATGGCCTACTTTCTTCTATACGCTCGGTACAGCTGACCTGCGCGGCGCTCTCAATGAAGCAGAGATCTTCAACAATAGATCTGAGGAGGTTGCAAGGATAATCCTGGAGGTTGAGGCTGTGAGGCACAAGTTCTCGGATTACCCTTTGGGGAGCTTCACCTCGCTCTGCAACATTTCTACTAGCAGTAGGATCTCGTATGCCAAGATCAGAGCCCTCCCGATTACGATGAAGATAAATCGGTTGGGTTGCAATTTAGAGACGTGAAGTGAACCAGGCCATGAACATGGTTTAATCTACGGGGTTTTGGCGATTACTAGAAGACGCTCAAGGAACACAGGGTTCCCACACGACCTCAGGGAGGATTGAGTCGAGGAATTTCCATGACCAAGCCAATAGGCTTCAATACTTCACTGCTTCCTTATTCGTGTCAACTTTGGCCCGAATCCTCGGCAATATATAGGGGTCGTGACAGCGTTCACTTGGACGGACATCCGAAAGGATGGTAGGGTAACCCCTACCGTGATGAGCAGCCACATACCGAACACCAATCACATCGTTCCAATTGCCGCCACCACTTCAGCAAGTATATCCTATTGGAAATGCAGCGGAATTACCTCAGGTGTACAAATCTGGAGGCACACATATTGCAGTGGTACGGCTTTCTCACTGCTACCGCTCACCACATAGCCCTACAGCACCCCGGTCCATTTTGGGACTCTAACGGTCCGCCTCTTGCAATTGCGAGGTCAAGTTCAACAAGTAGGTGCGGAGCCCATTACATTTCGTGGTTACTCTCGTCAGGGGACCACTGCGTGGTGGCAATATAAGGGCATGCTAGGCTAGGGTACAGTCCGATTGACCGACCTACCCATCACCATGCCACGCCGAAAGCCCACAAGCAAAGTGTACTACTGCTACACCTCCCCTTGTACCTTCGGGTGTTATTTTCGAGATGGTTTTCTAACTTCAGTCGGGGTCTCTCCTTCGCTTTCGCCTCTCACACGCCATGCTTTCGATATACTTGCTCCTCTACCGCCATCCTCCCTATCGAACCCTACCAGGACMCCATCCGTATCCGCATCAATATCCCCCGTTCATACTGCCGATACTGATAGCTTGAATGGGTCATGTATTCGCCGATAGAATCCTCCTACTAGGCGAACGGGGAGAGAATGGAACGGACCACTTCCAGGCTTCAAAAAACTTGGATGGTACTTCCGACTGGATTCAAGCCAGTCCGCCTCGCTTCCAATTCGAGGCCCAAGGGAGGCCCCCAGCCCCTCGAACATTGCACTAGGTAATAGATGTGCTAGACACTTGTTGGGAGAGGACAAGCTATTAGGACTGGCGAACACTCTTGTCAGAGACAGCCTGCGGGCGACATGGCGAACGAGACCGTGGCAAATCATACTGAATTTTTGAAATTTTGCCATACCCATACCTTGCCGCCTGCAGCTCGAAGATCAGGAGACTGATCTCGGGTGCTAGAAGTAGGAGCGTCACCCCTATGTTTCGACGAAAGGGTCAAATAGGACCTGCAAGCAATACTTTCTCGATACACCGATAATAAATATTCTACTCGACCCAAATCCAACCCTCATGAATAGTGGGAGCCATATACACCAGTGGTCAACCTCCAGTGCGTTCCAATAAAGACGCTGAACTGTTTCGACGATAAGTTTATCTGAGGGATCTCGCCGTCGCCATACTGGGCGATTCGGCAGATAGAATGGGGACTACGACCCCAACCTCTTCATTCACACACTTAATAACTTTAAGGCCGTCGATTCAGAGAGGTCAGATGGGATAGTCGGCTTCTGAGCACCAGCTGGGCTCGCATCGACTTTGCCAAAGTTGCCAAAAAAAAATTATTGATGAAGATCCCCCACACGTAAAGTCTACCTAACTTAAGTGTAGCTATATGTGATGCCTCCACGGCTTGGACGAGGTCACTAAGCTGGCTAAGATGGTCATGTGGGACGAAGAGAAGGTCACGAAAGACATTAATAACAAATTCCTGATCATGGCGAATTGGAAGTTCTACGCATCTGTGGAGATTCATCACTTCGTCACTCTACCACAAACTCATTTAACCTGCATATCATATGTCCTATCATTCACTCCGTTGATAATTACCGTGGACCGGATCAGGCAAGCCAGACGCTTCGGCAATCTTCCCGTGCGTCCTGAGCATGACGCTAAACTGCTCCAACAACGGATTGTGACGAAGCTTCACGATCTTTTCTCCGTGGAAGAGTGGACAGCCAAATTTTCGAGGACAGAGCTGAATCTAGTATTGGCGACCGTCAATTTCCTGCCGAAATCCTCGTCACATCCAACCAATCACCACCAAAGTGACAATGGATCAGCCTATGTCAGCCAAGCCCTACCTTAGGTAGGCTCGACAGACACATACTGGTCGAGCTCGAAGGGACCGACTACGTTGCGCCGACTTGGGGTGCGCGAATCCTTGACCCGAGATGAACCCAACTCGGCCGTATGCGAGCCTGATGGCCCTATGCGACGGCTTGAGTTGAGGCCACGGATTCTGAATCCGTAAACTCACCCGGCCGGCCATGTACTCATCAACATTTAAGCCCGGCGCACGGAGGCTATCCTGGAAAAGACTGGGCCGAGTTCGTACGTCCCGGTCCCGGACGACTCAAATGCCGGTGAGCCCATGACCGGCCGGGTGGGTTTACCGGATGTGCGACGAGGACTAGATGAACACCGGGATAAGATCCGGACGAGTTTGGAAGGGACCCGTTCAGCTCGAGACAACGCAACTCTTGGTCCTAATCCGTATCGTGTGGGAGATCGGGTGTGGGAACACTTCTCTCCTCAGAGAGACACTAAAATTGGCACATATCGCCTTCGACGCCTAGCCGTTGATCATACTCGGTTCCCGAAGCTAAGCCACGTCGGATGGGTCCCTATGAAGCTGTCGCCATTATCTCCGAGGTGTCGATTCGAGTCGTAAACCTCGTGAGGGATCAGATCTCGAAGATATTCCAACCCGCTTCAGCTGCCCTACGTCCTAGGGCAGCCGAAGAGGCTCGGAGAATTTCTCCAATTGATTTCCTAGTCCGCCACCCCTACAGGGCTTGTTTCCAGACTCAACCAGCCGAAATCACTGAGATCACGGCCATCTGAATGTCCTGTTGATATTAAATGTCGCAAATCATGCCATCACATCCACGCACCATCAACGCCTAATATGAATACTTAGGATAGCGATGGCGACTACCTAAGGCAGGGAACTGCTGATAGGCATAAGCCATCCCATGCAGGAGGCATGGATGATGGTGCGGCGGTTGAAGCGAATTTATTTGCAGATTCATGATCAGCTTCCAGCGGCCAGCCAGTCGACACTATTCATATAGAATGGTTCGAATCCAAGTTTGACTACATGAGAATTCACTACATCAGACAAGCGCGAGGGGAACAACACCCAAGGTTAGACACTTCGATATTCAAGCTATAATTTTCTCTCATTTACATATCTAACATAAAATTAGGCACAAAACTACCAGACTTAGAAACGTCGGGGGCTGGCCCTAGGGTGACCCTCTGGATTAGGGTCTGGAGATATACCCCCAAAAGCCGAATGGCGTCATGGGTTCAAACAGTCGATATACACCACTTATACGTGGTTAACATTCCTCCTACGGTACTCCCCGCCGAACTATCTTCATCTCAGACAAGCGCAAGCGCAAGCGCAAGCAAGGGGAGGTCTTACCACCTCCCAAACGGCGTCACGCGCCCAACAAAAGCCGCCCTTAACAACATCGGGTGCGTCCTGAGTAATGACGCTAAACTGCTCCTATGCGGCGTGGCTCAGATATTTTCATTTGAGCCTATTCTCAGCCATAGTGACGGACGGTAATATGGAGCAACCGAAGGCCAACCGGCGACCTGGCCATCCCTCAGAAGAACGAAAGAGTCGAGGGGGGKGGGAGGGGACGGGAGATACTGATCGCTGAGATCTTTGGTTGCTAATATGATAGTCCGCACTAAAGCCAAATGAAAGCTCGGAACAACAGCTCCTCTATTCAACAACGCTCATAGCTTGTTATTAGCATTATACCGTCCTTACATTAAACCGCAGGGCATCAACCGCAGGGCATCGAACTACATCTCGGATGCTCAAATGGAGTAGCTCGAAAACAAGACCAAGGGACGATACGATACGAGATGAGACGAGACGAGCTCAGGAAGCGCTCTAGGCGCATATAATCGCGTTATGTGGGCGGCAAGAACCCTTGGGATCTTCAGCTTGGCCCCTTCAATAAACCTTGCGGACACCTAGATTGGGATGAACTCCCCATTTCTCGCGGAGCTTGTGATATGCTTCCCAATTGGCATCCAAGGCAGAAGAAAGCCAGGCCAGCAACGAGCTAGACTCTGCCTCCGAGTCATATATAGCCATGGATATCAGATCTAATTAGTTCTAGAGTATAGCCTACCTACTCAACATTTTCTACACACTTCGAGAGATGTATGCGGAATCATACATCTCAAGGCCCTGCCCTCCATGTCAGGTCTCGGGTTCTGAAACAGCCATACTACGAGCACACGCTTTAGCGCTAGGCGATCACTATTCGGACTTCAAGAAAGAAAACCTAGGTACAAACCAAGATGAGAGCACAGGAAGAATAGACGAGCCAAGTGAAGACCTAACAAGAAACCTCAGAGACATTATCAGCATACCAACAGATAACTCAAGCAGAACGAGGTTGACAGAGACATTGCGTCAAAACTGAATTACTAACATGGCGTGCCGGCCTAACAACAAATTGAAATTATACACAAGCTGAAGCTTAACATAGTCAAGGGCCAGAACAGAAACTACGTCATTCAAAGGAATCATCCAGCTGGTGGCGCTACTCTGCCTTCTCTTGATTCTGGGCGAATTCCAAAGCCAAATCAAATCATTCTACGCCAGGACGGACGGCTACAAGCCCCAAAGAGCAACCCACGCTCCTACTACAACGTGGCCCACCGGCCTACACTAGGGAGAGACGTGGATACATGATGACCAGGGACACGCGATGGACGAGCAAGCCTATCCTCAACCCGGACTTGTCTTGGGGACACCAGAAAGTATAGTTGGCTGAGCACACCGGCCGGGGACGGTCGTGGAGACAAGATATCCAATAACAAAGGCTCTGTCCAGTACAGGCAATGGGATCTACTTCAGCAAATGCTTCGATTATAGTTTCAACTATAGTAGCGGATCGCAAGCGGATGTTATGGTACGACCTCAAACCCCTACTATACATGGAAGGTTCGCGTCGCAAGTCACACAGTGGCAAACAGATCCCACAAATTATCATGTACTTCTACTTACAGTCATAACAACTCATTCTAAGAACTAATGGACATTGTAAACACCTCTCGTGCTCCCATTCTCGTAGTAGCCTTATGCTTCAGGTAGGTAGTGTTTCGTAGTAGTCAGGTGGAACCAAGACCTTGACGCCACCCACCACGTAAATCTCCCCTTCATGAATCGAACGCGTATTGCGTCTATAAGTAGAAGAGAGTCCGCGCCCGATCGCAAGATTGGAATCGACCCTTTTGTAGGATTTTATTTTAGAAAGAAGGTCCTCTCTAGTGCGAGAGAGAGAGAAGCACCATCGTTGGTTTGAGGGACTTGGGAGTCGTAGTTTTATTAGAAGTGAAGGGCCCTTAGAGGTATTTCCGAAAGAAAAGCCCCCGCCGCGCGAAAAAGGTGGGATAGCCTAGGTAGTTAGGGGTCTCGCTACAGTAATAGAATAGGCCCATCAGCAATTTTTACGCGTCATCTACAGTCCATCATGGCGTTCACGTTTATCATCAGTAGCGCGAAGGAATCAAATAGAAACCCAGCCCGAATGTATTACCTAGACCATGAATAGTGCGAAGACGGCATGGCGGCGTGCCATCAATGAAAAGTAGTATACATGGTTGCATCATCATATTGCAACCTCAACTAGAACGTGCCCCTTCGCACTATCTCCTGCTTTACGAAAGCATAGGTCAACTCTCAAGGACATCCTAAGACTTCAAATCTTTCGATATCCATCGTCGAGAGAAATAAGAGCACAGGCAAGCTCTTTTCCCCCAAGAATATTCGTAACACCTCTAGACCCCTCTTATGCATTCTGTTTCGAACCGACTAGTCCTTGGCCTTCTGGATGTAGTCCTGAGGAGGCGATTCGTAGTGACTAACGAAGTAGTTCGTGGTGTTCTTAGAAAGCCAGGTGCAGAACTTAACCAGCTCCTCGCGGAGTCGGTTGACGGATTGCTGGTCCATGTTCGTCTGAGCAATAAGCTCTGGTAGAGACACTAGATAGAGTTAGCTACGGCTTTTACCTAATACAATAAAACATTGACTTACCTAGGAGTCGCATCAGGTGCTCAGGACCATACGTCTCGCACGCAGTCTTGCCTTGAAACACGGGATCGTCACTCTGCCACTTCTTGTACACCTCGGCATACTGGGCACGTTCGAATCTAGCTATGGTTAGCCATTTTCTTCCAAGCTGCGAACGAGAAAACATACCGGTAGAGCAGAATGCGACCGAGCGATTTGTTGAAGTACTCCTTAAGTCCTTGAAGGGTCTCATCAAGGATGTCTACATGCGACGAGCCCGTAGGACGCTTCGCGGACTCATAAACCCAATAGTCATGGAGAATATCAGTCACAGAATGAGGGTGAGGGAGTGGAACAAGCTGGTTGTTCTTCGTGACGTTCTCCCAGTCGTCAACAAGTAGCGCCTTCAGGATATCGGGGATGATAAGCTTAATAGAAGGTCGAGCATGGAAAACATCCTCCTGCACGGTCATGTTAGCATCAAGGCCTTCAAGTCAACAATAACGAATACGGATTTACATCATCGGGTGGTTCTTGGCGGGGGKAGTGGGGAGKGTAAGCCTTGTCCGAGGGTATTCCAGCTCTAGAAATGTTGACGTCGGGTTTCATATCCCGGTACCAAAGTTCCATCTCAGGAGTCAACGTGCCAGCTTTGGCAGCTTCTCGAATCTTAGGATGATCACGGAGTGTCGGTTTCTTAGGGGAAAACCGATCATCGTCGAATGTAGTCTTGCCTTGCTTGTCTACATATGTGTGTCCTGGACGTGCTGGTCGGATGAGGTAGTCCTTCGACTCTTGTGTGCGCGCGTATCGCGCCTCGTCACGTCGGAACGCATCTTGGCGGGCCTTGATAATTCTTTCCGCGGGGTCAAGGGTCAAATCAGGCGCTTGCTTCTTCTTCCCCGACTTCTTGCATCGGGTAGAGATAGGAGCCAGAGGTGCCGATTCCTTGCTTGGTCTCTTCGCTGTCTTCGACGCAGGGCGTGACCCAATAGGCTTAGACTCTACAGGAACATGGGGTGGGGATTGTACTGGGCATGTAGTGGTATTGCTGTCGCCAGTCGGGTGGATTATGCCATCCGAATTGACGGCATGGTTGTCGGAAGAGAGGGTAGAAGGTTGCGAGTCTGCTGGCTTGCTTTGACTACGAGTCCTCCTCTGCGGGAGTTCCCAGTCGCCGATCGAGATAACTCGTCTCAACGGTTCAGAAGTCATGTTGAAATTGCGGATGGCGAAAAAGTCTGACGGACGAGTGGTGTGTTGATATTGTGAGAAGTTGAAAAGTGCGGGTTCAGGAGAGAAGTTCTGCCAGCTGGAATTCAAAGGAATTCAAGTGGGCAGTGGGCAAGGCGCACCAGTGTGGTGAATCAAGAAGAAAATGTAGTCTATCGTCACCATGTGCACACAGTGGCAACCCCCTTCTTCGCAAGGTAGCGGCTTGTCCTGGATTAAGAAGCTGAACCTAGCGTGTTTCCCCTTGGGGTGAAAAGGGGTCGTGCACACTGTTATTTGAATCGATGTTTCCGTCTTTTCCAATTCCACATTTACAGCGACATCCTAAGACGGTATGAAGCAAGTCGCAGTTGCACTTCTCCCAGAAACGACCAGTCAAGCCTCGCCCACGACCATGGCAGCACGGACCCGAAGGCAACCAAAAATGGGGCCAATGTGGAAGGAATCGGAGAATTTGGTTGTCGAAAATGCGTCTAGTTCTGCCGTAGAGCGACGAACTGGTCCCATGCGGTGATTAAGGCCGTTGACGTACGAGCAGGAATCCCGGCGGCGGGCCCAAGGCGTTTAACTTTGCGGCTTACACTCCCACAAAACCCGCTTTACCGTAATCAAGATATGAGAAGAAAATGAAAAGGAAAGAAAAGAAGAGAAAATCAAACTTACACTCTCAAGCTCGTAATCTCTGCCCCGTCGAGGTCCTCTACCACCAAAACTTGAAGAGCCGGCAGCACGCTCTTCACTACCTCGAGCAGAGCTCATCTCGGATCCATTAGTCTTGACACCCTTCTTGCTGCCCTTAGGACCTTGGGTCCGCATTCGGGCCTGAGCCTGAAGCTGGCTAGCAAGCTGCTTGTTGTCTTCAGTGAACTTGCGAATGCGGTCCTGCGAGACCCAATCGTCCCAGCTCGCCTTCCAGCCCTTGTAGTGGATGCGATACTGCGCATCTTCAGGCTTCTGGCCTGGCTTGACGGAGACCTCGATGATCTTCGCTTCATACATCAGATCTCCATGGAAGCAGAGCACTTTCTCGTCCTTGGCGTAGGGCGGGGCCTGATTCTGTCTTGAAGGAGCCATGACTAAGTGAAGCTAGTCACCCTGAGATGTGACGGCGATGGATGGTGGCTACGTAGGGGTTATTTCACAGTAAAGACCTGATGTTGTTGATTCATTGACTATTGTAGTGATGGCAAATCGATGAAGCAATGCTAGAGAACGGCGTGTACTTGTGTATTGAGAAGTGAGCGAAGTCGAAAGTGGCGTAAAGTTGATGTTATCGCCGAGAGTCGAAGGAGATTCCTTAGCAAAAGGTACCACGGCGACATTTGGCCAAAGCTCGGACCCCGGGGGCCGGACGCGTTTTCGCACGCGCTTTCCTTAAGTGGTTTCTCCCCACTCACCCCCTGGTGCACAAACATCACTCCATTGTTACTTTCTTTCCCGGGCAATCGAAGCAATCGCCGGCTATTTGTAGTGTCATAGCTCAGATATTCCATTCTGTACCATTTTTCAACTTTATTTTAGCCTCTATTGCCCTCCAACTGCCTAACTCCCTAACTCCCTAACCATGGCGACGAATGAGGCCACAATTCTACGCAACTATCTGCTCCTCCCAGCTCGTCTACCCACGATTATATCCCTGCAAGAATTCACGTCTTTGTTCCCCAAGTCGCAGCAGTCGTCGCCGCAGATCCGATCGCTTTATAGAGATCTTCAACAGCAGCGAAACGTCGTAGTAGATGGCGTGTCCCAGAACATAGATGCGCAAATCAGACAAGGTAAAGCTCTACGCCGAGAGGTAATCAAGGCTCGGAGAGAGGCCGAGATAGAAGAGCAGGATGACGAAATTGAAATTGAAAGAATGGTATAGCACATATCAGATGCAGAACGGCGACATAGTCTCTAATTCATTTTACAGCTATTCGGATCTACTTCCAACACAGTGCAATCGAGGCAACATACATTGTTGACCATCCTACCCGACATGGACGATGCCATCGCCGATATGGAACGCGAAATACAGACCGTAGAAGAGGAAGAGGCGAATCTTCTTGAGTCTATCAAAAAGGCCGTTGGTAACATGAGCGATCTTAGATACGGTCGATTTGCCAACCCTAAACTAAAGGACGAGGTTCTCGACGGCCTTGAACGCCTTCAAGACACGTGTGAGCGCAAAATATGAACGACAACACCAATCCGATTCATTAGACCACTATCTAATTACGTGATCACGATCCAATAATCCGAAACGTTACAAAGCCAGCGTTTCCCTCTAACATCCAAGCAGCACGCCGGCCATATCCCCCATACGACGAGCTAGCATTGTAGCAGATGCCAATGTGACAATGTACCATCCCTTAACTCTAAATTATCTTCGAGGGGCGGATTGGCCTGCTTGGGCGGGACGTCGGGCACCACGGTTACCATCCATTTGCTGGTTCAATCGGTTAGACCTGCATCACTGTTAGTCACTTATCGCTCGCAGGAGTATGGCTGCGTTGACTCACATCATGGTCCTGCTGAAGATGGAAACGAGGATCATGAATGCCCAGCTAGGGAGAAGGTTGAAAGCCCAGAGGACCCATCCAACGGGAATTGCAAGGCCGTTCTTGGCGAGAGGGCCATTGAAGGGGTGGAAGAACCCATCGTGCAACTTGGCAGAGTTTTTGAAACCCTCCTCCCGCAGGGCGACGATTTCATCGGATGTCACGGTCGTCATGTTCAATCGCTTCGTCCAAATGTCGACGGGCGCTGGCTCAGGAAGGACCTCGAAGATCCAGATGGCACCGACGGGTGCGGACCAGGCGTTGCAAAGAACGGGCTGATTCTCGCAGTTGAGGAGCGCGGTATGCGGGGCACCAGGCGTGACGGCCCATTTTCCGGCGGTCTCGTTGAACGCAGCCTCGATTCTGTCACAGTGACCTAGTTGAGGTTAGGAGATTATCCAAGATTTGTGTATGATGTTTGCGCGGTCTAGTTCTTACCAAAACATGTCTTGTTGCCACCGGTAATCAGAACCCACCATTCCTCTGGCGTTGTGCTCTCGGGCTTCACGGGACCATAGAGAGTATCCTTCCAGTTGTTCAAAGTCAAGACATCCAGGTTCAAGGAACCGGCCTTGGCTTCAGCTGCAGCGACGGGATCATGTCTGTTGGGATTAGGGATCTTATCGGTAATCTTGCCTAGGAAGCTCTGTGCCTGGCCCAGGTAGTTCTCAAACTGAGCCTGGTATTCCGGGACGTCCGCCGCTGCCAGTAACGGTAAGCCGAGGATGGCTGATGCTGTAGAGAATCGCATCTTGCTGTTAATTTGTGGAATGTGGAATATGGGGGGGAGCTCGAGCCTCTCGGGTAGATTGACGTTTAGACTGGTATAGATCAAGCCACAGCTCGTCAGGAAAATGATGTAATTATCTCCAATGAAGCGGAGGAGACGGCTTTAGAAGTCGATTGAATTACTTGAGCTGATTAAAGTCCTGAAGAATGCCCTAGAATAAGAAGAATACTGAGGCTCAAAGCTATGTCCAGCTGTCTTGAACTTGCAAGGAGCAGTGTATGTACGATCTAGGTACTCAGCTAAAGTTGAAGGGAAGAAAAAAAAAGACACAGTGGACAACGCGTTTTCGGTGCTTCATCAGCTGCCTAACCAGCTACTACCTAGGCTTGTTAGGTGTTTCCCCAGGTGAGATGACCGAATCCTTCCCTACTTCCCTGCAATTTCCCTGCCAAGCTTCCTATCCCCACTTACAGCGGTGCATTATTTTGTTGACTGCGAGAAACATGAGCTACCTGGGCATGTACGTACCAACGTCGATCCTTGTTGAACCCTGAGCCCCGCCGCCCCGCTTCTGTTGTGCCACATATAGTACAGTATACCGGGATATATCGCACAGTAGTGGAGCCCCGGAATTATTGAAGCACTAGCCACAGCTTTGACGCCATAAGGTAGCTACCAAGACAATATGTATGCTCCGATAAGATAGGAGATTGCGAATGTGTTAATGAGGTAGAGGGGAACAACAAGCAATACATGTTCACACAACTTCCTTGGTGCGACAGTAATAATTAAATTATACTGAGATGGTCTGTCTGGTCCTGCCATTCTCCCCTTCCAAGCTAACAATTCATAGGCACCCGAAATCGCAAACCAGAAGCGTAAGCGAGGCCGTCCAACCAACGCGTCGCGCGATGAAGATGACGCGTCGGGAAACCAACTTACTCTCACGAGACAAGGTCAATTAACAGCCACATCTGAGAATACCGGAGAACCAGATATGGAAGAGTCAGCGCGTCCCAGAAAACGCGGACGACGGGCCAATGCCGAGGCCCCATCTCAAGCAGAACCCGAACCCGAAGCTTCACAATCACAAAGACCGAAGAAGAAACGCCGTCCATCCCCCGCACCACAAGCCAATGGTGAGAGAAAGGACGAGGCAGAAGAGGAACCAGGAGTGGCACCTACAGGACGCAAAAAGCGTGGTCGACCCCGAGTCTCAGACACAAACGGTGACGTTGAGGCTGGAGAGAACAGCAGGCCAGATGCTGTGGCTGGGAACGCTCTACCAAAAAAGCGTGGTAGACCGACCAAAGAAGCAGAGGCAGCTAAGAACAACGAACCTGAAGCAGACGAGGCGGACGACGAGAATGAGGGCAACTCAAGTCTTCTTCGACGTAGTGGTCGAATTCGTCGGTCCCCTAACTCGTTGAATAAGGGGGCACAAGAGACGGCTAAGCCTGCTGGCGAACAATCGTCAAAGGGACAGAAACAAAAGGAGCGAAAGAAAGGGCGACCTCCCCAAAATGAGCAGCCGGATGATGAGGCAGAACAAGAATCCATTCCTCAGCCCAAAAAGAAGCGAGGTCGTCCTTCACTCAATAATCAGCCCTCAGCAGACGCGGAAGCCAATCGCGAGTCTCAATCTAAACCCAAGAAACGCGGCCGTCCGTCATTAGAGGACAACGGAACTTCATCTACGAAAGAAAAGCGGAAGAAATCCCGCGAGCAACCCTCGCAAGAGCACGAAGAACCAGCGCAAGAGGAACGTCGCGGGAGAGGCAAGCCGCGCCATTCCAACCAATCGCCTCCAACAGCAAGGAGACACAGACGCTCATCCGGGACACAGACCCGGTCATCATCACCCGACTCCGATGGCTCTCCTCCGCGCTACCGGCATCTCACAACACGCACCCGCCGCGTCCCCCTCAACGTCGTCGAGTCCAAGTGGACACCCCTCGAGGCCCCCGCCATAGCCAGCGTCACCACACTCCTCCAATCCGCCTCGCGCCCCGTCCTCCTGCGCCTCAACAACGCGCAAAAGCACTCCCAAGCCCAAGCCGCGCTCAACGCCGTCGCCAACCGTCTACGCTCCAAGATCTCGCGCGGTCTGCCCTTCCCCCCAGCTACCACGTCCACGCGACGCGAGGAAGAGTTCGAGTTCGAGCGCACGATCTCTGGGATCCAGAGTCTGGAGTCGCAATTGGATCCGCTGCTGCATAGCGTGGAGCTGCTGAGGAGGGAGAAGGAGCGCGCACAGAAGGAGCTCGACCACGAGTATAAGTTACTCAGTAGGCTGGGCTCGAATGCAAGAGCAGAGGCGCGGGAAAGGAGGGAGCGCGTGCGGAAGATGCATGTTCTTGTGCCGGAGAAGCCGGCGGAGACGAAGGTTGACTCGGTTGGAGAGCTGGTGCCTGCGGAGGAGGGGAGCGGGAGGGKGTTTTCTGATCTACAGGATGATGAACTACTTGGCTTAGCAGGCCAGATCGCGAATCACATGGAGAGCATGCGAGGGAATTTGCAGCAGATCGACGGTGTCGTGCCTGCTATTGCAAAGAGTCAGGGTCTGTTGAGGGCTGCGCTGCAGTCGCGCTTGGATCCCGAGCAGTTGGAAAGTGTTATACTTGGCTAGATGAGAAAGTCATGATGTATTGGCTAAGAACGAAGCAAGTCATTATTACTAGGAAGAGAATAGATATTCAGACTCGGGCTTCTCGTATAGGGCTGAATCAATCCCTTGTTCTAGCTATGGCTGACCAAAAAATTCGAAGTTATTCTATTCTTGCCTCGTCTTTGGTTTCAAAAACATATGACATTGCAGGCCTAATGGACAATGGGAAGCATAAATGTAAACTCCTTAAGTAACTCTGATACCACGTGGAATCGTAACGGTTACCTCAACACATATCAACACATCCGCCCTACAATGATTTCCTATTTCGGAAAACATCCTTACGGATCCAAGTGAGAATGTTATTTATAATCCGTGTCTCTTTGTACGATAGCAGTCACTTGAGAGGGGGTGTTGAAATGCTTTGTTATTCATGAAAGAGGGATATTCTGGCCAGAGCCCCTTTGAAGTTCAGGTCTTTGACGCACATCTTCAACTATGCTCTTCACCATCCTGGACCACGACGAAGCTTCATAGTCTGGAACAATATATGTGGTGGCCATAGCAACATGTTCTAACATCAGTGTCCCTTCATCCTACAAACTTCTTTCAGAATCATACTCAATCTAGCTATAAAGTCTGCTTGTCAACCTTGTTGCATACAAACATTACTTTAGCCACAAATAATAGGAATTATTAACTAATTTATCGTATCTTTATTCGCTAGCCGCCATCATGGACGCACACCAACTTGATCCGCAGCTCAGAAGAAGCATGCAATGGGCAGGGAATGGCGTGCTGACGTATAGCAGTGCGAATGGACAGGACATGGACCAGCCATGGTCTCCGGCACCACAATTTCTTGCGCATGAGAATTCTCGCCCTCACACAAGTAGCGAGGCTCCGGGAGAGACGTACCCAGCGCCACCGTTGGGTATGCAGGATAGTCATCGCCCTAGCACGAGTGGCGACGCTCAGAGAGACAGCCGCCGCGTTCGCTGGGGAAACAGTCAAATTTATCATTTACCACCAACAGACCCTAGCCTTGGATCCTCAAAGGGCACAGAACATTCCGCGTCTATGTCACCTAGTTCCTCTAGCTCCCCAAGCTCCTCGGAGCCTTCCGAAGACGATGAAGATTACATGCGCCAAATGAACAAACAAGTTGGACTCTCCAGGCGGGCTACCGTTGATTTTTACCAACACCCAAACCTGTCTGAGCGTGCTATTTCTCCTCCACTGGAAGATAACCGTCGTCGTTCCCATCTAGGTTGGGTCGATGCCAGCCATCACCAAAAGAGGAAGAGGGAGTCACTTGAGAGACAGACGGAAGTGCGACGAGATCGACGTGTGAACCTGATATTTCGGGAACAGCAAGAGGAAAAGCCGAAGAAGGAGCGGCCACGAGAAGACATTGGACACACGCATCGACATAGTCAAGATAGTCCAAGGGAACCTTCCGCTCATCGACTATCGGGAGAACATCGATTATCGGGAGAATATCAAATATCGGAGGCTGATCGAATGGCAGAGGCTCATCGTATAAAAGAAGCTCAGCGGATAAATGAAGCTCGTCAAGCGTCAGAAGCTCACCGAAGGTCTGAAGCTCATCGAACATCGGAGTTTCATCGAATGGCGGAAGCCCGTCGACTATCAGCAGTCCACCAGATCCCAGAGCCTCATCAAGTACCGGTTGGGAGAGACCGGGAAGCCAGAAATAATCTAGAACCGGGGCAAGCTCATCAGCAGCGTAGAGTCCCAATACGCGGACTGTCTATGTCGATGGAACGGCGTAGGCCAGAAGATCGACGCGGAAATCGGCGAAGCCAATATGGAGATTATAGCGAGACAGAGTCGGAGCAAGATGAGCGTCGACGGAGCAAATACGACAGACGCCTCTCCAAGCAAGAAATGAGACGGATGCCCACCATGGACGCCAGGGATCTCACCTCACATATAAGCAAGCTCCCCGCAGATCCACTCGGCGAGCGATTCGAGCGCCTGGCTCCGCCCGCCGAGCGGAGGTCCTCTCAATCACGGAGACTACCTCCTCGCCCATCCMCCCCGCCAGACGCCCCTGCCACAAGGCCAAAGACCGCAACGGCCAGGCTAGACAGGCCAGACGCCTGGACGCGGACCAGGCCCAGGCCCAGGCCCGCGTCAGTGTATCCGGACCAGGGGCGCAAGCGGATGAGCCTGGCCGACGGCCTGGAAATGCTGTCGCGAGCCTCGGGACAGCTGCCCCGGAGGCCCAGAGCGGAGGAAGACATAAGCTCGACCACCGTCGAAGTCCACCAGGAACCCGTACCGCGGCACCGTCATCGCCACCGTCATCGTGATCACGATCGCGAGCGCCGCTCTAGCAAGTCAGGAGGTATGAACTTCTTCAAGAATTTGATCGGGAGGAAGTAGGAAAGAAGTAAGGTTGGAAGGCTTAGGAAGGGCTTTGCCGTTGGCGTGGTGTCGGTTCGGATACATTTCGACGCAGTCGGACAACCTAGTCCGCCTTGAGCTTGAGCTTCATGAGGCGAGAGCTGCCAGTTTAGGACGTAGCGTGTCATGTCTGTGCTTCGACCAAGTCAAATCAAATCAGGGTCATACCAGTCATTATTTCTTCTCCCAACCAAGTGTGATGAGCTATACATCTACGAGAGCCGTGTCGCCAATGGAGCCGCTTCCCATCGGGACGCGCAATCGACAACATCGGTGTTAATGGCAGAAGAGTAAATGTGGGACGGTATTGAAGCAGCATTTACCGCGAGATGGAAGCCGCAACTCGTTGTATCGCTATGTTTGCCTATATTTAGTTGCTTTAGGACGGATGCATTCGCGGAAATGCAATTGGCCATTCCCAGAGGACCTCAAGCGAGAAGCCCGAGAAGCGGCGGTCGCTCTACTGAGCGTTACGGCAGAACAAATGAAAATCGCAACCCTCTTTAGCACTACAACGCGACTTGCCACGGCAGCCCCTCTAGGAGCTCGAGTACCATTAGCGCCGTCCAAGCCGCTCTCGTTGCGAGCCTGCTCTACGGGCTCGTTTGGCAAACGGCAAGTCCACCATCTTCGGGTAGGCGCTCGGATGAATCGGGGCTTTACTTGGAAGTCCGAGTGAAAGCTTTCCTCCCTGGTAGCGGGGCATGTTACACAGGTGGCTCTGTCGTAACGGTAGTACACAAGATGGTAAAGGAAAAGAGTAGTCGTTTTGATGCTTCGTGTATATATAGGAGTTGAGTCGAATTTAGAATTTGAAATTTAAATCCTTCAGGTTATTGCCAAACTTATCTGAGTAAGAAGAAACGTGTGCGGTTGATAGCCTGGTGACTGCAGGATGTACTCGTGGAATTGGAAGTTGAAATGAGAGACTCGTCCTAGTGGCTCTTGAATCATCAACGTCGTCTTCGTCAAACTTGTCGTCCCATGTTGTCCGAAGCCACAAGGAGAAATCACAAGAGACACCCCAGGAGACATCCCAGGAGAGACCATAACAACTCTGTCTTTATGGCGACCCCTCTCCGCTAGTAAGTATGAGCTTGTCGGGACCTTGGTCAACCAGTTGATTAGGTAAGAAACGTTCCCTCTTGTACTTAGATCTTCCCTCTCTTTTGTGTAATCTTCATCAATAATCCACACACACATTCGCATCGCGATGCATCATCTCATGGAACAGATAGCCCTTGTCAATCCAACAGAGACAATACGAAGTATGCGTCATCTTAGTACTTTCGCGGAATAGCCTCCCACCGGATGTAGAGGATCTCGGGTTGGGTGGCGTCTCCAACCCTTCCTCATCGCACTCGTCACCATGCAGACGGCGGACATGCGCCCGAATAGCGAACCAGAGTGTCAAAGACAACCCGGTAGTGAGGCTTACACGCGTCGACCGCCAAGGACCAGCCCGATTTGAGCAACTCACACCCCGAACCACGCGAAGCACCAAGCAGCGTCGCCGCCCAAGGAGCAGGATCACGGGATTACGATCCGGAGATGTCGTTTATTATGTCGATCTTCCGTTGCGGCCGGCGTGCGTCCAAGACTCAAATACCAGGCTCCAGCTCCGCTACTTCCCATTCGCACAGACTTGGGTCGACTTGATGGCGGACCGAGCCAGCTCCGCTGCTCTGGAACTGGCTTTTACTGCCGACAAGAGTGATCGCATCTTCTCCGGGAGCCTCGGAGCAGGGTATTCGCAGCTCCAGATCGGGCGGCGGCGAGCCCTACTGAGGTTCGATTCGGAGGACGTCTAGCGAGCGGGAGCTGAAGACGCGTCGAAATTGGGTCTAGGCCATTGCAAGAAACCCGCGGTAACAGGTGGAGGTCCCGGCCGACGGAGACAGGACGAGAAGACAAACAGCGACAGCCGAGCCCCAGATTCGCAGCTAGGTCGAAGAGGAAAGAAAGAGGAAAGAAGATCATTTGGTTGTTGATAGGGTATATATAAGGTGTACAAATGAGACTTGATCGTGTTGAACTTGGCTCAGGCCAGAGTGCCCAAGGCCATAGTAGACATTTAATGATGGTGAGATGTGATGTGATGGTGAAGTGTGAAGACCTTGGGAGAGGGATTGCTTCTTCTTATGCTCAATCATACGAAAGAAAGCCATCCAGGTTCCAGCTTTAGGGTAAGACAGCCTGCCTCAACCTTTCAGACAGATTCACCTCCTCAAAGCGTATCTGAAGATAGCGCATGCATAGGAAGAGCGGTGAAAGATGCCGTCTGCAGATTGTAGACAAACATATAAGAAACCGCATCACATCAAGACCTAGATGAAAGGAACATGTAAGACACACAGTTTGAATTACCATGCACACAGTAAGGCCAGCCTGAGAAACACGACATGTCTCATCACATCTCAAAGAGAGCAAGAGTAAGTGACAAAGTGTAAGCACCATAAATCTCCATATAAATGGCTCATCTAAATACCTAACACTACTACATACACGAAGAATCGAATGAAGGCGTACAAAGACGATGCCGGCATCCCCACAAGAGCGCGCGGACATGCACGGCAAGCCCCCCTCCCCAGTAACCAAGTAAATTTGCAGCCTTCCTCCCCTCCCACGTCCCGGCAGCCAGACCGAGGACAGGATAATCAAGAAAGAATCAACCCAAGACTTTTTGCGGAGGCGTATCCAAGAAAACTTGATACTGTTCCAAAAAGCTGATCCAAAAACGTGATGCTTGCTAATTTTTTCTTTTCCGCTTATCCAACGGCGTCGCAAAAAATGTTTGGTTTCGTGCAGTCGTCCCTCGTCATGCTATATGCTATGCTACAGTTGGGGGTATCATAGTTACAGAGCGTGCGCTTGCTTGAAGAAGCTTAGTGGCGCAACACAACGGTGGGGATGGCGGCGCCACTGGGGTAAGTAGGGACGGTTCCGTTGCCGGTCGGGTAGGGGACGACAGTGGCGGTGGCAGTAGCAGTGACAACGTTAGAGTTGCCTCCCTCGCTGCTGTTGTCGCTGGTGTCTTCGCTACCAGTGGAAGGGGKGCTGGAGGCGGCGGCCTCAGAGGTGACGGCCTTGGCTCCAGTAGCCTCAGCAGCAACAGGGGCAGTGACGTAGACGGTGGAAGCCGGGACGGTCTGGGTCTCGGTAACGGTGACGGTGGAGGCAACGCACTCGCCGGAGCCATTGCCGTTGCCGTTACCAGAGCCGCTGCCGTTGCCAACCTCCTCAGCACCAACGTTAGAGGACTGAGCAGGGGCGACGGTGACGGTGCGGGTACCAGTGGAGGTCATAGTAGTAGTGGTAGTGCGCTCTTCGCTGGTGACACCACCTTCAGCGCCAGTGTTGCCAGAGTTGCCACTGCCAGAGGGGACAGGGACAGCAGTGACGGTGACCATCTGGGTGTAAGTAGACTTGAGGGTAGTAACCAGGACGGATCGGGAGCTCTCAGGGCCGAGAGTCATGGTGACGGTCTGGTCAACGGTGCCAACGGAAGGGTAGGCAGAGGCGCCAACATTGCCGGCGGAGGTACCCTCAGGAGATGAAGAGCCAGTAGAGGTGGGAGTAGCAGTGACGGTACGGGTAGAACCGGTGATGAGACCACTGCTGTGAGCACCGACCATAGAGCTGGAGATAGACTCAGCAGCAGTCACGGGGCAGACAGTGGTAGTCAGGTCGACGACCTCGGTGACCACAGCGGGGCCGGTGCTGTTACCGGAGTTGGCCGGGCAGTTGGTGATGGTAGGAGCGCAGGAGGTAATGGTGTGGACCGTGGTAACGGCGACAGTCAAGGTGGTTGAAGCCGCAGCGGTCTCATTTCGTCGCCAGTAGGGGTTGGCGTTGGCGTGGAAGTGGCGGGGGTGGTGGTTGTAAGAAGCCGAGGCCATGCCGGCGAAGAGGCCGAATGCGACAGTTGCGGACTTCATTTTGAATATTGTTTGTTTACGATTGTCTGGATATACTTGACAAAGGATTTTCTTAGGGTTCGTTTGTTTGCTAGAGTACCTCGAGGTGTATATGCTCTATTCAAGGTAGCCTTATCTCGTGATGAGTATGTACTTCGTTGCTGTCGAATGAGTGGACGTATGCAATATGCAATGCGATTTCAATGAGCGAAAGTCGATTTCGCGAAGGCTGAGCAGACACAGTTGCCGCGTAAAAAATGGGAAACGTTTGTGCGTAGAATTGAATGCTGCTGGCTAAGCAGAAACGACTGGTGACCGACAACGGCGAAGAGAAAAGAGAGACTGGAGATGGACTCGAAAGAGAGAAACACGCGAATGGTGAGGAAGGAAGGGAGAAAGGAGAGACATCTCACGACAATGGAGGGTACTGAGCCTTTTTACAGGACAGGATCCTTACCTACCTCCTACCCAGGTACCTTGGCCATTAGCGTGGAGAGCCCTGGAAAAAGACTCTTTCAAACACACACCCTAGCCTGTCATGTTGTCGACGGCCTCCGTCTATTGGGGAGGACTGCTTTGACCCACTGGCGATGATAGCCCATAAGATGACTGGATTGATCCAGCTGGGGTCTATCTGGTAAAATTCGCCAGAGCCGGGGTGTAGTTGAAAAGAGAAGGAGAAAAAGGACCATGCCAGCATGACTGACGGTGCCCCTGAGCCCCACCCGCCATTACAATATACCCCTGTCGGTTAAGACGCAGGTACAGCATCGTGAAACCGGTAAAGAAGCCAATGAGAGGCCGAGAATCGAGAGCAAGCTGAGTTCTTCGGGGGTCTCGTAGGCCTAAAGCATGTAGCTTGTGCGACCACAACAGACAGTGACACGCTGCATATTTCTCAACAGGAGGGTATAATACCTTTCAAACCTCGAGCTATTCCCAGGAATTTCGTCTGATGGTAAAAATAAAGTGCGATAATCTGCACAAGGTTGATAGATGACGGGATATTGACAGACGTTGGCGATCGACGGCTGTCTGCGATTAGGTCGATGATCTGCGATGCAAGCGCGGCGCTTGCAGTCCCGCGAGTAATCATCGTAGATTGACCACATCTACCAATCTAAATAGATGATAGACTATGTAGCAAACGCCCGTTCCCTTGCCTTCCAAGAGTCGACGAATATCCAGGTGTAACCTAGGCTTGTCAATTACACATATTGAAGTCATTTCCGCATTCTGTCCCTACTTGGGAGGTAGGGTTATTCGCATTCGCAGGACTTCCATGGACTTTGTTAGGCACCTATGCGCTAATACAGTCAGCAACTTAACATCATTGCTCCGTAAGACGACGCATCAAGCCTCAACAATCAAAATTCCCAGAGTCTGGACCTGCGAAACGGTACACAGAACCACTACATGTCTCAATTGTCGTGCCTAACGCGAATTAACGCTGCAGAAGATTCGTGGAGCGCCACACACGTCGATGAATACCTACATGTAGGTACATATTTCGTGCGTAGAGCGGAGTCGCATCTTGCTTCTGGGGAAAACCCGACAAATTGACAGTGGCACAACAACAGCCCCGAAGAGACGGAGCGGTATGCAGGGGACGGAACACAGCTATGACGCGCCCTCAGCTCATTCCAGCTCTAGGGCGCCTGAAGGTATGAAGGGCGGCTGATGAAATTCGCTATGTCAAAGCCAAGGGAATCAAGGGATAATTAAACTATGCGATGGTCGTTTGATTCTAGACCAAATGGCAGCAGCCACCGAAGAATCTCAAACACAGCCCATGGCGCCCCATGCTTCCGTCCTTGCAATACATAGTACGCTACTTACATGTACCTACCTACCAAAGGACATCAGGTAATATCCGCACCGCGGCGAGGTACAGTTGTAGAATGTTCTACGATCCTGGCCACGTTTTCTTGGTGTGAATCTGCGTGCTTTCCTTCGCGACGCCGTCATACCGTCATACAAATATGTAAGATTAATTGCAGAAAGGGTCGCGCCGCAGAATCCTGCCCTGCTTCCGCAACCCATGGACGTCGTCAATGTAGTCCGGCGGCGTCAGTACATACATACATACCTAACACGCTTTTGAGCACGGCATTTCCAACACTGCCACTCTTTATTACCTAACTCCCTTTTTCGATGTAGGCAACCTTATTGAGGTCAATGAAACTATCCGGAGCTAAATCCAGCAATACGGACGGGAGCTAGGATAGGGCTGGTTCAGAATCAGGAAATTCGGGGAGAGAAAAAAAAAAAGAGGAGCCGGCCTCGCTGAGCACGCTTATTACTAAGGGGCGCCGATGATTGAAAAAAGGGGCTGACCAGCAGACTTACTGTTTCACCAGTCCCACCGTCTAGACTCTAATTCGCTAGGCCCAAAATGGCACATTCCCGCCAGCCGACCCGACTCTGTGCCAACGCTGTAATCTTAGCGATGCGAACTACCATGTCAATATAGATTCTAATAAGACGTATCTAGATCTCGTTTATTCCGCCATGGGGTGTCCCTGAAGCAGAGAAGCTGAAATATCACCAGTAAGAAGCATGGCGATATCCATTAATTCAACGGTGGGACTCTCCTGGCAAAGTTCCAACACGAATATTCTAATACTCTATTACGAAGATGTTGGTGTTCAATGTTGTTTACGAAGTTGTCATTTCAGGGTTGCCCAATGTGTATTCGCATCTTACTTTCATGTCAATCACGGTATACGAAAGAGGTAGGTAGTGCTTTGGAAGACATTTAATTTCTTCCACAAATCATCGCCCGGTTGAATTGGACCGATTGCTCATACATCTACATCGATCGCAAACACGATCCCTTCTGTGAAGGAGGGCATCAAATGCCATAACGCCAACTACTCCCCAAGTCCGGTTGATGGACTGCTCTGGTATAATTCTTTCCCGCCCGTTAAATGCTTTATGTTGAATGCTACCGATTCCCGCCAGTCTTTCCTGAAGAACTTTTTTGGTATAGATCCCCTTTGAGAACCCTGCCTGTTAAACGCCGATGTTGAAATCGAATTATGCAGCTCCCATGGAAATTTTAGCAGGTAACTCCCCACCACCTCATGCAATTATCATCAGTTTTCGTAAAAATGAAACACTGGCCTCGGGAATCGAGAGCCGTTTATTTGGCGTACTTCGCACGGAAGTACTTGGCCGCGTTGACCAAGTTGACCAACGCTGCCTTGGTCTCCTTCCACTGTCGGGTCTTGAGACCGCAGTCAGGGTTGATCCAGAGCTGCTCGGGCTTAAGGTACTGGAGCATCTCCTCGATGCGGTCCTTGATCTCCTGCTCGCTGGGTACACGCGGGGAGTGGATGTCGTAGACACCGGGACCAATGTGACGAGGGTAAGCCTCCTCAACAAACACGCCCAAGAGCTTAGAGTCAGACTTGCTGTTCTCAATGGACAGAACGTCAGCATCGAGAGCGGCAATGGCGTGGAAGAAGTCCTGGAACTCAGAGTAGCAGAAGTGAGAGTGGATCTGAGTCGAGTCTTCGACGCCAACGGTGGCGAGCCTGAAAGCCTTGACGGCCCAGTCAAGGTAAGCCTCACGCTCCTTGCCGGAGCGGAGGGGTAGACCCTCACGGAGGGCAGGCTCGTCAACCTGGATGACATCAATGCCAGCCTTCTCAAGGTCAACGACCTCGTCACGGAGAGCCAAGGCAAGTTGCTCAGCCTGGACGGACTGGTGGACGTCATCACGAGGGAAAGACCATCTCAAGCAGGTAACCGGGCCAGTCAACATACCCTTCATGGGCTTCTTGGAGACCGACACGGCATACTTGGACTCCTTGACAGTCATAGGAGCCGGGCGAGAGATGTCACCGACAATGATAGGAGGTCGGACACAACGAGAGCCGTAGCTCTGAACCCAGGCGTGCGTGGTGAATGCATAACCATCCAGACGCTCACCAAAGTACTGGACCATGTCGTTTCGCTCGGGCTCACCGTGGACGTAAACGTCCAAGTCGAGCTCATCCTGGATCTTAACGTTCATGTCAATCTCCTGCTCGATGAACTTGTCATACTGAGCCTCAGTGATTTCTCCCTTGGTGAACTTGTTTCGTTGGACTCTGATCTCCTTGGTTTGGGGGAAAGAGCCGATTGTGGTGGTAGGGAACAGAGGAAGGTTAAGTTTCTTCTGTTGTTGAGAAATTCTGGAGGGGAACTCGGACTTGCGGTTGTAGTCAGAGGGAGCAATCTTGGATTGTCTCTCCTTGACCTGGGGGTTGTTTGTTCGCTTGGAAGTAGCGCGAGCGTTCAAAGACTTGGCGTTAGCCTCGAGAGCCTCACGGACGGAGGCAGGACCCTCAGTGACGGCCTTGGCAATGATGGCAATCTCAACAGCCTTCTCAGAGGCGAACGAGAACCAGTCAGCAATCTCGGGGTCAAGCTTCTTCTCGCTGGCAAGAGTGTGAGGTGTGTGGAGAAGAGAGCTGGAAGTGGCAACGATGACACGGTCCTTGCCAAGCTTCTGAATAGCGGTCTCAGCAATCTCAATTGCGCGCTTGAAGTTGGTCTTCCAGATGTTTCGGCCGTCGACAACACCGACAGACAGGATGGTCTTGGGTCCAATGGCACCCAAGACAGTCTCTAGCTGCTCGGGGTTACGGACAAGGTCAATGTGGACGGCGTAGATGTCCTTGGGGAGGAGGTCAAGGTTGTGAACAATGTCACCGAAGTAGGTAGTGAAGACTAAGTTGGGGATCTTGCCAGCCAAGCTAGCGAACTTCTCGTAGGCGGGCTTGAAGGCAGCCTTGGTCTTGGCGGGGAGGKCGAAGACGAGAACAGGCTCGTCAATTTGGACAGTCTCAGCACCGGCCTCCTTCAGCTTGGTGAGGAGCTCAGCGTAGACAGGCAGAAGCTTGTCAAGAAGATCAATGGGAACGACGCTCTGGCCACGGTCTGCCTTACCCAAGTGGAGGAAAGAGACGGGACCGAGCAGGACAGGTCGAGTGTTGATGCCAGCCTCCTTAGCCTCGAGGAACTCAACGACGGCCTTAGGGTTGGCAGTAAGTGTGAAGGCTTGGTTGTCCTGCAGGGTGGGCTTGACGTAGTGGTAGTTGGAGTCAAACCACTTTACCATTTCTAAACTGGGAACGTCCACACCACCCTTTTGGTGGCCACGGCCCATGGCAAAGTATTCATCGACGCGGTCGAGGCCGGCACTGGAGTATCGCTCAGGAACGGCCTATGGAATGCAAGAGTTAGCCTATCGGACGATGATTTGCTGTAATTTGAAGAATTGGTAACTTACACCGAAGTCCTGGATGTGAGAGAGGACCTGGTCGTAGAGAGCAAAGTCGTTGCTGGGGATGATGTCCACACCGGCATCCTTCTGGATCTTCCAGTGGGCGAGACGAAGACGCTTGGCCTCAGCGAGGAGGTCGGCTTGGGAGATGTTGCCAGCCCAGTCTGGGAGGTAGAGTCAGCCATTTGGATCCAATTACGAGAATACGAGATACTCGGTTCCTTCCGGAAGAGCCGGGACCAAACTTACAAGCTTCAGTTGCCTTCTTCAGGTCACGGTTCACACCCATACGGGGGAAACCCAGAACAGCAGATTGAACCATCTTGACGGTGATTCGGTGTATCTGGGAGAAGAGAGGCTTTCTGTGATGAGTGGATGTTTAGTACAAAATTTTTTTGGTTTGGAGTTCAATACTCGATGTGGAGAGTGGGATGGTGGGGTCATTGTGTGGTCATTGTAGGTACTTACGAGAAGATCAGACTGCTGCTTCCAACTCTCTCTTTCTATCGAAGAAAGAGCTCGGCCAATTGATATATGGCAACAACAGACGAAGAACAGCAGGAGGTTATTTGAGGAGGGAAAGGATGAAGAAGAAGGAGGGAGGAATGGTAGAAAGTGTAAGCAGAGGCAAGCGGTGAAGGAGGGGTACTTATGGAAGCTCAGAGCACTGAGTAACGGCCTATGAGGGGTTAACAATTTTTTCAGTTGTCGTGCTATGAGCTAACCAGCGAAGGACCAACAGGATGCATCCAGGGTCCGAAAGCGGGGGGCTGATGCTTCCTGCTCTTCTTCTAGCTGCTCTAACTTTTGGTTGAAGGCTGGAGCCCCTGCCTTCCCATCCACTCCGTCCACTCCTGCCACTGTGCCCCAGGAGTAGCGGAGAGATAAGCTTGTTAATACCTCATGTACTAGTCCGTCCCCGCGCATCCTCTATCAGATGCTTAGGTACCACCGAGATACACGCTGCTTATGTCCTGTCTGTCTGTCTGTCTTACAGTACGGAGTTCTGCAACACGTGCGGGTGCGAGCTATCTATTGGTCCTCCAGCCATCCAATTGCGTATTCGGGCTTCCGATAGCAAAATCAGTCAGGCAGCCCGCGAAAAGCGATTCGCCGAAATCATATAGATGTCCATGTTTGTTTCTCCGGACGACGCATTCGCTCCGAAAATTAGGTAAGATATGCAGACATTCCCACATGTCAATTGTTGGCAATGGACAATAGTGTCAATCTACGACCCTTGTCTGCATGCAACCATAATCAATTCCGCTGCGACCGAGCCACAGGCTTGGATGCCCGCCTTATCCTCCCCCGTTACATTCCCTCTCATTAGAGTCGTATTAGTTCGTCGACTACTCCCGGGCTAATTGTTAAGTCGCTTTGTAGCCGACAGCCGCATGGAACCGTAACGGGTCTAGATGGCTTACCCAAATAAGTGGGTCGTGGCGCTTGAAGAGAACTACATCGACGACTCTGTTTCGCCGTTTGCCGTAAGATATCTACCGGAATCTTAGTGTATCTTACTCTGAACTATACTTCTACCTCTAAGATTTCTAGATACTTTTGATTATCAAGTTCAGTGCTGTCTAGGGTTATTTTTCATGTTCCCAACAAGTGGCAATGGCGTAGAGGGGAACAGAGCGACGACAGAGCTCTAGCAGAGCTGAAAATTTTTCAACATAGTCGCTAATACGATCACGAGTAGTGATACAAATGTTCAACCTTGCTTTTACTACCTCGGGTACATATCTCAAGAAATATGCGGTTAGCAACACCTTCCTCAATGATACTACGAGGCATAGGAAGAGAATCCCTGACCACTTTCGATACGATAGGTATCAATAGTCAGGCGTATACATGATCGTGTCTATCTACAATGTCCGCAGCTATAGTAAGTCGTAGATAGACTTTACTTCATATAATACCGGTATGTACAACTCAACTAGGCACTCTTCAGAGAGAGGAGGGCTGTGACGAGGAGAATCCATGATTCCCTGACGGCTTGCTGGTAGAACAAGATAGTAAAGCATGCAAGGTTGAACGGCTCACATAATCTATGTATACCATATCATTTACATGAATTATACACAAGCGGCTCGTTAGTTGGCTGTCCGGTTGAGCAGGGGTGTCAAGAGGGAAAGCTCATCGAGCAGACATAGGAGAAAATCCGAGAGTCTGTAGACACAAAACGGTTCGACCGCATATCGAAACAAACTCGGGAGTTTACATTTCAACTCTTGAAGGGAAAATAAAAATAAAATACGGCTAAAAGACAAAAAGATGATCTCAGTTAAACTGGGAGCCATGGGAATTGAGCCCACGGCGAGGCTCGAACTCGCAACATTCAGATATCTTCATAAGAGTCTGACGCTCTACCGATTGAGCCACGCGGGCTTGTAGACGGCTTGCTACATGATGGTGAAGAAATTATCGTCGTTTATTAGATCCGCAATGCGGGCTAGGGTTCAGTTGTGATTGAGCATCGGTTTGTAGGACCCGCATCTTTACACTAGGTGTCGTAGTAGAACCCGCTTCGAAAAATTCAACTGCAAAGTTTGCAACCGCTTAGGTTAAGCCGGACGGACCAACTCACAAAATTTTCATGGAGACTCCAATCTGCATTCACTACGAAGGAGGCAGTATACCGATACCACATAGGAACTCAGGTATAACCATTAGATTATGAAAATATGGCTGGKCTGTTTTGCTACAGCATCATAATAACATGACACTGCAGCGGCGAGAAAAGACGTATATCGTCTATCATAATACCTAAGGTAATGGGCAATCTCCTTGTAATTAGATAGACCAAGAACGGTATTTTTTACATTCTGTTGAATCTCATAAGCACATACGTGTAGCTAAAGAACAACAAAATAACACATCCTATATTACTTTCGTCATATGCCAATGTATATACCTCTGAGCTACACCCGAGGGATATAATGGCACCCTCTATTAAACCGTAACTCCAGCCACTTGTGTTGTAGATATGAGTTTGTATCTTAATAGCGTCTTTGTATTAGTATTGGACAAGCAACGGCATTCATAAGCTTGACAAGGCACCCCTCTGAGGAGGCTCAGCCCTCATTGACTTTGTAGCAACTCTCGGAGGATTCCTACGGCTTCACCCTCGTGAGATTCATAGTCAATAGCATCGATACATTCCCATCTTGGTGCCAACGCTTCCCTGATCTTATTCACATCCAGTTGTATCTCCTCGTCCTTTCCACAGAAGATAAAACCCGTCTCTCTGCTAGACTTGACAATCCGTTCGCACCGAGGACATCGGACGGTGCCGAACGCCTTAAATACCCCTTCTATCTCCTTAGGCGAGGTGATATTGGCGAAAAGAGTCCTCAAAATCATAGCGTCTTCAATGGCCATTCCGGCACCAAACCCTTGCCACGGCGTCATGGCATGAGCTGCATCGCCAACAATATAGACACAGCCGTTCGCGTATGTAGAGATGGATTTATGGTCCCATTGGGACCAGCCGAACGGCTCAGGATCATCTAGCGTGATCTTGCCTACAGTCAGCACCTGTCATACGGCCGACCATAGGATAAGGGATAAAACAACGTTGTTGCGCGAAGAGCTCTAAACTAACCGGYCGAAGGCCGGGBATACATACTAGATACTTCTTTGTTCTAAGCATCCCTTACGAGACCCGAAGTATCCGAATCCTGACAGCACCGTTATGACAGAAGTACTTAGGCAGGTAGTCTTTGGGGAAACTTACATTTATCACGCCTTCAGCAATCGGACCACCAAGCCAACTGCTCAGCGATTGAGAGGGGCTTTCTTGTGAGCAGACGCTTTCTGTCTTTTGGTGGATCAGTCTCAATAGCTGATATCACACATTGCACCACCTTCCGGTCCTCTAGAACATCATGCATGATAAACGCCCCGTCGCCTATCCACCCGTATTGCCGATCCGTTTCGAAATACTCAGCGCCCAGCCAAGACTTTGCCTTCTCGTAGGGGATCAAGTTTCTGCTGTCCCAGAATCCAGCTGGAGAAGCGGTTTCATCAGTAGTACCATCTCCCAAAACGTACTTGCGGACGTTGCTGAAGACACCGTCTGCTCCAATAACAGCGTCAAATGTGGACGTTGAACCATCTTCAAAGGAAATACGCACGCCCTTCGGCAGTAGGATGGATAGCCGTGAGTTTCTTTTTGGTATGAAGGAGCTCCTGGGGAATTGAAGCGAGGAGCTCACGCAGCAGCGAAGCGCGGTGTATGACGAGCCCCGAATTACCTGTCTMCCCCATATCAACAATTACGGCGCCTGCCTCTGGTCCCGAACCCTTTAGGGGGTCAGCATATGATAGCATGTCATTGGTAAACTCTCTCTTACGATGACAAGCCTGGTCGAGTTCATGTGGACGGCACCGGCTTTTTTTAAAACCTCCGTCGCAGATGGTATCGCTCGCTGCAGGCTCTTCTGAGCAGTGCTCGTGAGAACGACTGCAGCGCCGCGCTCTGAAACTCCGGGGCGGATTCATAGATTTCAACGTGTACGTGAGGGATTTGAAGGAGTGCGTTTGCTAAGGTAGCGCCGGCAAGGCCTCCACCAATTATTGCAATCTTAATCGTGAGAGGTGCCATTGTCAGCAAGTGAACATGGTGACATCCTAGTCGGAAGTAGGGCACGAGAGAGAGAGAGAGGAGACCTTGAGTTTGGCGCAAGAGAATGCATTGTCCTCATCCCCTCAACTCAGCTCATTGTTTAGGCCATTCGCGCGTCCCTTGCTTCGACCCAGCCCATGGCAGACCAACATTCGCAAAGCGACGCAACTAATGGTTGACGAATATGCCGTTACATTGATCTGAGATATGATGTTGTACCCGCGCCTTAGCCTTAACTATGGTGTATACAATCTCGTCCATGCATGCAAGAGGCGCTGGTCGTGGGGTATCGGTTGAAACATTCAATGTTGGCCAGACATCATTGTATGTACCTAATATCAGCATCAATTAGACCAATGAAGTTGCAGGCTTGATGTCCTCCTTCAATATGCTGCGGCTGTTGGTTATCATTTCCCCTTTGTAACGTAGGTCAGTAAGGTAGGTGGTAACCGAGGCTGGCGAGAACTTCATGGCATGCGCGTTGGATCCCGTTTTCTCGCAGTGTGTTTCTATTGCCTTCTATAGAGAGTTGGCCGGTCCATTGGATCGCCCGTTGGATAGAGACCCGACTATAGGGCAATTGAGCAGTTAGGATCGTCTGCACTTCCTATATTAGGCCATAAGGCTTAAGGTATTTAAAGGATATCACTTCGAGTATGTATCACAGCCAATAATGTATTTACTGCGTCTAGATATTGGCTTCTGTAGTATCTAGCCTTGAAATCCTCCAACACTCCTTTGGCGCCGCCTCTAACTCCATCTTACACTTGACTAATTCTGCCCATGCTGTTTTCTATTTGAGGAAGGGAAACCCTAAGTATTTGCTGTGTTCTTCGTGGCTTCTTGCGTGTTCGCTGTTCATTCTGTATTCGATAGATCTATGAATAGGAGTTAATATCTCAATTAGTGCTCGTAAAGTGAAAAGGGGTGGCTATTAAACATCAAACACCTATACCAAGTCTGCCCCTGAATCTTAGATTTTAATGCAACTCTTAACCTCGTCCCTCTCCAGACCTAGGATGAGAACCACGACGTGTAGTATAAAGAAGTATACGCAAGGGAAGAAAGTACCTGGTAGAGATCTACTTCGAAACGCATCTCTATAAAAACCCCCTCACGATATTCGCTATTGCTACCTTCTTGGTGCTTGTTATCCCGCAAGGTAAGAACCACCAACAGGACTTGATACCCTGAGAAGCTTTACCAATTAGAGCAGAGAAGAAGTTTAAATCCTTAAGCCGATAATGGCCTCATGTCACCGGTAACGTCATGTTGAGAAGGAGCAATGAGGCCTTTATGAATTCACCCCTTACCTTATGTAATACATTCGTCGGACAGTAGCTTCTTCTACAGACCAAATTGCCCTCGGAAGGCACCCGATATTCCATTCAACAAGCTTGGTACATATTTGACGAAGTTCAAATACATATGTACCTAAAGTTGCATGGTCTGACGTCTAGCGTATCGAAGCGAGCTTCAATGTATCGACCTTCTCTTCAGCTCCAGCTAGATTGCTGTTGAGTCTTTCTTGGAAATCCACGACCAGATTTAGCCCTACCAACCCCAACCCCAACCCCAACACCATTCGTTTTCAATTGGACGTCTTCGAGGATGTCCATTTTCTGCTGTTGTCGCAGCCGGCGAGCTATCTATAGGGAATCTTACCTAGAGAGGCAAGATATTATCGAACTTCCGGTTCACCCGCCACGCGTAAAGTTATCCAACCCACCGTTGTCGACGTCTGAGCTGGAGCTCTCATCACCGCAGGTCGTAACATCAAAAGCGCCGTCGCTATTACATAGCTCAATACCAGAGGCCACTGTTGATCCTACTATCCTCGAAGTTGAAGATTCAGACGACGATGAACCCATACGTAGCACCAGAAATTCCAGCACGGGCACACTGGGGGTCATTAAGACCAAGTTTATTAGACCGCTGTCCCAGAAGTCTGACTCGAGAAGGCATTCACAACATTCTCTTGGTACGAGCGATGAAGAGATTGCAAGGCGTGCTGAGCTGAAGCGCCTGATGCATAAGAGAATCCAGGAAGAGTTGCAGAGTGAAGAAGAGCAAGAAGAAGCCGAGGTGAAGGCAAGCACCTTCGACGAACCCAAGCCAGGCACCTCCACTAATGTTGAATTACCTGGTGGTGGACCCCGAGATAATCTCGAATTTTCCGTCAAGGATGCCAACGAAGCTGGGTTTAAAGGCCTTGTTCTTGTCCCCTCGGAAGATGTGCTACTTACCCTTCCAATTAGCAACTCCCAACCAGCGATTTCTCTTCGTCGAAGTAGCTGTCCGGGGTCACCTTGCCGGTCACACGAGAATTCCATTTCCGAGCATCACGGAACCATAAAGGAACGGGGTTCTTTGCCCCAATTTCCCACTTCCCCTCAGTTAGTCCCCGTCCATTTACCGAGTGCTCGAGGTTCAGAGTCTCTCTGTTCATGGCGGCTTTCCTATAGCGCTGAGCAGCTTGCGAGCTACCTTGGACCACCGGACGACTCAAAACCAGACAAAAATTCTCAACACGCAGAACCTAGTGTTCATAGTGAGGGTACCGACAAAGACGACGGACATGAAGGCCGCACTAAGACAGTCTCCTTGAATGTCCATGAATCTGTGCCGAACATAGAGCCGACAGAAGACGCACAACCGCATGAGTCGAGCCCAATCCATTGTCAACAACACGACCTGCATGATTCCAATGATACACATACCGAAAGTTCCCACGATACAAGCCCTGGCCAGTACTCGCCATTAGACATATGGCTACGCAGCCAAGAATTGCAATCAGCTTCAGTTGTATCAAGCAGAAGGACTAGTGCTATGATTTCTCGAATGCTTCCGGGGACTCCTAGCCCCGATGATCGATTGCACCAATCCGAGGATCCTAACACGCCTATACAGGACAATTCCGATGATCTGCCTGAAAAGCCGCGCCGTCCCCATTCGCGCGTCTCACATACTGACTCAGTAATTGACTCAATTCAGCTTCCAAGTCCTTGGTCCAACGAGCCTCGGGAATCTATTCTGGGCGCTAATGATCCTCCTCTTTATGGGGTTCCTAAGCCGGTAGAATATAACCTTGAGGCCTCTTCATCCCATTACGCATCCTCACGATATACTACTAGGCCCAATAGTGGTCAGACTGCGGAGAAAGAGCCGCGATCAAAGTTAATTGATCTCCTCGGAGGGCGGAAGGCCATATCATCTCTCTCAAACTTCAATCGTAAGTTTACTTATCATTGTAGATACTCCATCGAGTCTAACGATGGTACCCAGGTCTCATATCTCCCAGCCGCGCAACAGATGCCGAGAAGTCGGATATTAGCTCCTACAAGACTGCCCCCAATGAAGCCTCAGCATTGGATGTAGCCATGTATCGTCAACCAGTAGAGGCAGGTTCGGCGGTATTCTCGGACACAGCAAGCTTCAAGCAACGAGAAGAGGAACTCAAGTCAATCGAACTGAGATTTGGAAAAGTTCGCCGGGATACGACGCCGATTTCTAGCAAGTTCAAGGAGGAATTCGACGAGCCTGCAACACCCACTAGGAACTCCATATTCGCTAAGTTGCATTTTCCGATACCAAAGAGAGCGAAGCAGCCGGCAAAGGACACCCAGAGGTATAGTACGTATAGTGCCAAATACAACAGTGGTGAGAGCCCGAATGCCGAAGTCAGTCGTCTCGGTCAACAACAGCTAAACAAAGGCGCTGTTGGCGAACTGTCAACACCATCATCAGATATGGGTTAGAAACCCGATCATGTGGAAGGCGCCACGAGCCCACGGCCATGCACCATTGCACTTAGTGAATACACTACCGATGCACAGCGACATGGAGAACACTTCTATCAGAACAAGAGCCACCTAGAGACAACTCAAGTCGGACAGGAACAGGTCCCTTACACCCCTAACCAAAAGACTACCGACTTAGAGCCGACCGGTTCGGGAAATATGGCCATTCAGGTTGCAACCATATCTAGCCCAAAGCCCAGAGCAGAACTTAGCCCAATTCCTAAACTCCCTAACCGACTTGAAGATAACAGAAGCCAACAGTCGGATATATCGAACAGTGTTCTAAGAGAATGGGTTAATCTAATGAATGATCAAGACTCCCAACCCCAAGCAGAGCCTAAGGGAGAAGCTCAAAGTCTTCCTTCTCAGAGGTTTCGAACGCCTCCTGCATCATGGGCAAAATGGCCTTCGCACACGCGTAATGATCGAACAGGACCAGCAGGCAAGGAAGATAGGGTGATTTCAAGAGACTTTGCAGTTCAAGAGGGATCTAACGTTAGTGCAATTTGGTCTACAGGAAAACCCACCGACTCACCAAACAAACACATCACACCTGCCCCTCGAAGTCTGTCAGCTCAGCTCAGCAAAGCAATGAAAGAAGGCCTCAGTAAAGTGCATGGAGGTCTGAATCGCAATACGAGAGCTTCTTCGGAGACATTACGACGCCGTCAGAAGCCTGATGGACGCTTGGAATATCCCGAACTTGAAATCCTTCCTATGCAAGGTGGTTATAAGGAGTTGCAGGCACTCGAAGACCAAATCGGCACCATGAAGCGCGGATCTGTCACTGCGGAAAGCCAGCTGGCCCGGCTAGATACTGATAACCCAAGAACACCTTTGAGTGCGCGCCTCGCTGAGGAGGTTCATAGGATGCAGCATATAGCCTCTATGGATCCTTGCCAGATTGACGGGGTGACGACGCCGACTTTACTCAAGGCACCTCCTATACCTCCAAAGCCGTTACTTTTGTCTCCTCAAGGTAGCTCTGAAGTGACGGATCGATTCGCAACTCCAGAATCTCATGTTAGTTACGAGGATTGCGTGCCGAAACACATGTTAGAAGATGAGGAATCTATGGATGACGAGATGACGGCGGAGAAGATCAATGCTACGCAACAACTTTAGTGTCGTCTGGTCAGTGTCAATTCGTAGAGGAGTACCAGTATACTGGCAGCCATAATTTTATCGAATGCGACGATTATGTGAAAAAGGCGAGGCGCTAGGATGGCACGAATCCCTTGGGTCTACCCACTTGTTTTTTCGAGTCGCCTCGTGGAGAGAAGAATTCATAAAAAAAATGAGGATTAAGAGGCTAGAGAGGATTTTGTGAACTAATTGGTATTAATGATCGCCGGCGAGGAGAAATCTGCGCACTCTGTTGCAACGATTGCTGACCGTCAGAGATATGCCCTTGGCAAGGAGTGTAATACGTATCACTACAGATATGTATTGCGGATTAACAGAGGAGCAGACAATATGAGAACCTACCTACCTTACCTCCCATGTGCCTTGGCCTGGGGCTCTCGGCTTGAAGCCATGCGTGTCTCGCTAATCTTGTTCCCTTTGTTTGCTGGGATGCTAATGACTGCTGTAATGTTACGGTATGACTCTGAAGGAATTATTATGCGTCAACCACGAGTGGACGTACACTTGCAATGTTGAATCCGTCTTATTCATAGCATTATGTACAATAGTTTGCTTGCACTATTGTAGTTGTTGAAAACTGGTATATACAATTACCTGGCCCTTAATGTTTAATTAGCATCCTTGCTCTCGCTGTATATAAATAATGCCCTTAATAGAGGGCTAGAAACAGGTCCCTGTTGGAGCTTTATGAGGGTAGCAGGGTTCATTATGGCTGCATTGAATACGAACCCAACCTCATAATGTAAAGTACCCACATATCCGCACCCTCTTCCGTCTTTGATCGGGTGAGCCGTATGTGACTTTCCTATTAGGATTCAGAATATGCCGGTGGGACCCAGCTCACTTGGGACGTCTAGATCCTCATTTCGAGAACTTTTACAGGAAATGAAGCCGCGTGGTCCTCCTGTCATGGTATAACGATGGTCTTTTCGGCGGTGACACCCTTGGTACCGACTTGAACGTCTAAATCTCTTTGCCGACTGCGATCCCGTAACAGGGATATCACTTTACGGCATCTCCGAGGTGCAGTCTCGTGATGAGGCGGTCTACCCCCGGGTCCTAGAGATGGTCGAGTCCTATCCGCCATGCTTGCAAGTATCCTCAGTGCCACGTGTCATATTTTGTAGGGCCTAGGCCATCCTGATCCTCGCTTTCGAGTGTAGTCCTGGTGCGGATCCTGAATCTCTCTTGGTTGCCGGATAAGTCCATCGAAATGTCGACCGTCGTGTCGGCCCAGTCATCGTACTTCTAGAATACACGTCAGTACCCAATGCATATGAGGAAGTTGAAAAGAAGGGAATATTGAAATAACTAACCTGGGCTAGCCCCAGGAGTACGACTTTCTTCAAGACCTGTCCCGTGCTGATGCCTCCGATGACGAAGGGAATGAGTTGTCCTGCGCTGTCGATTCCACTGACGCCCTGAATATTGTTCCATTTTAAAGTGAGCTCTATGTCAAGTATAAACCAGGTAATACTAAGGACGATGAATATATTCCATAAGATACAAATTCGGCCGGTCATGGAACTGCAATATAGATATCTCGTTAGAAGTAACAATGCGAGGTATTTGGAATAGTACTTACGTTGCCCATTTTTGCGGCGACCTTTGCCTGGCGTCTGCCTGCGCGTCAGCTGCACGCTCTTTTTCTTCTTTCCCACTTCCCAGATACACTATCAACTTGAGGAGGTCAGAGATCCGGAATGTTTCCGAGCTTGGCTTGGACAGAAAATCGAGGAAATTAACGTGTGCTCCGAGTTGACGCAGCTTGGAGGGATTGAAAGTACTAAGCGACGAGTCGATACGTTCTACCGGGTTCCTCAGACGTTGCGGAACCTGAGGCATAATATAATGCAGGAAATCCCTATACAAGACCATGATCATATAATGGAATAGCCGTATAGTTAGATGAAGCAATATCCAAAATGGAGGGACGACGACAATTGCGATGATAATTGATATGGCCTTGCAGAACACGACGATGGGGCCACTCAATTGCTGCCTCGAGAACATGAATATGAATGGAGGGTCACAATTCTTCCCAGGCAAACGATAGCTGGGATACGAGGCAAACCAAAACCAGATATTGATGATTGCTAGCATGCAGGCGGTTGCCGTCCGCCAAAACACGCCAGACCATGACAGATGGTAAGGCTTGAGAGTCGAGAAAGCATTCAGGGGCAACGTTATTTTGCCGCATAACAGCCTAAAGACAATGCCGAACGAGAATGAGAATGGAGTCTTCAAAGTTGACCCCAGCACTCCCATCAATTCCTTCAGCTGTCCGCCCAACTCAGCAACAGAGTCTGGACGAAGAAAGTGGAGTCTCATGCCGAAGGTGCTCAGGGTAGTGACGAAGAAGCCTAGAGCGAACTGCAATAGAATATGCGTCTCAATAGGCTCAATGGTGGGGTTGTCAGCAAAGCTCGCTACCATGGTAGCAAGCAGGATAGCGAAGACGAAGACGGAGTTGACATCGTAGACGGATTGAGCCGACAGGGGATCCACGAGGAGGTTGATCCAGGCTGTTACCCATTGCAGGTAGACGCCGATTCGGATCCCCAATCCGTAGAAATCCGGATTGCCCTGGATAGCCTCGCAGCTTGATGCCTCCACGGCAGACGCCATGTTTCTCTACTATGTAGAGGTGCGCTGGCGACACCCGGTAATGATCGTGTCTGTCAGGGACAGGAAACGCGTGGCGCGACAGGGATTTTGGATGGAATTTCAATGGCTTTAGATGACGATCACCTCAAGCCCGCTTGCGCCGTCGATGAAGACCACGGTCGCGTTCATTCTCCAAGGTAGCACAGGGTAGAATCTTGTTCATTGATAGGCAATAATGACAATGTTATGATGGTTCCAAATATCCGGATTCCCAGTCGTCGTTATAGATTGTTGTTGCTGCCTCAGCTGTCATTTTACCCTGCGACGTGGGGGCAAGGAGTCGTGATCCACGTCGTCGCAGCCAATCACGATTCAGTTTCGGACTTATGATGCGTTGTCATTGGCTGACGAGATTCAATAGGGTTTTCGCTACCATCCGCGCTCCTATGTATACTAGGTAGTGACCCGACGGTCCGGGAATGTCCAAGAACCAACACATATCTCGAACCAGATTCTACGCCGCAAAGGATTCCCTTCTTGACGAATCACCGGGACTCTGGGGTGTTGTTTTCATGAGGTCTTCTCCCAGAGTGCCGGGTCGTTTCAAAGCGGGGGGAAGAAGGAAAATAGGAGAACATCATGTCGAAACATTCTAATTTAATTAATTGCTAGAGCCTGTATGCGGTCCAAGCCCCTGTAACGTTACTAAGCAAGGTACGTCTGCTAGTGTAGGCGATTCAAATTCATGGATTATTGATGCATTGAATCCAGTCGCTGAAGAATGAGGGATAAAAAAAGCAAATTGAGAATAAGATGCAATGAACACGTCAAGTTGGAGGCAGGCGGCAGGCTGCTGGCTGCTGGCTGCTGTCAGAAGGAAGGKGAGGATGTCTTACTTTAGCTAAGAGGAACAGCAGGAAACAGTCTAAAACGGCTCGCGAACCTGATTGCTGGGATCGGGCGATACGGGAACACAGGCTGACACTTCCCGCCAGCTTGGTTAAGCCATCGTTACACAGCATAAGGCCCTAGCTCATGTACATGTAGGACGGCTTGGGTCGGTACTTATAACCTAATATAATCACCGAAATTGCACTTGATCATGTCATTTCCAGCAATCACATCGGCAATATTTCGTCTCTTATTCATGCTCGATATGCATTTCTGCGCTTTTAAGCGGCGCGTTAGTGTCCCGTACTGTGCTAAACTAGAGGTAGCGCGCTGCTCGGCTTGTCCCTCGGAAGTGATCCGTGCACAATGCTATAGTCCGCTAACCTTATCTATACTCCGGGTACGTACCCGGTGTAAGCAGCTGACTTCCAAGGTTCTACTCCTGGTTGATTGCAACAAGGGCAACAAGGGTTGCTCCAACACAATTTACATACATCTTCAGAACTTCCTATTATTATCACACACATACATGTAGTACAACCGCGAATGGATACCAGTTTAAAATTTTCAATTGTCGTATTAGCCCGACTCCTCCCATTTGATACGTAGTCTGTATGGGAGTTCCCAGGTTTGCGTCTCCACCACGAGACGAAGCCGAGCTCGGTGCCACGCCTTCACCGACTGAAGGGGACTGACCCTGCCGCCCGTCTGCGGTGAGTTCCAAATTGCTGGGTCGGCGCGTTCCTGTTCTTGGGGCCCCGACTGTACTATCMCCTCGCTTCTGGTAAGGCCCGCTTGCATCTCATTGACGGTCTCGACGCCTCCATCTGCAGCCAAGCGGGGATTTTTCCTGCTTATAGCCAATAGCCTGCCGTCTCGATATTGGTGGCCACCCTGGCGGGGCTTTTCTCCCGTTGCGCTGGAACCCATCGTGATCACTGAGGCACCACACACACCACACGCACACACTACCAAGAGTGATCCCTTCCCCCAGTCTCCCCTCCAGACAAGAAATCATTGTTTAATGCTCCTTCGCCGCGAGACTGCAACCTCGTCCCAAGGTAATTCGGGTCAATGACGGAACCATCAGGATCGCGCGAAGGCCCTTCAGGTAAGCCCACGCCTGCGAGGAGCGCAGAGCAAGAGGAAACCCCGAACGACATCGACTCAGTTTTGTCGGTATCAGCTGACGAGGACGGCTACGATGCCTTCTCAGGCATGCTTTCCGCCGATTCCATATCCATGTCCGAGGACGTCCGCGACTACGTCTTCGAAAACTCGCGGCGCTATCACAAGTATAGCGAGGGCCGCTACCACTTCCCTAACGACGATGCCGAGCAGGAGCGTGAGGATATGCAGCACGCAATGGTCATGCTCCTGTGCGACGGCAAGTTACACTTCGCGCCCCTTGAAAATCCGCAGTCTGTGCTGGATATCGGCACGGGAACGGGCATCTGGGCGATAGACAGTAAGCAAGCCTCTGTCGAGAGTGAATCATGAGGCCATGTGTTCAGCGCTGACAAAGTCTGCTTTCGCCCGTTGCTAGTGGGCGACGAGTATCCCGCTGCTGAAATATTGGGTATAGATCTCAGCCCGATACAACCACTATGGGTACCTCGTAATGTGCAGTTCCTCGTGGACAACATAGAGGAAGAGTGGGTTCAGCCACCAAATTCGCTAGACTACATCCATTCCCGCCAAATGGCACCGACAATACGGGACTGGCCCGCAATTATGACAGAGGCGTACAAGTAAGCTTTTTTCCCACACTAACGAACATCATTACTCACCGCAGCAAAATCGTTGACCCATACGGTGTAATAGAGCACTGAAACCGGGCGGGTGGATTGAGTTGCAAGACCTAAAATGTGTAGTCGGATGTGACGATGACACAATGCTCGAGGACGACGTCTGCGCATCGTATGCTAAGACGCTCGCACAGGCACTGTGTAGACTCGACATCGACTGCATATACTCGATAGAGAACTACGCTAGATGGCTAAGAGAAGCCGGCTTTGTCAACGTGCAAGAAGTCGTGCTGAAGGCCCCGCTAGGTACTTGGCCGAAAGATCCACATCTTGCAAAAGTCGGCCTATATAACCGAAATATGATATACGACGGCCTGCACGGCTTCAGCATCCGGCCTTTTACACACGGTCTTGGCTGGACACCGGAGGAGGTCGAGGTCTATCTGGTCGACGTACGGAAAGCGGTGCTTAACTCGACAGCGCATATTTACCTCCCATTTCACTCCGTATACGCGCAGAAACCCCTCGGGCCGAACACAGAAGGCCCTAGATGAGGTGTTCCCTTATCCTTCCATACAATAGAGAGGACGGTTGGTGGTTTGATATACCTGCATGGAACTCACGAGTCCGCCGGGGCTAGCGGATTTCCGGCGTACATATAGGATCGGTTCTTATTTGATACCAGTTGGCGACGGCGGTTCAATGTGCAAGCGTTTAGAAAAGGCATTCATTTTTTTTCGGGGCGAGCAGGCATATTAGATGAGATTTGTTGTTCAGGTACTGGCTGGCTGGCTTACTTACTCGGCGTTGCTATTTAAACTTTCCCTTACTATTTTTTTTCGGGCTTCTCATTGGGGGGTTGGTGGTCGGTCGGATTTGCGATGGCTTTGCTCATCGTCGCCTGGGTGGGTGTGCACTGCTTTTGGATTCGGTTAGAAGATACCTCCTATACCTACTTCGAGAATCACATCTCGCAACAATTCTAGAAAATTAAATTGAGTATGACTTTATCTATTCAGTTCTGTTGTCAAAATGACGAGATGTTTGTCGTTCTTGTTAGAATATAGAGGTCCCTCGTCACCCCAAAAGGGGGTAAGCACGGGGTCTAGACTCCTTGTGTTACGTTAGGTATCCAAGACAGTGACACAGACGCCCCTATATTCTAGAATCTGAAATAAGGACAGTTGCGCATGTTGTCTGAACTGCCAACAGCTTTCCTAATCAGAGAGTTGAGAGCGTATAAATCTAATTCAGCGCATTTATCGAAGGCATGACTCGCAATCTTCCCCCCCCTAAATCATACTTGTCAGCGGGAGCTGGCGTGCCAAGAGCCTCCGGCTCGATATCCGCGACGTCAATCAGGCGGAAACTAATGGCAATGCTGAATCTCACACTTTCCAGATGCGGCTTCAAATTTGTTGTCCCCCTTTCGGCTCCTTGTAAGCTGACCAGTAAGCTAATCTGACGTCGCACCGAACGTGTGTCACACTTCCTTATCTCTATGACACTCTAGGCGTGCTTTAGGTACTTTGTAAGGTACGGTTCTCCCAGCTCGATACTTGGCGCACGCACTGTGTCTTCATGAAGATATCGCCTTCGATCTAAGAAGAGGTGTCAGGATTCGGATACTACGGATCCCCGTAAGGGATACTTAGGACAAGGAGGTTTCTTGTATGTATAGCTGGCTCTCCAGCCATTAGGTTATAGTTCTTCGTGCAACAACATAGTTCTTACCCTCATCCTATGGTCGGCCTTATGACAAGAGGGAGATAGTTTGTTAATTGGGGCAGACTAAAGTCTATTGAATGTGATATGTTTACCGCAAACGGGAGTATATGGATTGAATCTCTAGCTCCACTTCCCCCTATACAATTCTACTAGGACCCACGTGTAGAGCATATCTATGTCCTGAATATAGACTGGCACTTTGATATAACTTATAGGATATATCATAAGCCAGACCTTACCATTTTGAATTTTTGCGGCTTAGATAGAACGTGGTGTTGTCTTTGTCCCCGTTCTTGACCTCTATTATCGTTGATTCTCCTCAGGTGCTTTTCGCTTGTAGTGGACATGCCAGAGTAGGGCCTGTCATAGAATTAGCCAAAGTAGTACCAACTACTTACAGCATGTGATATATGACGATCTATTTCACTTGAGCTCGTAAGTGCTACTGTGGTTTTAATCCAGATGAGCCGCAATTCTGGGGAGCTCATATGGATAGCCACTTGGAGGAGGGAGCCAGTTTGATTCGTTCCATTCTCTTGTAAGGAGAGCAGTATTCAAAATACCATGGTCTTAGACGTTAAGGACACCGTGCATTCAAAGGAACTGGAATCGGTTAGGGTCAAATCCGGACGACTTGGTATATTCAGAATAAGAGGGATTGCTGACTCTGAGCTTCCATAGTGGTAGTCTGAAGGTTTCTCAGCCAAGTAATTGTTACGTGTATATACGACACTGATATACCAGATCCAACCCTCTAGCCTTGGCGATAGTAACATAACAGACGTATATTTATAGTGCGTCCCGTTCGTTTGGTAATATCTCACAAACTCTATCTTCAGCCTCCCTTTGATCTTATGTCCGCAAGCAACTTCGGAGATTCGGCTCTAATATGGTACTCCACTACTTTCGTAGGAGCCAAGACGTATCATGAGCCCAGAATTCCTAAAACAGGCAGGTTTGGAAGTCAAATGTCGTGAAATTGTCATCGTGTTCGGTGTTCTCGACGAGTATATGACAAATAATGGGAAATTTTCTCTGAGCATATATCCCCTCACTTCAACTATCATTGCTCAACATTTTCAATTCCCAACGTACCTCATAACTTACTTCTCTGTACGTAACCAATTATACCCTATCAATCCCTAAAACAATTGAATAGAAGAAGGGAGCAGTAGAAGCGGCCTCACTAGTCTATCGATGTGGAGTTGTGCATATAGAAAAGACCACATGTCTTTGTTTTAGTCAAATGATGTAATGAGCGTCATTCCGAGACCACGTCCCGGTCAGGCTGCTTATATAATATGAGACTATATTCCTTGTGACACCTACGCTCTCCGGTTAGGGTTGTTCGGCCGTCGTTTTCGTACCTCATCGAATCTCATTGCGCGGACAAGCGACGTCGACAATGCAACCAGATCGTAGTTTTCGGAAAGGTAAGCGAGGGCGATCGATGATCAACGGGCTAACCAATCATGAGAGAGTCATGAGAGGACTTGGTGGGCGTCTCAGCAGATTTAAAAGAGGTACGGAGAACAGAAAACAGAATGAAACGTGCCGGCAAGACTCGCTAAATGGACCTCGCCTAAAGTTTCGGATCGTCGAAATAAGCAAGTGAGTAGACAGAGGGAGTCGATGTGGGACAGGTCGGCGGTGCGATTGGTCTTGAAGGGCGGCTGAGAAGTAGCACGAGGTACCTTGGTTCACGTAGGCTCGGTAGCTACGGCCTGCGACGGTATTGCCGGAGGAAGATTGGTGTAGGTCGATGCGAGCATGGTGGTAGGCAGGTGGGTAGGCAGGTGGGTAGCTTGGTGGCAGCTTGGTGGCAGCTTGGTGGCAGCTTGGTGAGAGCTTGGTGAGATTCGGTTGGTTACCCCACAAACAATCCCTGATAGCGATGCATGCAGGTGCGATGGTGGGGAATAAGCCAACTAGGCCAGCTACGGACATCTACCTGCAACTACTCTGCACCTACTCGCACCTACTCTGCACCTGCTCTGCAACTACCTGACCCTTCTGAAGCCAAAATCAGTCCCGTGGTCCCCTCTCCCCGCCTTCTTGTGCCCCCCTAGCGCCCCCCTCCTTCTGTAGGCCCTTGCCCCCTTCCCAATGGTTCCCCCCAGGTCCCTTGTGAGCTTTTGGGTGCCCCCACAATTTTGACGATGAAAGTTCTGCCCGCGTCTTTCTCCAACTTTCGCTCTCTTCGTCCTAACCTAATATTTCCTTCTCTTATATTCAATGGCTGAGAAACAGATGGATCAGTCCCAAGCTCGCCGTCGACGTCGTGATGGATCGTCTGGCGCACAGCAGCGCTTGTGTACACACTGCGGACGAAGCTTCAAGCGGTCTGAGCACCTGGAGCGCCACGTCCGGACCCGTTGGTTACCCCAACCCCAACTTTTCAACATGCTCGATCCCTCGATCTGCACGACCATGCTCCACCAATTTTGTCTTGACATTTCTCGCCGTCTTGGTGTTTTTTTCCTTCCCACCTGAAGAGAGAGGCTAATTCCCACTCACAGACACAAAGGAGAAGCCCTACGTCTGCCATTGTGGGTCGGCATACTCACGAAGAGACCTCTTGACGCGGCATCAGAGAATTACACATGAAACTCTGTCGCCAAGGTCGCCTGACGCTCCAGCGTCGGAAGACAATCATCAGTTGGCCGCGACTGACTCGGATCCGCCCTCCGAGGACGCTGCTAGCACATCCACGGCTCCCATGCCGGATATGGACATGAATATGAACCACAGCCTCCAGCAGCACCAGTATTCAAACTCAAGCCATGATTTCTCCATTCACAACCATGCTGTCAGTCAGCCCTACCACCACCAGCTAATCACAGGCCAGGAACTCTACGACAATGGTAAGTTGTGTCACTTAGCCAAGCTGCCTGTCTGCAATTTATATTGATCGGTGTACCCAATTCTTCATCAAATGTACTAACACCCCGACAGGCCAACACTTTTCCGGGTTCGAACACTTCCAGGAACTCCACAATTTCCCAGACGGAGCCGGCCTGCCACCAGAATGGAGTCCATATTTTCACGACCCGGCTATGGAGCAGGATATGGTAGATCCTGCCCTACGGGGCTCAATGGTTGATGTGTCGTCACCTCTTGGCAATGAGAATTTCTCGGCACATGCGTACAATCAATGGATGTCACCAACGGCTCAAAAATGGGGCAATTAATGGGAGTTCCTGCTCAGCATGGCGACTCCCTCTGTATTAGATACGATTCGTTAACCTTAACGATTACGAATCCGCCAATGTACCATTCCGCCCCCTCATTGGGCCTCGCGGCACCGTCGCCGCTCCCGGTCACCTGGGGTCCTTAGAATGAGCGGGATACTATTGAAACTACATTTGAAATCATTGGCCGCCAAATGATGACAAGACGAAATTTCCTGGAGGCAGATATTAAATGAATGTAGGAATTATCTCTTGTCATGATGGTGGTTCAATTGAAAATGAAGGGCATCCCCGAGAATAACGGATCGGTGATCCCTCAGCCTACCTAACCTACCTACTCACTTAACCTCATTACCGCGAATAGGAGACCATGGCCTGTCTAGGACAAACTCTGTGTCTCCCATTGAAATCTCACATCTACCCCCTCATTCACATCTCACGATTATTACCTGGAAGACTCACCGCAATGTCATCACCAATTTGTCGTACTTGATTATTGTTCGAGTCCATGAGCAATTGGTCATCTCCCGTTATTCAGGGACGGGTTTTATGATAAAGATTGACGTTGACGATACCCGAGCACTACGCTCCAGCCATATAACAATACGAACGATGCTACCTTGAAGACTTAGTAATTATTTGATAATCGTGCAATTGAAGCACATAATCATCCAGACCCATGTCTGGAACTCTCGGGCATTCCCTCTTGTCCAGGGAACGGCTCATTCAACTGCCTTGACGCATCAAATGCGGGCCACAGAAACACGTGTATAATCAGCAATCCATTGGCAAATAATAAAATCTACGTCTTATATTTCAGTCCATATCTAAATTATACGGGCTCGTTGCGGGTGGAACAGGAACAGGAACGGGAACAGGCACAGCCGGTGGCTTTCAACCCTGTTTCAGAGCCTTCTCAACAGCCGCCTTCTTTTTGCCAAACTCGGCCACTAACAGTCGCAACGCAATCGACTTAGGCAACGTTTCCAAAATGTCAATTGACACGGCATGCGACCACCACGGCTTGCATTCCAGCCATCCCCTATCAACTGCCCTGGGGGCGCGGTCGAGCATTGCTTTTGCGTACTGACGTGCATCTGGAGAACCTGGGGTTAGTCCTATAGTATTCGACTGGGTCCGCACGTCGCCAGGAATAATAGCCAGGCAGTCGACTCGGCTCCCTGCAGCAGCCATCTCGCGCGCCATGGCTGCAGTTAGTGATATGATAAATCCTTTACAAGCAGAGTAGGGCGCCACTCCAGGTATGCCCATCCGAGCAGCCGAGCTCAGGTTCAGCATCAGGGCAGGGCTACTGTCGGCTAGGCGTGGGAGCATAATCCGTGACACATGAGCCATAAAACGCGCGTTCAGATTGAGCGAGCGATCCAATTCCGCAGCCGAGTACTCGGACAGGTTGCGGATGGCTGGCTGCGCGATGGGAAAACCACCTACGTTATTGACCAGGACGGTAATCGGCAGAGTCGAGATGGATTCGAATGCCGCGTCGACTTCGTGGGGCGTGGCGGTAATGGCATCCAGGACGACGATTTTGACGTCTGCACTTCGGGATTCGGCCTTGATCAGCGCAGCCGCGTCGTCCAGCTCTGCAGGCAGGTGTCCCAGGAGCACGACATTGAAACCTCTTGCAGCGAGCTCCTGGGCGGTACCGAGACCGATGCCTGCGGAAGCGCCGGTGATCAGAGCCCATGCACCTTGGTTCGCGCGGTAGCGAGCGAGAGATGCCGGTGGGAGCAGATAAAACGACGCATGCTCGAGCAGCTTGTATGCCTCGTACGTCAGGAACGCGGCGCCAATGTACTGGAGGGCGGCTGCCATTGGACGGGAGTTCCAGACTGTGTTAGCCAAAGGATCGCGACGCTTCTCTCACACCCGCCGCACCTGTCCTCAATGGATGGCGAAGGGGGGAGTCCCCGCACTTGGTGCATGCAAGCCTGTCGGGCAAACCCCTCTCTGATTCGCGGCGCGTGTTATCTTGTGCGAGCTCGGGAGAATAAGAATGCCCATTTGCACGGGCGGGCGTCTCGGTGAAAAAACCCGCAACCGTATGCCGTAGAGATAAGCAAAGGCAAGGCAATTGAGAAAGGGAAAGATTAGTCGAATTCGTTGTGCGGGGGGTGGCTGGGGTAGGAGAGGGCGAGGGCTGGGGGAGGAATAGGAATAATACATGAAATCTGCTTAAATGGCCCCTTAAATGCCCTTCCACTGCCCTCCAATGCCTTTCCCCAGGCCTTTGCCCCCCTCGGCAGCCAAGACTCCGTATCCATCTCATCAGGACAACAGTCCTACCCCCCCTGCCCACGACAAAGTGCGGAGCCGTTCGGGACCACCGGTTCGTCCATCCGATCGGGCCCCGAAAATGAATCGGACCGGCACGTTCCAATTCAGGAAATTGCTGTACCTGAAGCATCTGCCTGGGGGGAAGCCACCAAAGTTCCCAACCCTTTTTCTCTTCCTCTTTCGATACGGGCTGCCACGTCGTCTTTTCGAAAGAAAAGATATCTATACCTACCTCTATCTACCACCTTATTCCCCAATCCCGCGTCGACCTCGCATCTACCTCTCCCTCTTAGGAATCTGGCATGGCACAGAATTTGCATCTCCGGCAGAAGCACATACATACATACCTACATACGCCACCACGCAAATAGCACCACTTTCTTCTCTCTTTTGTCTCTCTACTGCTAATCAACGTTACATCTGCAGTTACGCAGGATGATTTGCAATTGGCCAATGCCGCAGCAGCAATGTACGCAAGCGTACGTACGGGGCTTTTATTAGATGGTCTTTATGGGAAAGTGTTTCCGTTCTACTTTTAAGGGAAGTGTACATTTGTTATTATTATTACTATTTTTTGTCGTCCAGTTGTTGGATAGGTCCTTAATACATATATAGGGTGGCAATACACACACGTACATGTATTGAAACATTAAAGCCGCAGATACTTACATACATACGACACGGGGTTTGAATTGAAACCTAGTTACATGTACCTAATGTACGACGATAATGGCTCGTAGGCAACATACCACGCACGCATGCATCGCCATGCCCATGCCCCATGCCCATGCCCTCTTCCCACATGTGCATGACGAAAAGCAAAAAGAAAAAAAAATTTAAAATTAAAACGAACGAAATAGAATATTCTTCGAAGTACATGAGTTACTTCGAGTAATATGCGCCGTATTATTAAGCGAGCGTTGAGAGTCGACAAGTATACTAATGATGACCATGTGAGGCTCTCACTTAGCTCCCCAGTCTAGGCGATCATGGTGGGGAGCTTTAAACCGCTCAACTCACAGGGGGGGTCTATTGACCGCTCACTCAGCCGCACCATGTATTATACCTCATAGCACCCTCATGTCTCTGTGAGCTGAACCCTGTAGGCAAACATGGAAACCTGAGAGGATGAAGAAGTCCAATTGAACAATTCTCACCATAGGATTCGAAGTTGCATGCTATAATAGACTGCTATGTGATCCAAGTGCTCATGTCCAATCGTTCACTGTTACCAATAATATCAGGGGCGTAGTGTCTTCGCTGTCAATTCGTCAGCTCGTACTCACTGCCAACCACAGCCATTGATGACGTCTAGATGAGGCGGTCGTTGAATTGAGCGCGAGAAGGAACAACGTGTAGTCATCCAAATGGGAGCGCGGCCGGGACGAATCATAGCGGAAGAAGGTCTCTCGAAGGAAACTTTCATGCAGCAGTCCAGCTTCAGATCTGCGGGTCCGAAAATCAAGGCTTTCGAACCCCCTTAAACTCCTGTTATCGTAAATATTAGGATCCCGTGCAGCATGTAGTATAATTGACTGGATAGACCATTGTATTGAATTAAGACTTCTTCCCTTGCCCACCAGAATACCTACTGCAATAGTGGTGATGACTCGCTGATAGCTTGCCCCTTTCTTTTACCCAACCCTTCATCTGCTTGACATGGGTCCTTCATCCCGATATCTATCCTCCCCCACATGACCTTGTCTTCATCATCATCCTCATCATCGTTAATGACATAGTCAACGTCATCGTCGCCCCTTTCTTGCTCTTCGTCGTTCGGAACGACATTGCTTAGACTTCTTCAAAGTCTACGTTCGGACGTCTCTAGAGACTTCAAGTGCGTTGACTCTCGAACGGTCCGTTCTTCTTGGACTCCTTGTTTCCGTTAGATGGACCTCTTGTAGGCACAACGTCCCTGGAAGGGATGTTTCGTGTCTCGCGTGCGTCCGCGTCCGGACCGTCAAGAAGCCGATGGATGATTCCAAGGAGTCCGATCGGTTACGGGACTACCCCTTTCTAGGATTTACATTCTAATTAACTCGGCATCATTCCGAGCCTCTGTCCTCCGTGAGTCTCTAATCTCCGATACGGAGATGTGCCCAGGGTCAGCAGAAAGTGAATGGCTAGGTGGTCATTGCGATTCGCCCGTGGAGTTAATGGATCCCTTCAGATCACTGCGGTACTTACTTTCCTCTCGGATGGTCGCTTTCTTCGGAGAAAGTTGAATGCCATGAGGGCCGATAGTGTGCGTAAGATTGATCTTAGGCGGTCTCGCAGGCAAGGTTTGGTAGCTACAGTCTCAATTGTAACCTACGGCCGCGACCTTAACTTCTGTTTATTGTCGAGCTTGCTTGCGACGACGTAGTCGTCGACACCATCAAGGAAGGAAACATCTCGTCCCCGGTTATCTGGTTATAGTTATTTGCCGAGCATCTGTTAGATACTCATACCGGGTGCTAAGCCCTCGTTAAGTCGTTTATATCCAACATGTGGAAAAGTCCAAATCACTTCTAAGTTGCTGATTAGAGTATTATAGAGTTAAGTTATTAGGAAGAAATATGATATACTGCCAGCCGAAGAAAAAAGCTTCACGAAAGGCCATTGTGCCTCGGTGAGACCTCGCGACGGTGTGGGGCTCACACCGTCGATGGGCATTCGCGCTCTCCAGGCCTCCCAATGGTTTATGGGATGTATGTTGAAATGATTGATGCGAAACTTAAAATGTCGGTGGTGAGGTTACGGGGCAGAGTTGGCGGTCGACGAGAGCCTTCGACTGGTTGGTCACACTCATCCACGTCTCTGGTTCATACGGCCGGTTGGTCATCGTCGTCTTTCCCGTAACATATATCAGTTCAGGTTTTTATCTTCTGGGATGCCTATTTCCATGTATTGATATGTCAATGGCGGAATGAAAGTATATTCAGTGACCGTCAGCCCAGCCTTCTGTTGTCCTCGATCGTCGGATGCCACCGACAATGGGGTGGCAATTTCGCACGACTGAATCGCTGCCAGCTTTCTTGACAACCAAATATCAGTCTGTTCGGCATCCAGGATTTGATGACGTGTTGGCCCTTTGCGATAGGTCGACCATCGCTGATGTACTCGCCCGAATAACAGGTTATCAATAATGACCGGTGGTGTTCTTCGAGCAGTTTGAAGGACGTTGATGGTCGCCTAGGAGAGCGGCTGATTCCGAATGTGCTGGTCTAGATCTAGTGGACATGAACTCACTAGCCTATCCTAAACCATCCATGTCAGCAGCGCTGACACCAGCTTTACGCGGAGGACGCTATGGACCCTAGCGAATTCCAAAGCGCAAGGCAATAGCAGGGGGCGTCCGGCGCTCTCTCGGCCATTTCGCAATGCTTCCACTTCTTCGCAACCATCTTCGCTGCGGGGGTTCTAGGTATTGTGCATGCATGACATAGTGGTCGGGGCAATGTTGTTGGCCTCGTTTAGAGACGAAATTTCTTCCAATTCTCCATCGTCGATATGCGCCTTCGACTCAGTTGGTTGACTCCTTTGAGTTGAATCGCGTCGATCAGACTTGGTCGGTGCCACCATATATAGGCTTAACTTCCGTGATTATGAGTAGTGACGAGTCATGTAGTTCTGATGCGAGTTTCTTTGACGATTTATACGTCTTGGTTTAGGTAGCTTTTGAGGCTCCTTGGAGCTTTTGATGGCTTGCTTGACTTCCGAGGTTCCTTTGGTTGCTAAGGCACATCAATCTCGCTGAGAATGTTCGGAACATTTGCTTGAGCTGCTTCTTCTCCTGCCGCAGTCTGGGATCGTAGGATGAGTAATGCAGCTCGCCAATCTGGAACTTCGGCAAGCTGGGTAGGAGTCTTGGAATCCAATGCCATAGGCATTATGGATAGCATCAGCTCTCTTTAGCGATGGCGGAACAGCAATTGTGTCCACATCTTGTATTCCGTTCAATAGACGAGTTCCGCCTAAGTTTTCAGTGAGTCTAAATCGAGAGATTCGGGAACCACCACCTCATTTCGTTGAATCGCTGCAATGCTGAGGCTGTGAAGGATGGATGCCTTGACTGAATAAACTGAACAAGGAGTAAAAGTCCTTATGGGCCAGATTTTGGCACCCATATAGGCATCGCAATTTTATACCGTGAGCTTAACCCTTCTTGTAAGCAGGTTCCCTGCCCGCAAGTTGCTCGCAATAATGCGAATGGATATAAAGTTTCCCGTCTTTCTTTCTCGTGCCGCAAATGACTATTGCACGGAGCCGGTGCTCGAAGAGCCTATTGTGTGCCTTATTAGCCTGTGTGATGGTAACTTCGCGGTTAACGCACTCCTCTCTCTCCATATCCAGAGAGCACAACCACCCCATACCATGAATGCTTTGCTGACTATGTTGATCCACAGGATCTATGTATTCGCAAGGTCTCAGTCCCGGAGTCATTGGCGATACCGGGTTGACATCTCGAGCCTTCTTGGTTCGACGGCAATCACTCGATCCCCCAAGATGAGACTGCAGGGAGTGTTGCCAACGATCTTGGCCGGAATCTGCGGTAACTCGGGGAATCTGCGGTACCTGTGTTCGGTTTCCTGTTCGAGGTATATCGTGCAAAAATGATCCCTCTTTCATAACCATACTAGACTACCCGGTGCGTCGATAGCAGAAGACGAGACGGTGTGAAGAGTTGACTGTTCACTACAATGTTAGCTTCGGCGATAGGTAATGTCGCACGCGATCCGTGGGTTCATACCGTGTTTCTCAAGAATCGCTCTTCCTCTCGTCGTAGACGTGTTTACGAACACGTCGAGTGGCACTAGACTCGCTCAGAGGCAAGCCTAGTTTAGAACCAGCTTGACGTTCAACCCATTAGAGGTCTAGGTCTACCAGAAAGAAAGGCTATAGAGTATCGCCATTCCACTGACATGATATCCAAAGACTAAGTAGGCTGAAATGCTCAGGCTGCAGTCGTCTGATATCCAGGACTGCTATGACAATCGGTGGTGGTGATGGCGGTGGATTAGGAATACTATATCGAGATTCATGAGTTACACCAGGGCATCCCGGATACTTCAGATATCGTAAGAGAGACCCAGGGCTGTGTATACAGAGACAGTCCCTTGTATTTATACTCAGTTCTCTAGCAGATAGATTGTAGCTCCTCGCGCAACGTCATTCTTTCCCCTATCTTATGGTCGGCATTGTGACAGCCCGCTTCAATACAAGAAAAGGGAGAAGAAAGAGATAAGGAAGAGCACTAGAATAAAGATTAGAATGAGACTGAGAAATATGAAATTATGCCGAAAAGGGGCTTGGAAGGTCGAAGAAGAAGAACTCACGATGGGTGAAACAAGAACCTCAGGCGCCAGTAGCAAATGAAACCCCATAGAAAGAGGCATGAGGATCGTTACTACCTTATTATTAGCTGTTAAGAGTGATACTCAATATAAAAAGAGGTACGTAGCCAAGTAAATAATTCATTGTCGTATGGGTAGGTACCATCCCAGCTGTAGAGACAGCCAGGTAACTTCGAACGACAAAGTAAATAAGCGTTTAGGCCACTTATAAGGCGCTAATCCGCTTCTAAACAAAGCGCTTGGGCCCTAAATGGAATAAACGTCCTGATACATACCTCTTGAAAACGACGCTAATGTTGGTATGTGTCGGTACTTACCCATACAGCGCCCCTTATAGGTTAATATGGCATAATATTAAACTCATAATCGACTCATAGATCTAATTAGCGAACATCATGGTGATAGACGCGTTAAGGGGCAGCCCATGTATATACCTTGATGCTGAAGTCTGTTATTGTATGGGTGGACTCACTTTCCAACACTCAGGGGCTGGGTACATTGTACCATGAACCACTTGCACCAGCGCAATGTAATTGGCATATAGACAGTACCAGGTACATTCTGACTAATTCTAGAGTGAGTGATGTTACGATCTATATCATCTATTTAGTTGGGATAATCATTTAAGCTAGAAGTTAGGGGTGAAGGTAGCACCACAGAAGATGACCAGTCTAGAAACACTCGGTCTAAAACCCATAACTCCGAACTCACTACGCACAAGAGCAACTGTATTTTCTAAGCGATTGTGCGCTATTAGTTTCTGTCGAGGAATAATTGGTGCTGTCTTAGGATATGGCATCTTTGTGGTGTTGGCAAAAGGGCCCCCCTTATCTTCATCCTACACTCGACTGGACAATTGCGTCCCGCCTTAGAGCAACGACTTGAGAATTGCAATAAACCTACTTATGCTTGACGTCAAGCGTTTTACTTAGGGCATCACCTAATTTCTACTTGATAGGGACAAACTACAAGGTAGTCAGTAACATAATGGTCCCTACCTGCTCTCCCCCTTTTTGATGTCAATATCGCCTGTGTATATCATACCCCAAGTCTTAATTCCCCTAACTTCAACCTCGCCCACTTCACGGAATCCAAAGTGAGCATAGATTGCACGGGCCCTATCGCTACCTGCCTCCAACCACACGGGCATGGGGCCTCCCTCATTTTGGTCTGAAGTAAACCGCTTTATAAATGGGACTAACACGGCCCGCACTGCAACAACGGCCGTCAGTTCCACGTCTTTCCTAATTCGAAGCAGAGTATCCCGTTACTACGGCACGACTATGGACTCCAGGAAGGCTGATTGGCTGTGGCAAGAAATTTATAAGTACCATGGAGCTTGAAACAGAGAGCCTCGGCTCGCCACCAATATAATTGTCATATGGGCCATCTAGCTATCCATTCTGGGTTTTTACATGATATTTCATAGACGGATTGAGATCTGCCAATTAGAGGGCACAGTTGTCCAAACATGTCGGGCCTCAGGGGGGGTTTTCCACTTAAGCCCCCTGAGCTCAACCCAAATTGAAAAGGGGGCGGGATTTCAAAAACTGAATTGCACTTACCAGCATCTGGCACATACTCCACTGCCGGATCCCTCGCCATAAGGCTCAGCTTCCAGAACCGCCCACCACTCACGCGTTCAGCGATGGGGTACAAATTCCGGCGCATCACGTCGGCCCACCCGTTCCGGAACTGCACGAACAGCGGCCTCTGAGGCGGAACCGACGGATCAGTAGGATACGGCTCGCCGACGCTCCCCGGCTCCCAGCAGGCAACGGCCGCGAATCCTCCGGCTTCAGCTATGAACCCGCCACCGGCCAACTTGGTGGCAAGCCGTGTTATTGCTGATTCGTATACGAGGCGCTGGATGGAAGCTAGGTCTACATCCGCGATTGATTGGCCAGGCGGCAGTTTCTCGCCCATGAACATGACGGATAGAGGGTCGGTGGAGGACGCGCGAGACACAGCCCCAGCGAGACCTTGGGCGTAGTACTCCGACGTGCCCGTGGTCACTGGCGGGRGKTTTCTGGGCTCTTTGTCCGAGGCGGCCACGGCATCCGCCTGCTCTACAGGGAGGAGCGCCGTCCCCGTTGCTATCGGAGTATCCGTCATTGGTCCTGTAGATGCTACCCAACGAAAATAACGGTGACTGAATGTAGGACGTCAATAGTGCAAGTTTGATTGTTCTCAGTGTGGTGAGCGCAACCCATGCGCCGATTGGTCACGGTGGTTGGTGAAATTGGTGAATATCCAGTGTTCTAAACTAACTGCCATCGCTTTTGGATGAAATAATGTGGCTGCTCTACTCAAGTAGACGGTGTTCTGGTCATATACATGGAAGGATTGCGCCCTTTGAGTTAGTATGAGGGGTGTTCAGGGGTTGGTTGACTTGAGTCACACGCCGACCGACTTCGGTCAGTGCGACATTCGCTCTGTATATCAATACGCAGCCAAGCCAGTCTGCTTAGAACAACTGTCGGGCAATCTAATTGCTGTTCGCTGGTACTGGGTGAATTTCTGTTGGGCCTTGAAAGAGCAAGTATAGTATTGCTTCGAGTACTCTACTATCATGGGTTAGTCATATTTCATGTTGGTATAATCTCGTGTCGTGGAGCGCTTCCCTCCGGCGTATGACTCCGAGGTCTCGGCCGGGAGCTCGATCAATTGAATAGTGATATCAAACGACAGTGATCACCACGATGGATAGGCAATGCTAGAAGACTGACATCTAATCAGTGACTGAAATATCATTCCAGCTACCTTATTTGTATGTCATTCGTCTAGAGCACATAATTTAGGGTCTCGCAAAGCCCGAAATTGACTACCGCAAATGCCGAATCTTTTTTTCCCATTCCGATCTCTGAACGCCGAACAAGTACCTGATCAAAACCAAGCCGTTAGGTGTAACGAATCATCTATGCACCGGTGGCTTCACGGTAGAATGTCAGACTCCTGTTTGCGCCGGCAGTGCAGAACATCTCATTGCGTCCCGTCTTAGGTAACCACTTGACGGCCCAGAGCGCCTTATCCGTTTCGCTGTGCGTTGCGACACATGCGCCTCTATCAATGGACCATACCTTCACTTTGCCATCAAAGGCGCCACTGAGCAGATACTCCCCTGTATCACTCCAGTCGACGGAAGTGATCCATGCCGTGTGACCAGTCAGATTGCCGACATGCTCGCCGTGCTTGGTATCATAGATTGCAATAATGCCTGCGTCTCCTGCGGCAGCTAGACGTGTACCGGCCGGTGAAAATGCCACTGTCCGGATTGGCTTGACAAGGCCTGTTCTCCAATCAGATTCCGAAAAGGATATCGCCCCGAGACATTTGTGGCGTAAAACCTACCAGGAAGTGAATATTGCAGGCGACCTGTGTCGTTATTGAAAACGTAGACAGCACCACTCTGGTGACCGCTTACTGTGTATTTCCCGTCGCGACTTAGATCTACGCATAGGCCGAAGGAACCAGAGCCAGCGCTACCCGTCTCGTACTCTCGTATCCTTTCGGACCTGTCGCCAAAGAGATCCCACACATTGATCCGCCCATCGTAGGTGGTAGAAGCTAAATACTGGCCGTCTTCGCTAAGTGCGACGGCCCATACTTCTCCAGCGCCCTTTCCAGCACCTTTCGCAGGTTCCAGTTCCCCAAACGGTTGCCACTCGCTACCTGACTCGGCAAGCTTCCATATCTTCACTTCGCCGCCGAACCCAGCCGATGCTGCGACTTTCCCATTACTTGACACGGCTATGTGATGGCAGCCAAGCTTGTGTGCGCCCGTGAGAGACTGGGCTAGAGGAATGTTGGGTTGCGAGGTGGCGTGTATGTGAATCGTTGAGGAACCGCTAGCGGAGAGGAGGGCTGTGGGTGTCGCCGCAAGGGAGAATATGTCGGTTACGTGTGCTGGGAGGKGTTAGAACATTGCATTGTTGAAGTATGAGCTTGGCTGATATCCAAGAGCTCGAAACTTTGAGTCGCAAGAAGTACGAGGGAAGAAACTGCATTGCTTACCATTGTCGATGGTATGCGTCGTGAGGTATTGTTTCGACTTTCTGTATGTTAGCAGGCTGAAACTTAGCATGTGACTTCAGTCTTAACCTTCTACCTACCATGATTACTATCGATCCATATGAATCCCTTGTGATGGCTGCGATATGGAAGAGGTGGTGGGGTTGATGATGTTAGGAATATTGCAGGTACCTGAGCTATGGTGGGGTCCAAATGGATGTCTAACAAAAACTGGAGACTTGGATAGAGGCTTCCGATCTACAGCCAGAATATTGCATCACACATAACTCCCTCCGCTCCTGCTTCGTCATACTACGAATTTACGACGATAAGAACTAGGCCATCAAAGGCACAGGAATGTGGTGTGATTCACGATATACCAATCGTAACTTCCGTTATAGAACTGAGCAGGACAGAAAAGGTTATCTCACAAAGTAGATACCAGGGCAAGACGCAAATTCACGTCAAATAGAATATGGCTTTCATTGTACATGTGTTTCCAGTCAATATCTACTATGGGGTTCCTTACCCCTATACCGGAATGCCATTGGTATGCGCAAATTCCGTTTGCTTGCTGTAGGATTTGTCCAACTATGAGGCTCTACGGATCTCACTGTATTCCTCGAACTGTAGATCTATTGATCATGCCTTCTGCTTGAAATCGCGTTCGAGCATGCCACCGAGGCCTGACATATATCAATTAGTATCTTGTAAGTAAACTGCAGAAGAGAACAACTTACGACCCATGCAGTTAGGACATAATGTGTGCATCTTTTTTATTCCCCCACATCCCGGGCACTTGTTCAATGAAGTAACATCCTTCAGAGCCTTGCCTGCCATTTGCCTGTGTCTCTTTTTCATGTGCGACGTCTTTTTCTTAGGCACTGCTCGGAGTATCCCTTCCCATATATCGCCTAATAGAGATGGTATGGTCGAGATGGCGGCGGGGATTGCGATAGCGAGCGATGATATCGACGGTAGTCGCGATTCTTGCGCTTGTTGTGTGTAGAGAACTGTCGACCTGAAGGAAGTGTTGAAGCTTGTTGAGGCTAACCTCGGGAAGAGGGACGAGAAAACTGAGGCCATTCGCAGTTGCTGTATGGCGGCCATGGCTGATGACTTTAACAGGCGCTTAGCCTGTTGCTTCTAGATCGGTGCGAGCTTGGTTCGGTACAGCAATGGCTGAGGCTCTCGTAACGCCTCGACAAGGTAGATATCGTATGCGAAGACCGCGATCGTTATGCGCATTCGTGGATGAGTGTCGGTTGTTCGCTACGAAGAGCTTGCCGTCGTCTAAAAAGTTTCTAGCGCGGAAATCGACTTGATAGGCTGACAGCTTCCAGGCCTTGCCAATCTCGGATGGCCATCTGCCCATCAGCCGGCACCAAGAACTGCAAAGAGCACGTACGACCCTGAGACCCCAGCTCGGGTCCACTATGCACAGACTCTCATTGACCTATCAACAGCTGCCAACCCCCTTCCCCCTTTCTTGTGGTCCCCAGCCCAACCTGCACCTTCTTTACGGAAATTATTGTTTGGCAAGGAAATCGCCAGGAGCAATCAAGAGAGGATCCATCCCCTTCACGTCGAAAAAATTCCCAGACGCCAACGAACCTTCAACCTCTTCCCCATCTCCATCAACTTCACCCGCACCTCGCATCAGAGCTCAACTCCCCTAACTCCGATATTCGTTCGTTCTTCCAATTGCCTGTAGGCTATTTCTTGGAATAGGAGTTGACATTGATAAATCATCCATTTGTCGATCGGATAAGTTAGCAGCAATGGCGACGCAAACCATCTACCCTAACAGCCACGTCGGTTTCGACAGCATCACCTCCCAGATCGAGAAGAAGCTCTTGAAGAGAGGTTTCCAGTTCAACGTCATCTGTGTCGGTGAGTAATGATCCCTTTGAGCTTTGGCTATCCCTTAGCTCTCCGATAACCGCCGTTCTGCCGTCGCGCGATGTCCGGAAAACTGACGTGTCGTGTCGTGTTATAGGCCAGACTGGTTTGGGAAAGTCGACTCTCATCAACACAATCTTCGCATCTCACCTGATCGACTCGAAAGGTAGACTGTTGCCTGATGAGCAGATTCGCCAGACTACCGAGATTCACCCTGTTTCGCACGTTATCGAGGAGAATGGCGTCCGGCTAAAGTTGAACATCGTCGATACCCCTGGATATGGCGACCTAGTTAACAACGACCGCTGCTGGGATCCCATCGTGAAGTACATCAAGGATCAGCACTCCGCGTACTTGCGAAAGGAGCTTACAGCACAGCGAGAACGCTACATCCCGGATACCCGTATCCACTGCTGCTTGTTCTTCATCCAGCCCTCGGGTCACTCCCTAAAGCCCATCGACATCGTAGTGTTGAAGAAGCTTTCCGATGTTGTCAACGTCGTGCCAGTTATTGCCAAGGCCGACACACTGACTCTGGAGGAGAGACAAGCCTTCAAGGAGCGCATCAAGGAGGAATTCGCTTTCCACAACCTTAAGATGTATCCCTATGACAATGATGAGCTTGATGAGGAGGAGCGCTCGATTAACACCCAAATCAAGGTTAGTTTTATAGCGCGCGCACGGCGTCACATGTACTAACAACCCATATAGAGCCTTGTCCCTTTTGCCGTTGTCGGTTCCGAGAAGTCGATCATTGTCAACGGCAAGCAAGTCCGTGGACGTCAAAACCGATGGGGTGTTATCAACGTCGAGGACGAGAACCACTGCGAATTCGTCTACCTGAGAAACTTCCTGCTCCGAACTCMCCTCCAGGATCTTATTGAGACTACCTCACAGATCCACTACGAGACCTTCCGTGCCAAGCAATTGTTGGCGCTCAAGGAGAGCAGCGCACAAGGCCACGGAAGCAGACCGATCAGCCCCGCGGCGGATCGCGAAATCAGCCGAAGCTCTCAACGGATGACCATGAACGGCTACTAGGTCTCCATTCTTTTTTCTATGTGTGCTTTCTACGAGGCGTTCCCCGGGTTCACGGGCTTCCCATCCTTGCGAGATATCTCTAATTACCCCTTTACGACTACTACAATGAACAGCTCTCCGATGGCTAAGGCGTAACGTTGGAGGTGCAACTCATTACAAGAATGGCCACGAGAACCCAAAAATTTCATGGGATGGGATACCAAAAATTCGTGTCCGCGTGGAAGATGCTCGAGTGTGCGTGAGGAGGCGTATTTAACATCAAGGTCAAGAGTTTTGACCTTTTTGGGTTGTTCAAGCCTTGTTATGTGTTTGTTGGCCGAGCATGCAGTTATTCCATCTACACAGTCTGGCGACTCGACGTTCTTATTATTTCCTTTTTAGTATTCCCCCAAAGCTCTGTTCATCTTCTCTAAAGCTGCTAAGATTAATCCGTGGCCAAGCCTCTACTGTACTCTAATAGAGTCTGCTTTGATACCTGATGGAATAAATACGAGACTTATGCCCAAAATACCTCCGCCTTGGTTTCTTGAATTAGTGACCTCTGTGCCTTGCTGCTTGGTCTCTAGCCCCTGAGTATTACGGCCTCCGTCTATTGATTCTAGATGCGCGCCAATAAACGATGTTTCTATTACCGTTCCTTCAGTCTACGCCAGTGGCTTATAGATGAAGTCCTCCAGCTCCTTATAGGCTTTTTCGACGTCGTCATTGACAATGATAATATCGTGTACGCCGGGCGTGTTTGCGTACTCAAGCTCAACCTTGGCCTGGTTCAGCCTCCTGGCGATGGAGTCCTCGTCTTCGGTACCTCGGCCGCGAAGGCGCCTCTCGAGTTCCTCGAAACTTGGGGGCTTGATAAAAACGTAGCGCGCTTCTATGCCGCTGTTCTTGATCTGCTTGACTCCCTATGTTGTCCCCTTTAGTAAGTCCATCGGTGAAGCACATCATGGTCTAAAGAACTAGAGCCAGAACTCACCTCCATCTCGATATCCAAAACTACCACGCGCCCCTTGGCGGTCTGGTCCGCAATGGTCTGCTTGGAGGTGCCATAGCGGTTGGACCCGAACTTAGCGTGTTCAACGAAGCCATCGGCTTGGACTAATGCCTCGAACTCCTCCGGGGAGACGTAGTAGTAGTCGACGCCGTGGGCCTCGCCTGCGCGCGGTTTGCGCGTCGTGTGCGACACGGAGAGCGCAAAGACATCCTTGTGCGCGTCGAAAAGGCGCTTGAACAGTGTGCCCTTACCCACACCTGAGGGGCCGGATATAACGACGGGGCGGCGATCTTGCGGGAGGGCTATTGCCGGTTATGCGATTGTTAGCGATTTGTGTTCCTTATTCCTTTGTCTGTCTCTTCTTTCCCGACCGACTCGAATTCGCAAATTCGCATAAATTTGGTGGCTAGCTAGCTAGAATTTCGAAGTGCGATACTCGGTAGGCGCGAGGAAAAAGGGAGGCGGGGAAGCACGTACCGGAGGCCATGATGGTTGCGCTTCTGGGGAGGTGGAGGTTGGCCGCCGACGACGACGACGTGCGGGAGCGAATGAAGCGGGAGGGGGGAGCGGCTATATGAGGTGTACAGAACCTGCGCAGATGTGTCGCCGTCGAAATGTGCATGAATCACCGGTCAAATGGTTTTGGGCGACCGCCTATGTTTTTTTCTCCTTGGACGTCGCACAGCAGGCTGCAGTAGTAATCGGCCGGCACAGCCCGGAAGTAGTGGAACCCCCAGAATTTCGAAGGCGACTATATGATATTAAMCCCCGCCGGTGGGTGGTGAGGCTGGKGTAGAAGTGTATTGTGTGTGGCTAATGCAGGATGGTGGCTGGTGCATAGGTAATGTTGGTGGTGGTTGGGTTTTGCCGCTTGTTCTGCATTAGATTCTGCATAAGATTCCATCTAGCATTCGGTCAATTTGGCGCCGTCGCAAAGCTAGCCCTATTCTGCCCAAGTGTAACCCCTGAGACCGGGGTGGCCCTAACACAGCCCATCGACCCCGGAATTTTCCTCCCAATTCTTCTAACAAACTCGAATGGATCTTCAGGGGAATAGCAAATGGCCAAATAATACCGAGCAGGGCGAATTGCGATTTTCACAGGTACCCACGCGCACAGAAAACGGACCGTGTTTCATCATTCCTACAAACCAGCGCCCGTAGAGCGGCTGTGACGTCGTTGTAGAACATTTCGAAACCGAGACATCGGAGGACGAGGTGGAAGGGACAGAAGAAACAGGAGGCGCTGTGGGTTAGCCAATCCCTTGTGCGAATATTGAGGTAATAATTGTTAGGAGGGTACTTCGCATACACACTTGTAGAATGCTACTACAATAGACCGCTCGTATGTCTGACAGCATAGGCAGGTAGTATACACTAGAAGCTTCACAGGGTCCGCCAATAGGCTACATAGGCTACGGGTTTATGTGAACCTCGTATTGGACCCTTAAACATTATAGGCTACCTTACCAACGGGCCAGCCAGAATAGTAGATTCATCCTTTTCTCCAGAGTGACTAGCCAGCTAGCGCACTTAGCAACTCGTGATGGCATCTTAATGAGGAAGTTGTGAGCAAACAACACATCACATCCACATATAGCAAGGAGGAAGCACAGAGAGTATTACAGGCAATAGTAGGTGAGATGAAAATAATGAGCTCGTTTGATCCATCAGGAGGAGTATGGAGTATGGAGTATGTCGGTGAAACTATGAGATTGGTAGGGATCAGTGATGGAATCATCGCATAACTCAGGCTCCTGACAGTGCGGCGCTGGTGCTGCCAGTTGTTTTCATCACGGTGACTCCGCACTCTTCACATGTGTGCAAGTACAGTGTGAGCGGGTTATGTAGTGCCTAATTGGGTCGAATTATTCCACTCAGAGTGTACATCCCGGTGACCTAGCGCTAGTGCAGATGTCATCTAACTCATCTAACTTCTTTCTATGGGGCTTTCCTACTTGGGAGGCAGCTGTGCCCACTCAGCCAGTCACGATCCCCGCCGCCATTGATTACTGCAACAAACTCGCCCCAGTCGGGCTAGTCGTGCTAGTCAAACCCTCGTAAAGTCGAGACCAGATTGGCTTTGTACCCAGGTAACATTCGCTTGTGTTGTACCTGCACCGCTCGCCTCCCTCCTGCTTCTCCTGCTCCAATCATTGATCTATCTAGCCTCTTCTCCCTCTTTCGCACCCAACCTCTCGTCACTCTTTCCAAACCTTCACAACTTTTATCTCACTTCTCTCGGCGCTTTCTTTCACTAATCACTCTCTTAGTCCCTTTTTTCAAACAATCGTTTCTTGGCCACCGGCCTATTCTCGTCACTCTCTCAAGATATCTATTTTTGAAAAGGCTACTTTGTGTTGATTGCGATCCGACAAAGGAGATAGATCGACTTTTATAGACAGCAGCATCGGAATCTACAACCATCACCAAAAGAGCCTCATATCAACTGCGCCGCGACTATACCTGGATATACGATTGGTCCGATAACAATGTTTGTGAAGTCTGCGATCGTCGCCTTGGGCGGCGCGACCCTAGCGGCCGCCGTCACACCTCTCGAGGTTCAGGGCAACCAGTTCGTCAACAGCAAGAGCGGCGATGCTTTCCAGATCGTCGGTATGGCTTATCAGATCGGTGGAAGTGCCGGTTATGACCCCAGCCACGGGAAGGATCCTCTCTCTAACGGCGACATCTGCAAGCGAGACGCCGCGCTCATGCAGTCGTTGGGAATCAACACCATCCGAGTTTACAACTTGGACCCCAACCTAAACCACGACGAATGCGCTAGCATTTTCAATGCTGTAAGTTTTTGGTGCTTTGGCCTGTGCGCCGTTCTGAACTGACTGGTCTATAGGCGGGTATGTATATGATTATCGACGTCAACTCGCCCCTAGCAGGCGAGTCTCTCAACAGTGGCGCGCCGTGGGAATCGTACTACGCTGGATACTTGAACAGGACTTTCGCCGTTGTCGAGGCCTTCAAGTCCTACCCCAACACTCTGGGTTTCTTCTCTGGCAACGAAGTCATTGATAACGTCAAGACTGGCTCCACTGTTCCCCCTTACGTCCGTGCCGTCACTCGTGACCTGAAGAACTACATCAAGAACCATGCCGACCGCGCTATTCCTGTTGGATACTCCGCCGCCGATGTCCGTGACGTTCTCGAGGATACCTGGAACTACTTCCAGTGCGCCATCGACGGCGATGCGAACGATATGTCCCGCGCTGACATGTTCGCCTTGAACAGCTACTCTTGGTGCGGTGAAAGCTCCTTCCAAGAGTCTGGATACGACCAGCTGGTTGCTATGTTCAAGAGCTCTTCCGTCCCCGTCTTCTACTCTGAGTTCGGTTGCAACACCCCTTCCCCTCGTGTCTTCACTGAGATCGGCACCATCTACAGCGACCAGATGATGGGAACCTTCACTGGTGGTGTCGTCTACGAATGGGCCCAGGAGAAGAACAACTATGGTCTTGCTCAATGCAATGACGATGGAACCGTTGAACTACTAAGCGATTACGCCACTCTCCAGAGCCAGTACAAGAAGATCGACTTCAGCAAGGTCCAGAGCGTCAAGGCCACCAACAACAAGGTGACCCCTCCCACGTGCAAGGCCAGCTTGATCAAGGAGGATGGATTTAACAACAACTTTACCCTCCCTGCTGTCCCCCCTGGAGCTCAGAAGATCATCGACAACGGTGTCTCTCCCAAGCCCTCTGGCAAGATCATCGACATCAGCGACTACTCCGTCAAGCAGTCCGTCAAGGATGCCAACGGCAAGGCAATGACTGGTCTTGCCGTCAAGCCCCTTTCCAACGACGCGGTTAACACACCTGGTGCCAACGGCGACAGCACCAGCTCCTCCGACTCTTCCGACCCCTCGTCCTCTCACAACGCTGCCCCTACGCTGGCGCCTCAGGGTGCTGCCTCCGCCGCTGCCATGATCATCCCGGCGGTGATCGCCCTTTGCTTCACTGCAGGCTTCACTTTGATCTAGGTGGTCGGTTGAAATAGACGTTCGTTGGGCTGAATAATGAAGTTTTGTGTTTTCCACGAAGAATAGAAGTGGGGGCATGGATGACCCGTGTTTTGATGTTGCTTTATTCCCCCTCTTGTAATTGATTTTTCGGTCGCGTGGCATGAGGAGGATGCTTCATTGTATCTTAGGTTACATGTGCGCTTTTGTGCAGTACATAGAAGTCAACTTTGGCATCATTTTGACAATACGTTCGCTTGGGTCTCGTGATTTGCCCTTGCAAAGAGCCGCATATCGCTATAGTTTATCCGGTGTCACGGTAGATACCAGATATGCTGTATCCTTTATTATCCTTCCCTTGCCGTTTGATGGAAAGTCAGCATTCTATTAATGTCTAACCAACGATCCACACCTATTGAATATCCACTCTTATCTAATCCACAGCCTCCTAAATGTGCTGACAGCTCCCCCTATTCGATACCAACAAAGGAAAACATTTAGCCCTGCCCTCCGCCACCTAGTATCCCACAACAATATCATAAGTGGTAAATTTCCTAGGTAAATACTGTAGGTGCTCGAAATTTTCTACCTACATGGCACGTATTTATTCTACTTGAAGAAAATCAGCCTCTGTGCTCCAGTCGTAATCGTCACAGCCCCCTTATCCGGATTMCCTCCCACGTCGGGCAACTACAGCCTTGCCAGACGATTTTCTTAACCAGCTACATGTATTGGGTCATCGGTAGATCGAGGCTGTCTTTTGAGCGATTTAGACCAAGATCATATTATTGGGTATTGCGGAGGKGGCCAAATATGACGGCACCAATCCAGCGCAGCCACGATCTTGACTGGGCCTCAATCGTCCTCACAATCATTTAAGTATATAAGCCAAATAGTAAGCCCTAGCCTAGTAGTGACTTCTTTTGCTCTCTACGCGACAATGCAAATAGCAGTTACCACCATGGCGGCGATCCAACGAATGATCCACGCAGGGAGCGAAGCCATTTCGATGGCTACCACGCAAGATAGATACCAGACTGAGCGCATTTTGGTCATGAACACTCTCTCTTACTGGGCTGGTCATAGCTTCGTCGGAACAAAGGGCTATGAGACAAACATCCCGTAAGTAATGTTTTCAGCGACTCTTATTGGTCAGCTTCTGTTTTGTAAACACCCAGCTGGGTTCGATTATACAGGTGAGCTGCACTTATCAAGTTGATAGACTAATTTCCCAGCTGATAAATCACCAGGTAGAGTGACCGCGAGTTTCAGATACGTCATTGCTGGCAATTTCTGAAGATGACTGTTGACCTGAGTTTAGGGGGTAGTCACCTAAACTCCGCAGTAATGTGATATTCAGGGTGATATACGTGCTGCTCACTGGACGGCAACAGGTGCGGGCAGTGCAGTGACTAGCTGCTTGGAAACGTGCAACAGGGAAGCAAAAGTTTGCAGCGCCGTCCGCCGCCGTTTAGGAGTGAATTACGGCCTGCGAGTCCATATCGCAAAGTATTTCACAGAGCGACGTAGACGGCGTCGGAACCTCGCTCGTTGTACCGCAACTTTATTGTATTCCTATTTTAGTAACAAGCAGGTGTCCTACCAGGACTTCTTCCTCCGCTACCACAATGTCAGCAAGACAACGACTCCGAGATCTCATAGACGCCACTCGAGACCACATCTCCAGCATGTCGGGCAGGTACCGCGTCATGCCAACGGACTTCGATCAGCTGTACCAGCTGTACCAAGAGGATACTTCCGCAAAGGGCCTCTACGAGTTCATAGTAGACCGTATGGATCAACTCGCTCAGGACACGCTAAGGGGTTGGTTGGCTAATATTTCTGTCTAGATCCCATCACGCATAGCGTAGCCGGCAGGCTCAACGTTCGACCAATTGAAGTGCTCGCAAACATGGTCGGCAAAACAGCAGATGCGTGCCAGCTGGAACTCGAAGCAGGTGTGTATTTCCACATGACTATGGAGATCACGTATTATGTATGTGTGGCTAATCGTGGTTTTAGAGATCGAGATGTACCAGGCCGCAGAGAAGAAGGCTGCCGAAGTCCGGGAGAGGGCGAAGGTCGAGGATGAGAAGGGAAAGGAGGTGGAGGAGCAAAAGGGGGAAGCAAAAGAGGAGAAGCCCTCAAAGTAGAACGGAGAATCGCGAGATAGTGGGAAGGGCAAGATGACAAGCCAGGAAACTCCTGAGCTACCATGGATAGACTTTCTGAGGGAGTTTTATGGTATAAAGAAAGGGGTTAGGATAAAGGTCGCGCTGAAGTAACATAGCCTTTGGTTGTAAATTAACACACTGTGATACCCCTGGATGATATTTTCCCCTTTACCTAATGCATGATAGGTTCGCCGTGACCTTAGATCATTCTGTACTATTAAGGTACTAGAAGATGTTCTTTTCATTGTCGTCCCTAATGTCAATATTCTGTTGAGTGGGTAGATTGTATTCATCCATGTCTTTTTCGGCATCATGTTCTCTACGTTTGTCATTGCCTACCAAACCCCTTTAGAACACAGCGGTAATGCCAACCGAGAAGTTCTATTAGTATGTTCCAATGATTGTATCTTGTATGCTCACACATTTATTAGCACCGTTCACATGATTGAATTAATACAGGGCGTTAAGTCAGGTACAGCTCTTTTCAGACAAGTGTGCTCTAAATGGGTGAGGTACCCCTTTTATAGAAAATGTGAGGCTCTCTTCGTGGATATTATAACCTGGCTAGATAGTAACTGGTCTGTTAAACAATCAGAGAGCCCTTCTCTCCTAATAGGAGGTAGACAAGCGTGTCCATCATAAATTGGGAGAACTAATTCCCTTTTCCTGAATGAATGGCTGTACAATACGGCGTGTAGGTAGTGTCGATATTAAGGTTCGCCGTCGCCTGGCAACAGAATAAGCTTGGCCGTACGGCTCTGTGGCCCACCACTGAACCATGGTACGCGATCCACGGTACGGCCTGTGATACGGCGTGCGAAGCTACGCAGCTGAGGCTTATATTTCAAAGTATGCATCACAATCCCAAGAAGCGGCGGCGGAATGGTGTAGTGGTGTCTTGGAGAAGTGGTTAACTCACTCCCTTTGGGCCTGGCCAAATTGGGAGAGGTCAGGGGTTCGAACCCCCTAGGCACCCCTTTTTTAATCTTTTTGTATTTTTTTAACTGGTCAACGACGGCGGCCGCCTGTTCTCCATCTCACTTCTGCAATAATAGATGTGCATGCTCCAACCAAGATCGGCTTTCCAACCTTTCCAACCCATCAATTGTGTTTTCATCAAAGACTCTAGCACCTTCTTATCCAAAGGAGACAGAAACTGTTAACTTGCAAATACAGGAGCATTCCATACTTGAAGAGATCAAAACATCTAATTCTCACCATGCTCTATTTAAAGTACGCCGGTATTATTTCCAACACAGCCCATTGTTCTTCTAGTTTTAAGGGATGTGTGTGTGCTCTTCCGTGAAGAGGCGTACCTCTCAAGTCTTAAACTAGTACATCCTGCATGTTGTGAATAGGGGAGTAACCACATTTCTGAACAAGGTGAGTACAATTTACCTCAACCAGCGAGATCCCTCTCCCTAGAACTTGCTGGTCCATGATTCTTAAAATAAATAGCAAAATTCTCTCCTTACCTATCAAATACCTACAGGTCTTCTTTTCTTTCTTTGAAAAAAAGAGTGACGGCCATTCTCTTCGTAATAAGTGATGATATGTTTTTCTTAGAGCGTATTTTCATTTCATCTAAATGGGCAAGACTGCTTTATTCCAGACGGGCAGGAAAAATTGTCTTCTGGACGGATGAATCATTTTACCCGCATGGTCCCTACGCTAGTTTTCTCCCCCATATAGAGCATTAGGGATGATAATAATATGTACTTGTAATCTAAGCTAGGTCATTATTTGTATATTAGGTCTATTCTACCTAGGTAGTTATATACGTAAAGTGCTCTGTTTTCTTAGACTTTAGAAACAGTTAAATAACTAGAATATACTTATGTTGATTTAATGAAACCATTAATAAGAGTTCGGCGGGCCTATGTACACACCTACCGGACTTCCTAACGGAGGAGAGCCGCATTTCCTGCCGAGCAAGCCCCGTTCACTTCCCAAACAGGCGAGCACCATCCGCCCCGGCCGCGGGAGGTGCCTCCGTTGTTTTTTTTATTTGTGAATTGGGCCCATCAGTGATTTAGGAAAGTCATCTTTGATGTGAACCAGACTTCTCAATCCTTCAGAGGCGAGACCTTTTCTCTTCATCAGTCATACATCTTTCATCTCAGACCTATTAATCACATCAGCAACTCAGCACAATATGTCAGACAATTCCAACAAGTCAGACGCGTCTAGCGAGTCATCAGGCTCAGCATCTAGCCATTCATCTGATCAGCCTGGTCCACAAGGCTCCGAGAACCTACGTCGTTTTACTGTCTTCTGGGAGCGCCCCACCTTTGAAGGCCTCTGGGAGTTGGCTCGCCATGGTATTTATGACTCTCAATTGGGAATTCTAAGACTTTGCTGATGAGTTAAACAGACCCCAATCTCCATGAGACTGCGGCTGAGCTCCACACCACGCCTGGGTGGCTTCTCTCTGCCATAATTCAGTCGACGTTTAAGTATGATTTCCCAGGCTATTTCGACATCTGCACCCGGATCCTGGGACACATTTCCGACAGTAAGTACTACCAGCTATCAATATAGTCTTAGATTAACTAAAATTGGACGTCACAGTGGCACAAGAGGATCGGAGCGCCGGTGATGATAAGGATGCCGGTGGAGAGGAGGGTGCCGACGAAGACAAGGACAAGGACAAGGATAAGGACGAGGATGAGGACAAGGATGAGAACGAGGACGAGGATGAGGAGCAGTAAGGGAACTTGGTGGCGTATTATGTAATCCCATGAAGCAAAGGGGGTTAATTTCACTCACGTGACGTCGCTCAGCTTTCGTGTTGCCCCGCCAATTTCAGGAAGCGGGAAGCGGGAAGCGGCACCATCTGGAAATCCCCCACGTCATTTCCCATTCCTCCATTGAATCATCTCAGGCCCACAACTTCTCAGGCATCCATTTCAACGTTCTTATTACAATTCATTCTCACTACGTACGGTATTCTTATCAATTCTTGCTGAAGCATTGAAATACCAGCATCACTTACGAACCGCCGCAATGCCGACCACCAGACGCTCCAGMGGCAATAGCCGCGCAACCGGAAGGCAATCGACTCTATCCTTCAACCACCGGGTCACCAAGCCTTCAGCCAAAGACCTCTCCAAGCCCATCAAGCAGAGCCCGTTAGCGAAACATATTTCTGTTTCGGAGAAAGAGGAGCCGACAACTGAAGATGAAGCAGTCAAGATTGAGGTCGAAGAGGAGCCTCAGGTGGCACAGCCGGAGCCCGAACCCGAGAAATCGGATGCGGAGCTGCGCGCAGAGAAGATCTCCGATCGTCAGATTGACCAGTATTGGCGCAAGCTGGAGCGTGAACGTGTTGCCAAGAGGGTCCACCAGGAAGACTTGACTCTGGCTGAGAAAGTGCTGCGATACTGGGATGTCAGTTCTCAGTATGGAGTGAGTTATTTCCCCATTTTCTCTCGTCATCAATTGGAATCTATCTTAGTTTCTAACGATGTACCACTCATAGCCTTGCGTCGGAATCACCCGCATGAAGCGCTGGAAGCGAGCCGACAAGCTAGGTCTCAATCCGCCGCTGGAAGTCCTCGCAGTGCTGCTGAAGGAGGAGGCGAAAAGCGCTACGGGTTTCGAGAGGGCGCATATCGATGAGATTCTCAATTCGAGCGTCGTAGGTTCGTCTTAAGATGTGGCACGGTGAAACGAGAATTTACACCCGATGAATGTGTGTACGAGGGATGAAGAGATGGCTGGAATCTGCTCTCTTGCGATGGTTATGACGTTATGCGCTGGCGTTGGGGATTCTCAATATTTGCTTGTCTAGATTTGCTGAGATTTCATCGGCATTTCCAATTGGCTCGAACATCGCGTGATTTCAATCGTCTATTTTGCTGGCCGCTGGCCAACAGGCAGTACTACTACGATTGCCTATGTACAAATTACTCTCGCAATGCATTTATCCAAATGGATTAATACCAAATACTTCTCGTCCGGTGGTGTGGTATGGTCTCTTTTCCTTGAGCCTCCAATTGCTTCATTGTGTCATACAAGAAAAAGTCTATCAGGATAGCATTGATCTTCGCCTCTGGGTGTTGGCGTTTGATCTCGCGTCTGATGAGTTCCACGCACCAGATGCTGCAAGCTGTATTATCTTACTCAGCGCCGTTCAAAATGGGAGCGCAGCATACCGACACTTACCTCTGAGCTGTATTTCGTAGTTGTGCCCGCTTTCCAGAATGTCTCCTCTGGCTACCATCGCCAAAAGCGGTGGACTGTAATTGATGCAGCCTAACGTGGCTAGAATCTGGGGAACGCGGTAATCGGCGAACATGGTGATCTTGTCGATATCGCGGAACTCTCCATAGCCCTCACCGTTGAAACAGGCCCAGAGGTCCGCAACTAAGATCTGGGCACGCTTGAGGAAGCGAATAGGCTTGCGTCGCCCATCAAAGCGGAACTCGTCTCTGAAGCAATCAAAGTCTCGAGCAAGCTGATTCACCAACCCGGCGGCCGACTTGTTGGCAGCTTCTATGCATTTCGTGAAGCTGCAGTTGTATTTCTGCAAGGAGCCGAGGTGCGTTGGCGATGCGTTATCTCCATTTTACAATGTCGTTTGGATTAACCTACTTCGTATAGAACCTGCCCTGCTTCCCGCAGACAAGCAAGCCGTGCTTCCAGCAAGGGTATCTCCTCATCAGTGCACGATCGAAAAACGTGCCTTAGGGACTCAATGTTGCATTCCTCCTCATTCTGCCAGTAATGCGGATCGGTTATGGGAATATCTTCAGATAGAAATTAACTATGCTCGCCTTGAGGGCACAAGATGTCGAAATCGAAGAGAAACTCAAGCAGGATATCGGTCAGGCGTGGGCTCGCGGAATTACCACCTACCTTCTTCCAATGCCCTTTGCAATGAAGCGACCAGGCTCCAGTATCCAGTCCAAGTTTTGTCTCGGTAGGATACAGCGAAACGCTCATCTTCGGGAAGCAATGACCAGAATGAGAAGTTCAGAAGGTCCATGGTGAAGATGAAGGCAACGGTAGATTCGTCTTTAGCCTTGGGGTGCAGTTCATGTTCCGACCAACTCTCAGTTGAGAACCCCTTCTGTTGCGTCTGCTCGTAAATTAAAGCTGCCGCATTTTTGCTTGCTCTCATGTCCAGGGCTACATCGATTGAGTTGTCATAAACGTATTCGGCGCCCTCTAAAACGCCTGTTTCAGGCTCGTCGTCTAGATTCAGCTTCCCCAAGAAATGCTGTCTCAAAAGAGCGAGGAGCTCTGGATCTGCCTCGTCGTCTGACATGGTAGCAAGCTCGAAGAATCTGGATCTAGACAGGAATCAATGATGGGTTGGTTCTCAGATCAGAGTCTTAGACATAGTGGGGAACCGGAAGGGGTTTTGAAATTTGAGCCCAACTTGGAAATATGCCGAATTGGGATGGTATGAGATGAAGAGGAACTATTTAGTATGAATCCAAAGGTGGTATTTGCGCATTCAGTTTAAATGAAAGAGTAGTCTCCTAACTTGACAAGCACACCGCAGTTGGACTCACAGCCCAAAGAGTTATCAAAGTTGATGAAGAGCCAAACGTGAAGTCTTTTGACCCACCCAGGGTTCGACATAGGAGGACGGTGGACCCTGCGCTGTGAAGCCAAAGGCAAAGGACCCCAATGATGTGCAACTTGCAGCCTGCCTTGGGAAATTAGTGGAGAGCTCGGTATGTCGGGCCAATGGCGTCAGCTCCCGGGAAGCCCCACGATTACTAGGAGCTCCGTACCTGTACAAAAGCTGCAAGCTGCCTTGCTTACTTCCAACGCTTGCCCGAACTTGTGCTACTAACCTTAAAGAGGTTCAAACAGTTGCTAGCCCCGATTGCGATTGCTCCGATCGCCCTGATTGCTACGAGTGTACTGAGTGTACTGTACGAGCATAGGCAGGAGTCGTCACTCTTCCTTCCGGCTCCAATTGAGCCACTCCGGTTCGAGCATTCCCTAAGGCTGCGCTTCCTCTGCTAATATTGTAAACTGTAATACATCTGATCATCATCAGCTTTTCACTCTACGCGCCTTCCGTTCTTTGCATTTTCTCCTTCTGCTCATCCTCCAGCTTAATCCCCGTCGCCTTCTTGCCGTCTCTTCCTTTTTTCGCCTTTTTTTTTCGCCTTCTACCACTCATTACATCATATGTATCGACCGAGAAACCTGCGCCGACAGTGACTTGGGTAGCTGTTCAACATGGCAGTGGCCCGAGATACATTCAATCGCCGATCGCTTGGCCCGACGCTGAACGCGAACGTGAAGGAGGTAAGCCCACCAATTTGTACTGCTATCATGCACAGCACGGTCCCGGCTTGCGCCATGCGTCTTACTGCATCTGCGCGCGTTGTGAACGAATCGATCATGCCAGAGAAAATGTTTGCGATCTTCACTGCTGCCTCAGCACCTTTGCGCGGCTCTACCTCGACCTCGTCCCTAAACAACAGTATAACCCTACCTCATCGCGTTGCTTCGTCTCGAGATCTATCCTCCCATGCTCCAAGATGGACCTGTCTTTTGCGCCGGAGCTCGAATTCGCGCAGCTAACACAAGTTGCACAGGCTCGAGTCCTTATGGTTGGTGCGGGCGGCATCGGCTGTGAACTCCTAAAAGACCTCGTTAAGACTGGCTTCGGCGAAGTCCACATCGTCGACCTCGACACGATCGATCTAAGTAATTTGAACCGCCAGTTCCTTTTCCGACAAGAACACATTGGAAAATCGAAAGCCTTGGTATGAATAGATATAAGGTTAGATGATACTGCGTGTGAATGACACACTGATAGCTCGAATAGGTCGCCAAGGAGGTCGCAGGAGCATTCAACCCGCATGTCAAGGTTGTCGCGCATCACGCCAACATTAAGGATTCGCAATTCCACGTTGAGTGGTTTAGGGGCTTTAGGCTAGTGTTTAATGCGTTGGACAATCTCGAGGCGCGACGACATGTAAACCGAATGTGCCTAGCCGCGGACGTCCCTCTAATCGAAAGCGGAACTACAGGATTCAACGGACAAGTCCAAGTCATCAAGAAGGGTGTCACAGCCTGTTACGACTGTACTGCTAAGGAGGCGCCCAAGACCTTCCCCGTGTGCACGATTCGAAGTACACCGAGTCAACCCATTCATTGTATAGTATGGAGTAAGAGCTACCTTCTCAATGAAATCTTTGGTACGAGCGAGGATCAAGCTAGCCTTGATCTCACGGAGGACGAAGATAATGCCAAGGAGATCGCTGAGCTCCGAAAGGAGGCAGAGGCGTTACGGAAGGTGAGAGAGTCGGTGGGTACGGAGCAGTTTCCGCAAATGCTGTTCGACAAGGTCTTCAATGCAGACATTACTCGCCTACTCTCTATGAAGGATTCATGGAAATCAAGAGAGCCACCCAAGCCCCTTGACTATAAGACATTGATGGAGCAGGCATCTGAAGCTCTGACACGCAAGGATGAGATCATCAAGGATGGTCAACGAATATGGACTCTGGAGGAAAATTTAGTAGTCTTCAACGACAGCCTAGACCGCTTAAGCAAGCGAATGTTGAAGCTGTTGGCAACGCGTAGCGAGGGTTCGCCAAAGCCTACTATAGATTTTGACAAAGATGACGAAGACACTCTTGACTTCGTCGCCGCAAGTGCGAATATTCGATCACATATCTTTGGAATTGAGGCCAAGTCGCGTTTCGATATCAAACAAATGGCTGGCAATATCATCCCCGCTATTGCGACCACCAACGCAATTGTCGCTGGTCTTTGCGTTCTCCAGTCCTTCAAAGTTCTCCGAGGGGAGTATGACAAAGCTCGAGAGGTAAGTGTGTAACATGGTAAGCCTTCACGTACGTTACTAACGCCTTAGGTTTTCTTGACGCCGTTTGCACCTCAAAGGCTGCTAGGAACGGATCGCCCTCGACCGCCTAATCAAGACTGTCCTGTCTGTAGTACCTACTACACCTCCGTCCAAGTCGATTTATCGCGGGCAACACTGAACGATTTAGTGGAGGATATCATTAAGGTGCAACTTGGATTTGGCGAAAAGGAGTTCGCAGTCAACAGTGAAGCTGGTCTGCTCTACGACCCCGACTGGACAGACAACCTCGAAAAGACCCTCGGCGAGCTTGGTACGTTCTCATTGTTCTAGTTTTATTGATATTTCCACTAACAATTTACAGGCATCAAGCAGAATGGGTTTATCACCATTGTCGATGAAGAAGATAATGACACCTTCGTTAATGTCGTCATTAGCATCCAAGAAGCGTAGGTCGTAGTACAGTTTTGGCCATGCTAGTCGCTGACTTATTTGCCTATAGTAAGCTCGCCGATAAACCTATTAAGGGCATGGAGGTCGATCAAGTGCCATCCATCCCTCGCAAGCCGAAGAAGACTCTCCCCATCCAAACCAACGGCATCAGCCAGACTAACGGTAAGCGTGTCGCTGATGGAGAAGTGTCTACCAAGGACCCTAAGAAACGCCCGAGAGTCGACGATGATGGATCGTCGGCGGCTAAGAAGGCCAAAAACAACGACGATGATGTGGTCGTTATTGATGACGACATTGGCACCGGGGCTATCGAAATCCTTGATGACTAAGTGTTCGTCGTCTCGAACCAGGTGAATCACCGTAGGATCTACGTTGCGCTCAAACCCCCATCGATATTGAGGACGCAGTTATGTGCGTATGAGTTTTTGGCCAGGAATAAGGCGGCATCTGCCACTTCCTCGGCCAAACCTAGGCGTCCCATAGGGATCGATGCAGAAAGCTCGCCGTTCTTATCCATGTCTACGGCGAGGCTTTGTATATTAGTAATCGTGTACTTTGTAAGGGGGTAGGTGGTCAGGGACGAGGTTTTCTCAGGGCGAAGAGGAGAAAAGAAAAAGACTAGGAAGGGCGAGAGACGTCACCTTTCGTCATATCGGTCTGGATATATCCGGGCAGAATTACGTTGGCTCGAATGCCAAACCTGCCCACTTCCCAGGCCAGAGCTCGTGTTAGACCTAGAATATGCCGGTTTAGCTAGTTGATGAGCCGAAGACATCTTCGATTGCATACCAACGATGCCAGCTTTTGATGCTGCATATGCGCTTGCACCTCGTCCTCCGTGCGTAGCTAACAGGCTAGACACATTGATAATACATCCTGTAGTTTTGACTTAATAAACGTTGAACTTTATGGAAGAGATGCCAAGGATTCATCTGCTGACCTTCCCTTTGCCTCATCATCTTGGGTATTATATGTTTGCAGCCCCATATGGTGCCCATGAGATTGGTCGCGACCAGGTCATTTATATCTGGAACAGCAGACTTAAACAAGAAGGAACTCTGCGAGATTCCCGCCGCGTTGACGAGGATATCCAATTTCTCCTACAGGTGATCAGTGGCTTTGAAAAGAAGTGAACTATGATATGCCGTCTTGCAGGCCGAGGTTACCTACTTCTTTCGAGTGGGCTATGAACTTCTCCCAACCGTCCACAAGGGCAACATTAAAGGCCACTGTTCTATGCGCCTGTGAATCGTCTCTCTGCGTCAGAGACTCACGGGCGTTGGCGAGGCTGTCTTCGTCCCGTCCGATAAGAGTGCATCCGGCTCCCTCGACGGCGAAGAGCCGTGCGATGGCTAGTCCGATGCCTCGACTGCCGCCCGTGATGACGCACTGTTTGCCGAATAAGGACATTGCAGTGACTTTTCCCCTTCCCAACTCCTCTCCTAGTATTAATTCATTCACCTATCCACTTATCCATTAGAATGTAGTATATAGATAGATCTATGCGAGTTACGTAGTGCACATGCGCTACGGTTTTTTTTGACGCTAATGGCTGATCCCCGCGCTGCAGCGTTGATACATATGTATGTACATGTACGTGTACATGTACCTCAATACATCATATTCGACCGATGCGGAAATATATTTCGAATCACGTGCACAAATGAGGCTTGAGACAATTGATGTCAACAACGCGAACCTCATTCGTACAAAATACGAAAAGACCCGGAGTAACTTGGTACCGCCCCAACAAAGCAAGACGGTTCGTTCGCTGCAGGTTGTATGCAACTCTCCCCTGAAAATTCGACCACTTCCAATCGTTTTCAGGGGGGTCACCTCTTTATAAGCCACGGCGCAGCAATGGGCTAAAGACTGACGACACGGGATGTGGGGGTCTTGCCGGGGTGGAAGGTCGAATTGAAGGAAACACAATGGCCATTTTTGATTTGCGGTCGGCCGCGATTTTAGAGTTGATCCCAACTCTCAGCGACGGGGGACAAGTCAGAAGCCAACCAACAGCCGGCCAAGACAACGTTTAAAATCATAACCAAAAATTTATTCAAAGATGAAAAGTTAAAAAACATAATTCAGATCAGACATACATACAGCCATACAACAACAACAACATACCTAATAGAGAAAGACAAAATAATACGCGCGATCATTGTGGCTTAGGTTAGAAGCGTTGATCGATCAAAAATCCTACCATTATACTATATATTATTTTCCCTGTCTTCCCAGTTCCCATTTTATTACGTGCCTTATCTACTATACTATATTTCTTTACACTCCCATATACCTATCCACCCTCATGTATACACCTATATACCTACCCTTACCTTAGCATCCCGCAACGAATCGCGGACAGATAATCGATAGAGAACAGATTGACGATTTTCGATGCGCCACCGTCCGCGCCGTCTACCACCCTCGACTCGAACAATTGACTCGATCGGGACCCCAACGCCGCCAGTCGCATCTTCACCGTTCATGCTGCCCTCCAGATCCAAGAGGACAGGCCCTAGGATCCGATGAATACCAGCCACTCCCACGCCAATGGCGGCGCGGGGCCCACGAAGGTGAAAAAGGCGGAGGAGAAGGAGCCCGTGATTGATGCCGGGCTGAGAAGTCTAGATCATTGTACGTGTTGCAATTTCCATTATACGGTTTATACGTGGGCGGGAAAACGAGCGTGCATGTGAATGTCTTCGAATTGTTGCGCATACGAGATACCACCAATCCCAAGGAGCTTGGTGCGAGGCGAGACTACATACAACAATACCCAAGACCATGGTTTAGTTGAATGCGGGGGAGATTTTATTTTAATCTAGATACAAAGACAAAGATCCATATGGGATGCTGATCCAATTTACGTCCGTACAGACAAACGCGCGCTTCCAAAATGGCGGTACGACCTGCGACAGCGAGCCCTCCCCCTCGTCCGCTGGGAAACGCCGTATCTGGCCTGGATGCAGGCCACCCTGCGCTCGCCCGCGCTCGATAGCTACTTCGCCATCACCGCCAACCTCGGCACGCATACCTTCTTCATGATTGGCCTACCTATCATGTTCTGGTGCGGGAACGGCTCCTTTGGGAAAGGGTACGTACGGGTTGCTTCCCTTGGCACTTTGTCACTTGGACCGAGGAGATTAGAGGGGAATGGGGTGTATATTCTGGAAAAGAAGCAGTGAGGCTAACATCCATGGGGCATCAGAATCGTGCACATCCTCGCCACAGGCGTCTTCTTCACCGGCTTCGTCAAAGATTTCTTCTCCCTCCCACGCCCGCTCTCCCCGCCGCTGCACCGCATCACGATGTCGGGGTCCGCCGCGCTCGAGTACGGGTTCCCGTCGACGCACTCGGCGAACGCGGTGTCGGTGGCGGTGTACGCGATCCTGTGCCTGCGGTCGCCCGACAACCCGTTCCAGCCGGGCACGCAGCGCGCGCTCGAGGCGCTGGCCTACTTCTACGCGATCAGCATCGTCTTCGGCCGCCTGTACTGCGGCATGCACGGCTTCGTCGACGTCGTCGTCGGCTCCGCCATGGGCGCTGTCATCTCCCTCGTCGAGTTCCACTACGGCCCCACCCTCGATGCCTGCCTCCTCGCTAATAGTTGGACGGGTCTGTGCTGCTTGCTGCTCGTTATTATAATATTGATCCGCGTGCACCCTGAACCTGCGGACGACTGCCCCTGTTTCGACGATAGCGTGGCGTTCGCGGGTGTCATGATGGGTCTTGAGATCGGGACGTGGCGATTCGGGCGCTCTGCCTGGGCCGATATCCCGTTCGATTTGTACGCGCTGGGGTGGCTGGTTGTCATATCCCGTATTCTGTTCGGTGTGCTCGTTATCTTCGCGTGGCGCGAGGTGGCCAAGCCTTCGTTATTGAGGGGGTTGCCGCACTTGTTCCGACTCATAGAGAGGAGTGGCCTGAGCTTGCCCCGCAGATTCTTCATGCCGGCCTCGGAGTACAAGAACATCCCGCTGCGCCTGCGCGTCGACAATGTCATGCCCAATGTGAGCGACCTCCCCAACTTGATTACAGCGGTGCGGCATCCTGGACGCGGTAGGAGCGTGAGTGTGGGACCGCAGAGTGCGGCGGATGCGTACGAGACACTAGCGTACCGCGAACGAAGGCGGAGGGAGAGCGTTAGTAGTAATGGGTTGCGAAATAGAAGCAGTATTCAGGATATAAGAGAACAGAGGGAGAAGGAGCAGCAGCAGGAACAGGGACAGCAGCAGCAGATCGAAGAGAACACGGCTGTAAGCAGTAGCAGCAGCAGGGGTGGTGCGCAGCATAATAGGCCGAGCGACTTCGAGAAGCTGATGGGAGAGGGCACCGTGGTCGTCTCGCCGGTCGAGACGAACACGACGGATGAGGTAAACGGAGACGCCGCTGAGCCGGATGTTTATATCGGACAACAGGACGAGCTGGGCGAGCACGAGGTTTTCTCCAAGCTGATAAAGCCGAGAGTGCGGTACGACGTTGAGGTTGTTACAAAGCTCGTTGTCTATTGTGGTAAGTTTACTTCGTTGCCTTCCCACTTGTGTTGCGTTCTATGCTCCTGTGCTACCAACAGCCTAGCAAATATCCTCTAGGTATTTCTTTTACTAACTGACAATACCAGGCATCGGTTGGCTAGCCGTCGAAATCATACCCATACTATACGAGGTCATACCCGGCCTAGGCGCCGGACACCTCCGGGTGGCGTGATGTTGGGAGCGGTAATAAATACGGCTGTACATGCATGTAACGCGTGTGTCATGAGACACGCCCTACGATAATACATCTCACGGCGTTTGGTTGGTGACCGAATTTTGACGAATCTTGTCCTACTTACTCTACGCTTCCCCCTGAGACGGTTTGGATGCCCACCTCTTTGGTTTCTTGTATATATTTACTTATCGAATTGAGAGATAATATCACATTTTGACTGTATTCACGGCTGTAGAGCTTGTCACGGTCTAACGGTCGGTTTGAACTGTACACTCAAGCTACACATACGTCGCATATCCAACAATGATACTATGCCCGAATGTTTCCAGCCATGCGATTCGATGCTAATGATGCTTTCAAGGTCTCTTGCTCCAAGCTACCAAGTCCTTACACCGCTCCCTCCCTACCCGCTAGGAGATAGTTGGCGGAACTATTACATGTTCGAAGAGGCTCGCGACCTACAGCCTTGAATACAGCACTCCTACATTCTTAGCTCCCATTGGCTTATACCGTCTTAATGAAGGCCTGGAAAATACGCAGGCGGTGGCGGTCCGGGTAATATCTCCTCCCCGTCTGCGTCTATTCGTACGTCCTGGTGATGTCGATTATAAGAAGGCAGGTGCTCGGACTGGCCGAGGCCATCTGCGCTGTCCATCGTCATCCCGGTCCCTCTGTTGCGAGCCCAAGAAGGATGTTCATCGACTCTCTCGCCCCACCTGAACTGGAGACACCAGTCCTTTACCGTGAGATTGAAGAGCGTGTACGAGACGACGGCGAAAGCGAACGGTATCAAAAATATGGTAATCATGATCGTGAGGGCGATAGCGACGGTCATTACGCACAGCCAGCGTGGGAAGATGCCGTACGTCTTAGCCTTGAGATGTGCCCGGGCTATTTTGAGGCCAAGTGCGGCGCATACGCACAAGCAGACTATTATGAAGCAGTAGATAAAGATCAGAGGGGGCGACTCGAATATGGCGAACGGCGAAATGTCCATGGGTACGTTTCTTCTCGCGAGCGACGGCTCGGATGAGGTTGATTGGAAGAACGGCGCCATGCTAGATACGTTTCTTGTCGCTGGAGAACTTGTTCCCCTAATCGTCTTCATGTAGATGGTCCGGTTCAAAACAAGGTAAAGGCAGCTGAGTTGGTATTATGTTAATCTTCATTTCTATCTCTGTTATCCGTGGAACCCCTTAGTGCACTTGAGTCCTTCATGGCGGTTTAAGCTTCGCGGTTTAAGAGTTGGGCGGCGCTACAAGTGTGTTTAGACTTGAGCTTAAGATCAGATAAACCTCAGATACTAGAACTAAATCTATATAGTTCGCGGATCGTAATCAGGGTTTGTATTTATTGCTGTGAGTGGTGCGCTGAAGGACCGCCATCCTGCGCATCGAGCGCAGCGCTAAAGCCAGTCACCATGATAACCCAGTCACGACGAAGTCAAAGCGAATCTGGGCCAAGTTCCCCTACACCGGATCTAGATTAAGCGATTCCTGGACACAGCTGTTTTGTTCATCTAGTTGTCAACCCGTATTATCTTTATGTTCTGGTTTCGTGGCTAGCTGTTCAATTTATGCAACATGAATCTAGTAGTTGGACTTAGAACAGTCTGGGTTATTTATTATAGAAACCGGGATAAGACATCGATATTTTTTGCTGCCTTAGACTTGAATGTAAGGACGCGTCAAGCAAGCACTAGGTTTAGTTCCTGTATGGGATACTGGTGGGAAACGGCGCATATGTGGTCTAATCATCATAAAGAAATCACATAACTGACTGGCTCGAACTCCGTGTATTCCGTGGAAAATTAGCGCGTGATGTATTTCTCTATCTGCTAGGCTATCCTCAATTTTCACCTTTTCCAAGCTCATAAGGTGGGAATTACTGCCATCCTCACATGATTTTCCTATGTGAATAGCCTATCTTCATAGCATTATTGTCACATACTGAAGTAACAGAGAAGCCATCGGCCCGTGAATGAGAACGTAGAAATCCATAGCTGCTGGGCTGAATAATTGATCGTCCCCTCGAATAACATAAGTTTCTTGCATAGTTGCGACCAATTTAAACACAGCCCTAACCTTGCTGGGGGGTGAGTCAACGGCATGTCCATGTGATCCTTGAGTACAGGGCCTTCAGCGCCTGCACAGTAAAGGCGGATATTTAGTCGATAAACACAGTGTAGTTAATCGACCCTAACTTCTGATATGCCGCATTGCGCCGTCCTTGGGCTCGTTTATTCATCCGTAAGGTCTACGGTTTCTGAGACGCGTTTGGCCTTGGAGGGTCGTTCTGAATCGTTGTCATCATCTCCGGTCAGATCAAACGCGTCACCGAACTCTCGCTTGATGATGGGCATCTTCTCCTTTTTGATCTCATTCTTGACCTGCTTCTCTTCCTAGAAAATGACGGTCAATGGCACGGCAACACGAGAAATTAAGCATGTAAGACTTACGTTAATCTGTTCATATCTCTCTCTAGCCAGCCGATGTAGTTCAGCCTCAGAGAGTCTGTCGAAGGTAGGTGATCGTGACGGCGGTGTCGTGGGGATTATCAGCTCTTGCTGTAAGGCGCCTGATTTTCTAGTAAGCCACAATACACGAGAATATGGGTTGTGGTGGGGAGACTTACGTCTTGACCTGTACTTGAATCGAAAGATAGCGAGATCACCGTCTTCGGGGAGACGTTGGAATCCCACTAAATTAGGACGCGATGTCGGTTCACCGCGGGAAAACCTTGCAAAATATTAGGATTGCATGCGAATAGAATGGGGACAGTTGTTTCTTACTTAGTGCCGTGAGAGATCGACTTTCCCTTCAGAGACTTCTCGCAGAGCTTGAGGGATGTCTTTCCTAGTTCGAAACCCGAATAGCGGTTTGAATCGAGTCCGCGTTCGATACCACGCTGAACTATCACTTCAATAACCCCTAGATATTCGGACGCCTCAAGATCCTTTTCGATGCGCTCTTTCGTCGCCTCACCAACTTCAACACCTCAAGTTAGCTAGTGCCCTAGTTTTAGGCGCTCAACTGTAGGCTTCAACTCACTAATCTTCACCGCAGAGAATTTAAGTCCGTAGTTAGTCCAGGCTCCAGTATCTTTACTGAATACACTCTTCCCTTCAATCAAATGCTCGAATTGTCTATCATGGGTGACGTTGCTTTCCTAAACGCATGGAGCCTCAACCCATTCGGAGTCAACGGATACGTCGAAAGAAAGGATATGATTCTTGTAGCCCCATTTGTAACCCTGGTCAACCACTAGGCAGATAGCAAATTTGGCGTTGTCTGGCGACTCGATGTACTTCGATGATGTTGGCTGAGCGGGCTGTTCTTTCGGAGCTTCAGGGTCATCATACTCTGTACAGTCCACACCGTCGATGCGGACTGTGACCTTGATGCCAGGTACGTCTTCAAGTACAGCCATGATGCTAATGTTGATGGGAGTACATAGCGTTGCTGATGGCAGTGAGGGTATGGGACAACGAGGCTGAAATCTAAGTCAACGAACGGGGTACGTGGGCTTAACTTGAGTCAGACTTGAAGGAACCCAGTATCTCTGAGAGGTTAGTAGAAGTGTCAACGGGCCAATTGCTTCAGGGAATCGCAAGAAACGAAATCCTGGGAAGATGAGGTGTGGCTGCAAACTTCGGATTGCTGCAGACGGGAAAATTGCGAATGTTTTGGGATGATGTATTCACGGAAGGTGCTCATACCACTGTGTACGCGTGCACTGACCCGAGATACAAGTATGATATCGGGGAAGGTGTATGTGCTTACACGTAACCTTAAGTACCTAAGTACGTGGGGACTGGTTGCTGTTTACCTTTCAGGACGGATCAGAAATACATTATGTACCTCGAATTGCGTAGCTGCCTAATTGGATGCTGAAACTTCCAATACCTAATTACATACATGTATGTATGCTATGACTTTTTTTTCTTTACGTGTTAGGTAATGGTGTGAAAATTCCCACCTGGAGGTGGAGGGCTTTCTGCAGCTTGCCGCCGCTACGAACCGAAACGGACGCCGAGTTTGCCAACAGAACAAGCTTCATTGGCTTGCAAAATACGGTCGATAATAGTGCGTACCAAGCTTCGCTGCTTCGAACTGATTCCTGCCTTGGACTACCTAATCTGCCCTATCCTGCACCATGGGAATGTTGTCACTAGATAGCTTTGTATGTACAAGCTGGCCGGTGCGTTGCCGATTTCACTTCATGAGGTATCTCGTATATGGAAAAGGTCTTGAGACTTGACGGATATGTTACGTTAAATGTGACTAAAACATCGGCGAAGAGGGGGAGCTCATCTTAGGAAATGGTAAGCTTCGGAGTAGCTGATGCGATGTAAAGAATTACAATACCTTCATAGAATATCCTTGGTCATCAGTCCATCTACAGCCTAGGCTTCATAAGCCTCTGATATCTCCTGGATGGAACTACGTATATCTCCCTGTTCTCTCATGTGTCGCACTTGAGATTGAAACACTTCAGGATTCATCCTGCAAGCGGATTGGCGTGGATAGTGACCTTCTCAATAAATACCTTCTCTTTCGGTCGATTCTTTTTATCTACTTCGAGTGCCTCGAGTTTCGCCAAGGTAACGAGGCTATCATCCCCAATAAGCTTACCAAACACGGTATTGAGACCGTCCAGATGTGGCGCCTTGTCAAAAAGGATGAAGAACTGCGAGCCATTGGTCCCGGGTCCCTTGTTTGCCATTGATACGATCCCACGCGCATTGTGCTTGAGAGCTGGCCTAATCTCGTCCTCGAATGTTCCGCCCCATATCGACCGGCCTCCTTTTGGGTTATCTGGGGTAGGGTTTGCAGGGCCACCGGTCTGGACCATGAAACCTGGGATTAGGCGGTGAAACGGCGATTGGTCGTAGTAGTTCGATGCGCAAAGTGCTAGAAAGTTCTGTGGCGTAGTCAGTTGTCTGATGCCATTGCAGGGCGAGGACTAATTGAGCGCACCTCTGCAGTCTTTGGCACGCTTTCACAGAAGACCTCGATTTTGAGATCTCCCTGGTTTGTATGCAGAGTGACAGACATGGCGCCGAGAAGCTCTCAGGGTAGCACGCCAGGAAACTGGATGTTAAGCGATGGCGGCCTCAGGACCTCTCGGCGCAGCGCTGGCCTATGGTATAATACGGCATGGAAGAGCCGAGCGAGCGACTTGACGTTGGAAGTTCAAAAAAAGTTACGATTCAACCAGACGATAAAGAGCTGTGGGGTCACGAAGTGGAGGAGACTAAAACAAACATGCCATGGAAATCCAGGGGCCGATGCGGGGCTAATATGGCCTAGATTGATTGGTACAGGGCTGGCTAGGGCTGCTAGGTCGCAGCAGATAGTCTTATGCAGGCCGCGTTCATTGGCCTATCACTGCATCTCGTCACTATTCTCACCTGCAGCCTCTACAAAGAACTCTGAGAGAGCAAGACACGTGGGATTAGTACCTGCGAATCATCCCATTCTCTCCGGAATCACGGAATCACGGAATCACATCTTCAACTGGGGTCCCCAAAATTTGACGGCGCGCTGAAGGGTAACATCGCTGGGCGGTAAAGGCGCATGCAGCGTGCAATGCATGTGGTAGGATTGGTCCCGGCTTGCCCACTAGTTGTAAGCGCTAAGCGCAGCTGATGTTGAAGAGTGGTTTGCTGGGACAAAGATTCGATTTTACTTCATTGCCTCGGCTGTAGTCCGTCTCTTGGCTACGTATCTTGTAGGATTCATCTAACCTATAAGTCTCCTTGGATAGACTAGAGCATCATTGAGGTTCCCATTTCTCTTGGTGAGTTGACATCGGATCAAGTGGGTTCGAAGAGCCGCAAGATGATGATAATTGAATGATTGCCTGTACCTACATCACCAAGCAGGGGTATTATTCTGGATCCTCAGCCTCATCCGGGTGCCAGGTTTAGGCTCCTATTTCGGCCCCCAAGCTAAGGAGCCCTTCTGTACACAGGCACTGAAGGTACACAGCTGCGCCCGAGAAAAGGCTTCTATGCGAAGGGAAGTGTGTCGCACCCATCCGAACATTAAAGTTGCATCCACCATGCCCCTTTTCTTATATATTACTAAGCTATACCTGTTCGTGGATTAACTAATTCAAGGTTTGCCAGCAGGGACAAGAGTTTCATCGATGACCCTTAGACGATTAGAATGGTACCTCACCTGCCTCGGATGCCGTTGCAGTGACAGATCGCCCTAGCGGCAGTTATGGTACCGTGACGTTGAGCTAGAGCATGATGGTCAGATAAAGTCCTAGGGTGATACTTTGATCCTCTCACCAACATTATTAGCATACCTTTGTCGTCATTGATAGGGAACATAGTTCATGGGTGCTTACATTGTTGAGGTAAAAGGGCAATTGTTTTTTAGAAGTGAAGGATTGAATAATACGATTTGCATAAGTCAGAGGGCATGAAAATAGTCAGACATCTTATGCCTTTCAGCTGCTTCACATTAGGAGCTCAGTCGTACATAATGTATTTATTTGTTAGCTAGCAAAAGTACCTGGAAAGGCAAGCGTTGGTGGGTAATGGCAGGCAATGGCAGGCAATGGTTGCCCTAAGTATGGATTTACCTCTTGTACCTTATCGCTGTAAGGTAAGGTACCAACTCCACCGTACCTAACCGCCCGAATCGGAACGGCCGTCTATTGGCTTCGAAAACCAGACGGTGGTGGAAGTTTCCCCAAATCCTCGTGCTCCCATGTATTTGTACAATTGTACAACCCGCTGCCAATTTCCCCATTCAGCCCTCTGACTTTCAGGGCAGGTGGTATCTGTCAGATTTCCCATCTTCTATCGCTTCCGGCTTTTGGAGTCCTGCCTCCCACCGTTTTGTTACCCAAATTTAATGACAGGAAGAAACCCCCGGCTTGTCCGCATACAAACTTGTGGGGTTGACAACGCTCTCAGGGAAGATACGTCTTCGTTCAATGTAAACTGCCTGGATTCACAAGCGGACGTCGCCTAGAACCTTAATTCCCCCTCTTACCTTGGACCTTTTCGGTTTCTCGTTATCCGCGTGTATTGTCTTGGAAGTTCCAATACCTAGATCTTAGCACCCCGAGCTGCGGAGCTTCTAACTTGCAAACCTACCAACTTCAATATCCGGAGTCCCTATAGTACGCGGCTTGCTTTAGCTATCATTCATTCACCGACCAATTCTTGTCAAAGCGGGCGGGCTGTGACCCTACCGCCAGTCGACTTCGCGTCCCTACCTTACCTCAGCCACCGTCTCCATCAGCAACCAAGACCAATTGCTACGTCCCGCCTTTTGCAACCCTTCGCCCTCAATTTCCTCGATAGGCAACACCGGTCGCCAATATCTTAGACCATAGTACCTAAACACCGGCCACAGAATCTCCTCGCACATGAACCTAAACGCAAGCATTGCAACGGCACGAATCTGAAATGTAATGACCTCGATATTCTACTCCGGACTGCTCGAATTTCGCATTTCGCATGAAGGCGTGGGCTCATAGCCCGTCGATGAGGAATAGATGCGCCCAGCCGACGTTGAATCTTCGACTTTTCTCCTATTACCAGCCGGGCACGTCGCGCGAAGATGGCAGATCGAGTACAAGCTTTTGTCAGGGTTTCTGGCCCTCCAAATAGTAGTTTTTTAGTTGGATACCCCGGGATTTCAGCAACGTTGGTAAGTTCGCACTTTATTCCACCTCGTATTCACCTGTTTGTTTCCGCCTTCTTGAATGTGGGGTGTGGCGCCGGTTACCGAAACTGAAGAGCCATGCGATCCCTCTACCCAGCGGCCTAATTAACCCGACTAACAAATGTACGTAGCCGCGCATCGAGGGAAAAGTTGAGATTAGGCCTGGGGCAGGGTATTCCGCGCCTGTCGCTATATCACTTGTGCGAATATGTCTGCAGAGGCGGGAAACAATCCMCCCATCCGCCGAAAACGTAGCCAAGCGCCGTCTCGGTACACCCCGACGCGACAAGACCGATGTTGTAGGAAAGGAACTACTATTATACCGATGCGCGACAGGGAGGGAGTCAGAGAGCGTCATGGCGATGGATCTACCATTTGTCTTATTTATCCCGTATGGACGAGGCGGCGAAGAGACGAATAGGAGAATACCACCGGCATCCCTACAGCTACCGAGTAGGACCGCGGAGACATACTACGAACTGGTAGTCACGGTGCAGCAAGGGCAGAGCGTGCAGAACAAATACGCATTTCCGGTTCCCTTGCAGCGATATGATACATTGTCGACCTTTGGAATGTACAACCGACCCGAGCACAAAGTTGCGACTACCGACAACATAGTGACGCTCGGCATTTCGCTTCCAAGATGGAGCTACGGACCTATGGACCCGATCACGGTATATATTAAGCTGGCGCCCAATCTGGATTGGATGAACAAGGCGAGGAAGGTTACCATACAGAAGATAACGCTCGCGATCGAGGAGGAGATCACATATAACCCCGAAGGGGATGAGCCGACCAAGAAAGTTAACAGGTTGCAAAAGCATACCCAAACCATTGGAGCTAAACTACCTGAGGAGGGTTATGTGACCAATATGGGGATCATCTTTCCTCACAAGGACTTGAGAGACGCAAATGGCATTATCAGGAGGGGTCAACCGGCATTTCCAAATTACGAGGTCACATCGTTTACGACGACATCTACACTCTACAAGATTGAATTCTACCTCAGTATTAAAGTACGTATATGCGAATACGACGAGAACAGCGGATAGGATTATTTAGGGATCATGACTGACATATTGCAAATCACAGGCGCAATTAACGTCAGCCCGCGACATTACTCTACGACAGCCCATCGTCATATGCCCATTAGATCATCAAGCATGTAAAGAAGAAATGGATGCTATCGAGCAAGCAGCGAAAGATGCCTCGTCCGTCGATCCGAATAATCCAATGTTGCCAGCGAGAACCATTGTATTAGCCAGTGATTATAATGCTCTCGCAACATTAGGACTTTGCCTGGTGGGAGGACAGAAGAAACCGCTGATCGAATGAGAACATCGTCTTGACAGTTTAGCGAGGACGCGACAAGCTATCCCGTCTTTCTCGTAACGCTTTATTTGAAGCATCACTGCCAGAGTTGAACCGACAAACGTCCTTTTGCGGGTTTCGGACGTTCAGCTGTTTTGTCAGCTTTAGATTCGGAAAGATCAGTCTCGCCTAATACCACCCGTGCAGCCGAAGGATCGTATGATCTTCGGTGTATTGACCCAAACCAGTACGAGCAAGGTTTGAAGCACTACTATCCTAGGAGTAGTATGCTAGGCTGACGCATAGGACTTGAAGCCGGCTGCTTATACCGTACCTACTTGTTAAGGAGAGGGAAGATCTTGAAAATGGTCTCTGCCGATTACGGTTGTCTAGCGATACAACAACACAAGACGCCCTTCGACCCTTCCGGTGGCCTATGCAGATAACTAGATCCTGCATAGGTAGGATTTTATAATAATCATAACCACCGGAGGATTTCCAGAAATGGGATGCAAGCATTGGAGTTCTGGACCCGTGAGCTCAGAGGAATTTGTTTTTGACGGACATAGGTACCGTCGTGACGGACTTTACGGCGTTATGGTTACGAATCATTAGCAAAGGGCGGTACGAGATCGGAGACAGATACCAGCGCATCGGATTCCGGGCGTTTTAAGGTGATTTTGATTGTCAGGCGTTCTCAACTTTACGTTCTTCCCGCCTATGTTCACGAGCGTGGAACACTGCCATGCGTTCCCCACTGATGGGTGAATCAACTCCTCGATTCACTCAGGCCAAAGGAAGGCATCATCAGTGGACGTATTATACGTGTCGGCAAGCTATCTATTTGAGGGGTTGCCACAATTTGCCAGGAGTTGTAGAGTTGGAGTTGTATTCATTTACGTGTACATATGCTGCACCTCTTGTACGGTTACTACTTAGGACGAGCGCGCACATATGATCGGGAAGAAAGTAGGACGAAACAACCCATTGCGAGAAATCTTCGGTGGAGTTGGTGAATCACCATTCATTGATTGCACAAGCGTTTGGAAGTCCATTGGAGCTGCTTGAGCGACTACCTAAGGCAATTAATTATGAGGTAGCTTAGCTTAGCCATAGGTCAATGCTAAAATGATTGTTGATACCACTTGTATTTGAGAGTTGCGATGCACGAGGAATACGTTAGCGCGCCAAGGTGGTCCCTGAATATGGTCTTTTGGCAATGCCCAATTGCAAAATGACGTCCGGGATCAGTTTGAAAATCTCGCAGTAAGAGAATAAGAGCAAGTAGGTAGGCAATGAATGAATGGTTTTGAACCCGATAACTCACATCCACGGTCACGGTCTGCTAGGCGATTATCCACTGCCTCCCAAGGTACCATTAGGCAACCGAATAATTGTCGGGATGACCTCCACATACACACACGCGTGTGCATATTGGCTGCTCGAATAAGACTGATCGGCGATCCATACTACTGGAACAGAATAGCGTCAGACTAAATGGTTCATGTACGAATAGCACTGTGATATACAGTACGTGATTYTGCACAGTATTTCTACAGTATTACTCGCACATGGGCTATTTAGTCTGACGCTATTCTGCGGAAGCAATAGAAGGTATCTAATCTAATAAACCCTTGCTACATCGAGTTGATTGATGAATTGACCAAGTGCTCATGTTGAGGCTGTCTTTAAGGTTTACCATTGGAATGAATTGGTTGGTATCCACATACAAAGAGGTACGAAGTMCCCCGCGACGAAGAAACATTTGAAATTTGAAAAGGTGACAATGTCGAGAATAAAAAAGTAGAGATACACGAATCAAATAATCAAATCGAAAAAAGACAAAAAGAATGAGAGCTGCAGGATTCGAACCTGCGCGGTTTCCCATCGCGGAACAACGTTCATGATTTCCTGTGAGGAGACCTAAACACGACGCCTTAACCACTCGGCCAAACTCCCAGTTAGCACCTTTAGCTAGCAATCAGTGTGCCAATGACATCCCAGATTGACCGGCTGACGCTTCGTGGGAGGAGAGCCGCTTACTGTCATTTATATGTGTGCGCAAACACTATCAGCCAGAGCGCACTAGGCAGGTCGATTTTTCGGTTGGTGGGGAAGACGCATTGCGGGAGTGGATGCTCATTGGATGGCTGGTTCCACCAGCCCCCAGCTAGTGCTGCAAATTGTGTAGGTGGGTCTCTACTAGCGTGAGTCTACCTAAAGCTTCACAAGTCCTACATGTGCTAGGCGAATCCAAACAACAGCGTTAGACCTATCTGATACTGTTTGAGGGTTCAATTGATTGGAATAGGAGGTTCAGGTTTCAGGGTCTCTAGTCACGGATTATGAATCACGACTCCCAAAGCTCCTTTCCCCTTATCTTGCCGACTAGAACTGCCTTGGAGCCGTGAATATTCATGGGTAAAAGATATACGTACTGAGCTTTGACATGTGACAGTCACCTCTACCTGTACAATCACATAAGCTCTAATTCTCCAGGGCTTGACTCTTCAGGCCCAAGCCTAGAAGGATGCCATTCGACGACGAAGATCTCGTGCCTCCATCGGGCCCGGCGCCTATATCCGGGGAGCAAGACGCAGACGAAGATGCCCTCGGTGATGAGACGCAGGATTTCCGGCTTTTCAACTCGCTCTTCGAAAAGAAGCATACGTCAGGAAAGACATTGCGGCGTGGTGAGAAGGACTTCGAGTCCCATGGAACGCGCGCGCAGGAGGGCGCCCTCGAGGCTAGCCGTGCTGCTATGCATGAGGTTCTGAGTTATACTCGCTCGCACCGGCCCAAGGACTGCAACCGTGGATGGTATTTTCCGGATAAGTGGGCCAACGCGCCAAGTGATGAGGAGAGAGATGTTGAGAAGGGAGCGGGAATGTTCGCGCCAGATCGTGTTGTGGTTATTGAGGGTGATCTCAAAGGACCTCTCTCACAGAATACGGGTCGTGTTGTTACGGGCCCCGGGTTTGAGGCGTATAAGCAGACCCCTGGAGCGTTGAAGACGTGGTTATTGCCGGAAGAGGCCTTGTATCTGGTTGAACGAGGTTCGCTTGATCTCTGGTGGCCTGCACGCGGGATCGAGGATATCTTTCCCGTGAAGAAAGGCGATGAGGATGAGTCCGGAGACGGTGCTACTAAAGAGTTTGAGGACTATGAGCTTGGAATACCTATTGGTCTTCAGGCAGCATACGCTCTTTTTATCGGCAAGGACGGCGAAAGGGGCAAAACCACCATCGAGAAGTACCAAGTTTACGCCAATCTCCGAAGAACAGGCTACAAGATCATGCGAGCAACACCAATGCCCCTGTCTCCGCCAGCTCCTACTCGATCCACCCAGTCTCTCTGGCAATGGCTCTTCTCGCTCTTCCCCACGATATCCCAAAGCCACCCGCCGCCCTTCGGACCTCTCGTCAAACCAGGCCTCTACCGCTCCTACAACACGGTCTTCGCCCAACTCGCCCTAATCCCACGACACGAACCTACCCCCCAACCCAAAGTTTCCACACCGCCACCAGAAGAACCGTTCAACATCCACTACCACGTCTGGAAGAGCAGCACCACTTTCTCGAAAACCAAGCCCCCACCCCCTGATTTCCGCATCGCCGTCGTAGACGCAAGGAGCTCATCCGTGCCCACTCTGGAGCAGATGACCGCGCTCCTAGAACACTGCACACCCTGGGATCCGCCGGAGCAGCCGAAGCAGAGCCAGAATGGAGGAGGAGGGCCTGGGCAGTTGTACCGCCGTCTGAAGCATGCTTGGCGGAACGCGGTTGTGGCGGTGGTGGATGGTGGACTGATTAGCTATATCAGGTTCGGCGAGATGGCGTTTGGCGAGGAGAGGCTGTATGAGAGGTTTGGTAGCGGTGGACGGGGTGCGAAGGGTAGTAAGAGGGGAGGGAGGAATGGTAGAGGAGGGAAGGGTGGACGAGGCGGTGCTGGGGGTGGTACAAGGGGGAGAGGGGGAAGGGGTGGTTGAGGGAAGTTATCTCGTCTCGAGCGAGAGTTTGGGAGATTCGTGGAGTCACGATTTCTGGGACGGTCTGAATGATTTCCGGGGTACTCGTCCGCGGTAGATATCTAATAGACCCTCTACCTCCCTCACGGGAATAGTGATTACTACGAAATGAAGTACTTCATTTTCAGGAAGAACTTGGTCGGAATGCCACTATGATTTAGAGGATGCTAGATATAGATAGGTAGGGATGGCAATTGAGAGACCAATAGCCTCAATAGCAACCAAATCCCAGTTCATCTGTCGTTCTATATGGTATCCCTATACTAGATATTGACAAGTCATACACACTGCCACCTTTGTCTATGAAGTCTCCTTGCATCTTGAGATCCTCTTCGGTTGCGAACATAGGCAGCTAGTACCCATTCCTCATTCCCGGTCTCTAAAGTATGCCTAAATGGAAAGCCAGTACTACCCCATACTCAGAGCTATGTAAGAGCTCATCTCTTGTTAACCTAATTCCGTAGCCGTGGACTAGCTACCTCGGTGCCTTTAGGAGTATGCCCTTGTACTACGTTGCGCCAAGTGACGACACGTAGTTAGCCTACCATCATTCGACATCCTCCATCTTCATCGGCTTACATGTACAATTCGGTCAGGGCATGAGAATGCTCATAACCTCACGTCTATTTTTGAAGCTTCTTATGACATTTTCTTCAGCTGCTTACCTTGGCGACGCATGTGGTAAACTCTTGTGATGAGATCTTGCCAAGACCGACATATTTCCATCGAGACTGAGTATAAGATGACAGTTATAGCCAGCTAATTAGCTCTGAGAGGCTCGTACTTGTGGTTTCAATGCCGCGGCTTTTAAACATGCCGTTGGGAGGTCCTATTTTAAGAACAGAAGTTCTGGCCCTTACGCCGCCTGGGGCACTACCAACCACACGACAAGACATGAGAGCCGTCTCTATTCATAGTATTGATAGAGTATTGATCATATTCATATCTATTTCCGCTTGCCGGCCAATCTACACGTCCAAATCTAGAGCGTCTATCCACGGATCCTAAATAACCCTTAAGTCCGGATTATTCCATCAACGTGGGGGGAAATAAGGTGGAGCAAGCATGTCGAAGAGGGAAAAAACTCAGAAGTCCCGCGACAAGTTTCCTTTAATGGTAGTGACACAACTGCGAACGTATCACGAACATGTATCAATTGGAGCCACACGATCCGATACTACCAAAGAGAAGAAAAGAGAGAGAGAGCGTCAAACTGTTGCAGGTTCTGGTGGCTGGGTTTCTTGTGCTACGTTGGTATCGGTAGGTATCCTGTCTCGTCTATTGGGACACGAGTCGGAAGTTGCACAATGGGTTCTTGTACTACAGTACCTAATCGTACATGGGATCCGAAGTTGGTAATTCAGTTTCCTCCTGTTCCCCCCGGTAGATGCAAGGGCTATTCCCTGACGGCTTTTCGTCGTCGTCATCAACATCACCGAGTCGTAGCCGATAAAAGCAATGGCACGAGGGTGACGCAACGAGTCAAAGAGTTTAGAGATGGTAATAAGATTTATAGGAGTATCACATGATATTGAAAATTTAGGTAGGCTAAGTAGATGTACCTAGGTACATGCTCCGGACTACCTTAATGGGTTTGTCCGCGAATATTAGGAGAGTCTTGGCTCTTGGCATCCCTGGTTCTTTTCAGTTCTCCTAATCACTAATCAATTAAAGACCCAGGCCAGTCTCATTACCTGAAGAGAGCTAACAGCTCGTCCACAATCGTACGTAAAACCCCGATACTTCAGCTGCGATTTTCGTATCTTCGTTCTTAACCTCGAATTACCGGCACGAAACCCGAACGAATCTGTAAGATATTGGGCAGATGCCATTGGGAGGATACCATTGTAACCTAGGCAGTTCGAGACAAGGCTTTTAGGCAGTTTGGGAGGGGTATTGAGTTTTAAATTATTATGCTGGCGGCACCTTGTGTCCTTTCGGTCAGACCGAACAAAAGAGTAATTCTCGATTCAATCATTTCAATCAGCCAAATCGACCAGACCTTGTCACACAAGCACGTAATGTTTTATCAGCAGAGAATTGGGTGATGACATGATGGCGTAAGATTTGTGTATCATCGTATCCTATCAGGGACGTCGATTACTGAGAATTAGAGTCTAGTTTAGACATGCAGCGTCAACTGTGTCCACGTTGCATCCTGGCCTGGGCTCAGCTTCTAATACCAGTATCATTCGCCGACTTCCAAACTTTCTGCGACACCCCCACTACTTAACTTGAGACTTGGAAATTGGGTGATCAAAATTTTCATGACCAAGTAGAACGCGCAATCAATCGACCAATTGATAATTAATAGTCACAAACCTTCTGTCTCTGCCTATATGAAGGCATTGTATGTGATCATCACATTGGGGGCCGATTTACTGCCAGTCTTGTATATTAACCAGTCCTGATAGTCCTCGGCTGGGGGCTAAATGCACATGGACGCTATAAATTACTCGAAACGTCTATTATTGCTAGGGGCTAATCGGTGCCGACCCATGTTTCTATTCGTGTGTAAGTGGTGGTTTGAAGATAAGCGCAGCATCACATACCAGCCCTTTGTCTCCCCAATAGGCTATGATGTACCTAGGTACCTACGAATCAGAGAGGCAGCACATGTATAATAGGTGCAGTAACTCTCTCTTCTTACTCCATAGGATTGGATTAAGGTAAGGCTATTGAAACGGACGCTCAGATATATACATATATTAAGTGAACACCTTCGCTCTCCATGTTAGCTGAACTGTTACAAGAAGGGTAACAACAGACCGCCCCGCGCCACAGCTTGCAACTCCAAAATGCCCAACATCGCGACTCAGCCAACCTCTCAGATATGAGGTACTTTTGCTGATTCGATCTTATCCTAGGAGGCAAATTACGGTCAGGAATATGAGCTGTCTCGGTCGGAGCCATATCCAGCCTTCAATCTAGAGCGTATAAGAAACCGGAAATTCCTATGCGTGGTGATTAGTAGGTTGTCGCGTATCCCTGTCCGGCACCTACTCCTATCCGATTTCATGCCTGCAATATTTTCATGATGCTGAATGCCGAATCGACATTTGACATACTTAAGATAGAACTGGTTTTCTTCCTACTTCTCTTTTCTTCGCTTGATTTAATTGGTAGGTGAGGTAGGATTGAGGAGGAATCAGATTCTACTTATAAGCGCATGTTACACAATGCAAAGCGACTCCAAACCAACCAGCCACATGCACTTAATCTAGTCTTACCAAGCTAACTGCATACTAAGTATAGAGCGGAAAAGACACTTGATTAGAGCACAGTGGCAGAATGCGGAGAGGGAATGAATAGGCGACAGTCTGGATACCCAAGGCGGTGCATTAAGCGTATAATTAGCACTATGTATCGAGGTCACGGCATGAGTAATAGCAGTCGTAGTAATACCCAATATGTAAGCTCGTATATTCCTTTTGCGGCGTTGCAGGTAGCCTTCATTACCTACATTAGTACGTGGCTCTTGTACGAGCACGACATTCATTGGACTTCCCAGTTCTATCGATAGCGGCACTATTTATTAGCTAAGGTTGGTAGTAGCATGAGCACCTTGGCCAATCAACTTAATCAAATCTCTGACTTGTTCTCCCCTAGTCGGGCCTTAGTTGAGAAAAAGCTGTATTGCACAATATTAAGCCCCCCTGCTCGGGTTTCCCTTGGGTCTTGGGTCAGACAACTTTGATTGACAACGCTTACTTTTGCCGGATAGTTCTCACAATACCCTTTCCCACCTTTAACCTTTTTCCACATTCAAAAATTTTCCATCCTTCTCCTCCGTGTTAGAGAGCCGATTCGAATCCATCGAATATTTTTCTTGTCCTCGATAGATATCTGTTCTTCCTTCTTCGTATCAATTGCCAATTCCGCAACTCGCCGTATTCCCCAAAAATCTGTTTCGGTAAGTCCTCCAAATCTACTCGTACTAATTTTCCCGCCACGCATGTCCCTTTCCGTCATAATATCTCATGCCCCAATTGGATGTTTCAGTCTCGGCAACTCGACAGACTGTCATCAATTAATTTCATTTCAACGTCGTCACCACCTAGAGGCAGGTCCTCTAAACACACTAAATGATGAGTGCCTCGTTAGTTCGTGGTCGCACTCTGACCTTCCCTAGAAACGCACCAAGCGGGTTACCTTCAGCTGCCAACTCTATGCCGAGAGCTAGTCTCTTCTACCTTCGCGCTCTTTGGCTCAAGCCAATTTCTCCGCAGTTGTACCTTAGGTATCTAACATATAATTGTTTGACTGTATGCCCCATCCGTTATCTAGGCACTGTGCAGAATAAATGTCAAGTCTGTGCTTCTACGTCTTGTTGTTCTGGGCATAAGCCTTACTTGAGTCCTTGTTGGCGTTGAGGACTTGCCCAACTTACGCGCAGAACMCCTCCCTTCTTCCTTTAGCTTCTTAAATCCTATCACCACGACCACGATTATCAAGTGATTTCCTTCCCAACCGATAAACGTATCTCTAGTCACTTACCGCCTTCTTACTAAAAGTTACACTTACCTTAAGAATCAGGGTAGTGACCTTACTGGCGGGCGACTAATTCGCTCTACACTGTTCCTGCCCTGGTATCCAATTTTTTTTAGGCAAACAATATCTTTTGATCCCTATTTCATTAGGATATCCTTCTCTTCATACTTCATCCTTCTAACCTCTTTTACTAATAACGCTAGTAGACATCAATTGACTTCTTACTGAAGCTGCCCTACCGCGCCACATCCTTTCCTCTTAACTCTTCGCCTCCCCCCTTCCGATTAGAGCCGCAACATCCATCTGCATCATGGATAACGAGGGCGGAAACCAGCCGAAGCCGGCACCTCTCGATACTAGCGAGAAGGAAGCTAAAGAGTCTACTGTTAGTGAAAAGTAAGTCTTATTCGTTTCTCCCATTTCTATTGCCCTTCGATCACCTTACGCCTCTCTGTTGTGCTATGGCTTCTCTGGCCTATTACGGAAACTTGTTGCGATGATTGATTATTCTGGCTCTGGCGTGTTAGTCATGTTGGCTTTGGCGCTGTTCCTGCCGTGGCCGGAAACCATMCCTCTGTCGCAGCTTCCTTTCGGCTTATTCTCCACATTGGCCGTGTGGTACTAACCCGGCCGCAACTTAATTCCTMCCTCTGTTCAACTTCGTTTCATTCCTACCATACGCCCTTACCCTTTCATGACTTTCGTCTTCTCTCATCTGCTCAATCACTACTATAATCGCTAGTATAGTTTTGAATACATTCGCTAACATGCCTAGAAGACGCGACGTGGCCGTGGAGTCCAAGCAACCTACGCCTTCTGAGACAGATACTCAGGCTCAGGACTTAGCTGATGACACAGCGAATGAGGACAAACTGACTTCMCCTCCCGATAGCAGTTCGGTTTCTAGTGTTAATCCTGACATGCTGGGCGATGAGATTGTTGTTGGAACTCGTGCTAATGGCAACAACAACAAATCACCTGGTCGTCGAGCTGCTTCTGAGCGAGGAGACGTTGCGATGGCCGATGCTGAGGAGGATGACGAACCTGTATCCCACTATCCGAAGCGCAAACGCGCATCTATCTACAACGACCTCAACGACGACAGGATAGATGCTAGTCTGATTAAGGATCCTGATGAGACTGATGCTAGTCTGACTAAGGTGAAACCCCGCCAGAGGTTTGACGAAGACAATAAGCATGTGCCCATTGGCTATTGGCGCGACTCTCCCGTTCCTCAAGACGAAGGAAAGCATATGGTTGTTGGCTTTATTGATGTTCGTGATCGTCTGAGAACCCGCATAAGGAGCATAGATCTCAAGGGCGAGCATATCAACACCCGATTGTTCCCTGTCCCTCCTGGCCCTGGCGGTAGCTGGGTTACCTTTGAGCGAATCGTATTCCTCGACCACCTTGTTGGCTTCGATCACAACATGATCAAAGAATATGTTAGAGTCCGAGCCGACACCCTGAAGATTCGCACCGAAGAGGCCGACCTGGCGGCAGTACAAGAAGCCCGACGCCGTCTAGAGGCTAACCCCCCACCTGAGACCCCACAACCTCCTTCGATAGCCTGGGGCCGAGACTTACCCGATCATGCACAAGGTGGTCGTCCGGAAGCAAAACGCCGACGCTATGGCAGTGGTGTTGGGACTATTGCTGAACGCGCCGAGCGTGCTGAGCGTAACGAACGTACCGAACAACCTGAGCAAGCTGAACGCATCGACCATGCTGAAAGACCCGAACGTGCTCCCATTGTCCCCCAACTCCAGCCGGAGATCCCACAACCACCCCGAAAACCAACTCGCATCCTTGTTGGTGTTTGGAGCAAGTCGAGTCCTGTCGACAACGATGACAAACATGCCGTTTATGGAATTTTAGGGGCGAACGACATGTTTAGAGTCAAGCTTGTCAGAGAGACTAAGGACGGCCGCTTCATTGATGATAACTTCCCACCTGGAGCCGGTGCGTTGTGGATATCCTACGACGAGGTCATCTTTCTAGAACATCTCAAAGACCTTACTCGACCTGAAATCAAGGAGTACGTCCGCATCCGCCAGACTCAGATCGATGCCGGCGAAACCAAAGACGAGAAAGTCGCCAATGAGACAAAGGCCGTTCACGAGGCTCAGATGCGAGCACCAGCAATTGCAGCCAGTCCAGGTAGACCCCTTATTCAGGGACATGCTGCACATGCAACACCCATCTTATCGTCTAACGCCACACGCGAGGATATTCGTGAAAGCCACGAACTGAGACAGCCTCGCCGTGATGTGGCGTCTCGTAGTGTGGAGCCACTTCAAGCCTCTCGATACCCCCACCCAGAAGTCGAGATTCGACAGGCTAGCCGACATGCTAGTACCGATCCCATCGAGCGAGTCCAGGGATACGCCAACCGCGAAGTCGCCAGGATGGAGGCGGTTCAACTGCGAACAGATCGACACCAAGCGAACCGTAACGCGATGGCCAATCCTTCACCCACCACAAACATGCACGACACCCGACGTGACTTCAACGACAACCTACAAAGGATGAACCATGTTTGGCGCGCTCAGGAGAACATGCGCATGGGACCTACTAATGGCAACAGTAACGCCGATGTCATTATGCACGGGAGCATCAAGTACGAGAGAAAGCAGAATGGGCCATTCAAGGACAGGCTTGTCAGTCAAGGCACCATCATCAACATCGATGGTGAGGATTACGTGGAGTACCGGGTGCTTACGAAGCCCTCGTTCTTCTAGAGGCCTGGTTCTTGGACAATTTTCGTTGTAGGCTTTTGATGGCCTTCCTAATCGTTCATATCAAAACTTTATTTTTCGCATCAGGAGTTTCGGTTCATCGTTCACGTCCAAGACCATGAGTCTTCTATACCTCCTAGCATCGATCTTGATATCCAACCCCTACCTTTCTCGAACGATTTAATGACACAACCCGGTCATGATTCCCACAGGCATGGGAATCGCCGACTGAGCAAAGGACACAATTTGCCTCAGGCTCTTCTAAGGAGATGGGGTTATAGGAAGAAAACAACTACTAATTCACTATTTGCGGTCGATACGCACCAGGGAGACGTGCGTGGAAGTCTCGTGTATATTAGGGTCCATGTGTAGCCGCCGCTGCGTTATGTCTGGCGGTCTGGCAGTACTCGAGATATGGAAATGCGTCTGCACTCAAAGGAATTGCTATGACTTTCGATACCAAACACATGCATCATGCGCTACTGTTCCTTACACCTCTCGTGCTTCGTGGTGATCGTCTGGACATGCTGCTGGGTGATGGCTTAATCGAGAATCACATTTCTGGTAATTTGGCGACGAACATAAGGTACTGACGACTTGATTGCCACGACGACATGTCTGGTGTTTTATCTACCCCTTTGCCTTCACGTCATCTTCATTTCCATGGTCTTCCTTTGTGGTCTTGAATCACTGATGGTAACGCTCACGCAGATAGGTGTAGAGAATTCAATTAGACAACGTTACTGGCTTCACTGCTAAGGCACACAGGAAATAAACGGCATTCCTAACTCGTGGATCTTCGCAACCATAATTCATCGATCCATACTCTCGTCCCAGTCCAGTTATTCCMCCAGCCATTCCACCATCCTTTATCTCCTCGACATGAACCTCAACCCCATGGTGAATCCGGTCAGAAAGACCAAAGTCGTGAGGCCAACAGTAGACCCGAGGACAACCCAGGAGATACTGGGCGATGATGATTCTCCATGGTTCACCACAAAGCTAGGGCCCTTGATTCGGATGCAATTGCCCTGACGATTGGCGGTGTAAACAGTACCTTGGTAGGCGAATTGGTCTTTGGTGGTGATTTGACCGTGCTTGTTCTCGGTGACGTCTTCTGAATTCTGGGCATCGTTTGCGTTGATTGCGGCATCGGGTCGGTTTTCCGGTGGGCGTTCTGGAGGTGGAAGGGAGGAATTGCTGCTGCGTGATTGTCGCGTTAGTTGCTGGTGCTGCGGTAGGTCCATGATGGACGTTGTGTGGGGTGTACTGGGGAAGGTGGGTGTGTACATTGATGATAGGTAGCGAAGAAACCACTCAATAGTTCTTGAATTGAACTGGGGAAAATATGGGCTAGCTGTTGCAAGGAGTGGCCCGAATATCTTTGTACCGCATGGAACGAGGAATGCCCTGCCTAGCCATACGGCGACTGGGTTTAAGCCGAGCGCGGCCATGCTTCGATAATTTTCTACGTTGGCTCAGGAAAGGAATTGAAGGAAGTCGATCATTTTCGAACACTCAAGCACTTCTTTCTCCTTTTAAACAAAATAAGCTCTTGTTTGACTACATCGTACCAAAGTTTCATTGCATTGGAGGTACTTGGAAAATTGCACATATCGTTATCCATAAGATTCCTTTCGTCCCATCTTGTCTAGTACCTCAACGTGCATGTCGGCTAGGTCGGCCAGGAACTCTCCAGTTTCTTCCATGCCAACAAGAGTGAGACATAGTCACTTCCGCAATCTATTATTGCTGTATTTATGAGAGCTTCCCCTGTCCAATCATAGGAGTTAGGATCTTATTCTTACCTGTCACGGTGCAGGCCATAGGTGGGGGTAGAAACTTAATTGCTGCACGAGGAGCTACAAACCTCTGGCTACAGGGTTGGGTAGGTGTACATACAAGTGGTTGCTGTTTGTCTACTCCTTCTTCGCCTTCCTTAGTATGCCTAAGGTATGGGGAATGAGCCCTGGTGTGACCGTCTTGTCTCCTGATATCCCGGGCCGACCTGTACGTTAAAAACGAGACGGGACGAAACGAACCTCATAAATGGTGATATGTAGCTCACTAGGTAGCTACGTAATGAAACTCCGGTCTGATGTAGTCAAAGCGAGAGCTCATTTCGCTTGCAAAGAGAGGGGGAAAATATTTGTGCATTCGGAAATGATCAGGCTCACTCGATTCGTTCCCCCAACTCTTCCCCTTAATCACCGGAAAGGCGTTGAAGTACGTCCGCGGTAAATTCAAATCCAATGGCTACACCAGAGCCTCCGTTATGTGTTGTCATTCTCGTCGAGATTCTCCTCGAGTGCGTTTCAACGTTACTCGGCACACTTGGTGCAGAACTCATTGAGGAATGGCTTTGTCAACCACGCCAACCACCATCGGTGCCTCGCACATCTACCACCTGCAAGACGTACCGCGCCGCAGCCGACGCCAAAAACTTGGAATATCCCGTCGAGGATTCCCAAGTGCATAACTACGGTCAAATCTACGCCTACCGCAAATGCACGTATCACGGTAGCCGCGAAGTTAACCAAGTAGTGGGAAACCAAGTAGTGGGTGGCGACATGGTGGTCAATCATGGAGGATTATCGTTGTCCGAGAAGATCGTCTGGGTTGTAGCCGTACTTGTTGCCCCTGCGGTTTGTTACCTTCTAGACAGATTCCTAAACGGTTTAGGTTGATGTCGAGAACATGGCAGATGGTGGGATACCGGGATAGCTGGACTGAGAGCAAGGATCGGTCAGCTGTGATTACGAAGAATATACGTTGAAATGCTATTTGATTTCCTGCGTGTCTTTAAATTGAAGAATGTAACGTCTGATTGAATTTCTACATCTACCTGCATGACGATTGTCTGTGTAGCAGATAGGCCTGTAGCTTCTCACGCGTTTCTACTTCTTATGATTTACATCGTGACGATGAGATCTGTGTCAGGATTCGGATACCTCGGGTCCCGTAAGGGATACTTGGAACAAAGAGGTTTCCTGTATGTATAGCTGGCTCTCCAGCCATTAGGTTATAGTTCTTCGTGCAACAACGTTGTTCTTACCCTCATCCTATGGTCCACCTTATGACAAGCTGTCCCTGATTAACAATTATAATAGAATTTCATAATCACTATCCTAAGAGGAATCATAGGGGCTCTATTGGAAATGTATCATTTAATGTGAATACGAACCCAGTTGCAGAGTGAGTTGGACATCGTGTATTGTGTGCCCAGTGGTGATCAGACCGAATCAAATGTACAATGCCTCCACTCTTGATCTAGCTCACAGACAGTAGACCATGTCACCCATCTATTATGTCCTCCAAATCCTAGCTCGATGTCCTTTGTACGATATCTTATTCACTATTAGATCGTAGTCGGTAAGAACAATTACTTTGTCACCTACATTCATCGTCTTTACCAGCGCTTCTTAATTTATATAAAGACAAGTGTTCGCCTGGAACTTTTACACTTCTACCCTACCCTATCTTCCATTCCTTAAGACAACAACCTTGAGAGCGATCAGACTACCGATTCATTCTACACCGACCTTTTAAGTTCCCGTCTTCCACCACGATGTCTTCTAGATTTACTGAAGATCTCCCTAGCCGCCCCACGGCGCCATGTGCGCTCCCGGACGAAATCTTTTACTACTTGGCTAGGGATATCCTGGGCGAGACATCAGATATTGCTAATCTGTCACGTACATGCCGACGCCTCTTTCAAATTTTAGAGCACTTGCTTTACCGAGCCGATGTATTGGAAACAAAGGACAAAGAAGTAGAGGTCGAAATGCGCAAGTTCGGGAAGCCATGCTTGTATGGTATGTACGATGGAGATGACTTTGCTTCTCAACTGGGCCTCCAGAATTCTCGAGTGTCAGTACCTCACATCCCAGCCCTCCATTGGGCTGTCACCCAGAGCGACAAAAGTCTGGGTCTAGCAGTGGCAGGAAAATGCATCACGGCGGCGCTGATCCACTGGCCCAATTACCTTCACGTGCCTTGCCAGAAGCTGAAGAACATGACGCCACTTCAACTAGCGGCTAAGGATGGCCTAGAGGAGATGGTTAAAGAGCTGGTAGAAGCAAGTCCTTTCGTGGACGCAAGAGTATGCTTCAACTCTCGTCGCCACCCTGGAGAGTTTCCTTTGATCCAACGATACTGCTTCTATAGGCGTATCCCTGAACCAGCACGATTTTACATACCACTCAACGCCCTTGGCCTTGCCATCATGTTTGGACATACCCGCATCGCCGAAGTTCTAGCACAGCACACGCAAGACCTTGAGGAGACTTCGGGACGGCGCGCCAAGGACCTGATGCCGGTATTGAAATTGGCAGCCTTTACCAATATGCCGTCAGTTATCAGAATACTACAGGACCGCGGTTACCAAAGCAAGGATGGGAACGCGCACTTCACCGGAGCCAGCGCCCTTCATCTCGCAGCTATTGTTGATGGGAGCGACGAAACCCTCGAACTTCTACTAAATAATGGGGCGGATATTGACACCGTTGACACACACGGTGGAGATGCGTTTCAGCGGGCGCTTGAGCGTTACAGCGGTGATTGTGTGTCCAACCTTACGATTCTTGCTAGCCATTATTCACTGGAGAAGGCATCGCAACGTTTCTCCAAGTATGCTCGTATACTTCTAAAACATGGCGATCTTCTCCCTGTGGTAAAAGCATTGCTCCGGGATAGGTCAGCAACTTATGACCCCTCTGACTATTCTAATTTGCATCGTCTTGTCTTTGGGTATCTGAGCAGTGACCGGGGCGATCTGAATCCAGAAATTCTGGATTACCTGGTTCATCATCCCAGTCTCAAGTTCTCGGAGGGTATTCACTCCATGGAATTGGAGGAGCTTCAGTTGGAGATAGACAAATCACTTGGTAGATCATCATGAAGGGACTTTGGAAGAACTACGAAAGCTTAACTTAGGTACACAGTAGTAGTTGACTAATAGACAGTTATTTTCTAGAAGTAAATACTTTCTTAAGACTCGAGCTTTAATCTACGGGCTCGGGGTTTCCTTCGGACCCGGGTATTCCTAAAGCCTGGTCAATCCCACGCCATAAAACTTGCTCTCCATGCTCCCATCACACATTTTCGCTCCCAAGTAACCCAAGTATACTAGTTCCAACTTGGGTGAACACTGATGGCCGTGAAAGATTCTGCGGCGCGTCTCTCACGTCTCCGTTTAAGAATGCATGTCTTACGAGATTCTGGATTCCTTCATCCGTCTCATTCGCTCTATCAAGGGGGGTGAAGTTCTCGTTGTCAAAGTCGGCTAGCTCCCTCTGCACCCCATACGCCCACCAGTCAAGAATTTGCTCTAATGGCGGGACGAACTGGCCGTGGAGGCACATAGCTATAATATCTCGCAATGCATAATCCATGTTATCGGTAGTCAGGAAGGTAAAGTGAGCGTACGTTTCTATCATTTGGCCCGATGCCGTCGTGTATCTAGCCGGGGTATCGTAATCTCGGATGCGCATCTCGTTCGGGTCCATCGTGGGAAGAGCACAACACATTAACAACTTTATAATCACGTTAGTAAAAGGTATGGATCTGCGTGGCTTAACAGAGAGGTAACTTACGTATGCAGCACCGCGTATCCTCAAGAAGTGAGCATAGTATGGGTCGTGCTCGATCCGACCACGACCGAAGTCGATTAACTGCCATGATAACCTAGTTAGTCCAATAGTACAAGTTATCTTTATGCCGTCATTACATACCTTGACAAGAGGTGTAAGATTGTGTTCGAAATCGTCAGATAAATCGCCAAATACAATATTACCGGGGTGAGGCGAGTTTTGTGTTAGGGCGAATGGTGCTACGCCGTCCTGGATCTCATCCGGGATGATCGGTGCGTTATCTCCCCTATTCGGAGGATAAGCCATCGCAATACATTGCCGGATCACTAGTATTAGTAGAGAAGATGGTTAGCTTTATGTACCTAATAAGAGAGGATATGAGAAAGACAAGTATTTCAAAGCCGATATACATGCGAACAAAATGTCAAGCCATAAACCACGTAGAGAACTACACTTACAACAGAAAAGATATGCCATAGAAGCCGACTTGGAGTTACTGTAATCTCTGCCTCAGCTAGCTTCTGTCGGAGTTGATGAGCATCACCATGCTCCATGAATTCGAGGGCAATAGTAGGACGTCTCTTGGTACCCGAGATACTACTCTCAGTATTAGGCAGGGAGAGCAGCTGAACGACGTGCTCTCATCCTCTCATCAACCTCAAGCACATTTCTTCGTTCCGAATATGGGCTTCTCCATCATCGTTGATTGGATATTTTACGATAATTCTCCGTAACGGTTGACCTCTTTCGTCGAATTCACGGAATAGGAGCGTACCTCCGTCTACGTAGATTCACTAAGGTTAGTAATAAGAATACTCGAGTAAGCAGGGTATACTTACGGGTMCCTAAACCGGCCACACCTGCATATTTGAGTCTTCTGTTCTCTTTAAAGTATGTAGAGATATCATCTGCCAACTCGGCGTCCCTTACCTCTTTGAGTTCCTCTGCAGTTAGCCCCTTAAGGAAACCCTCTGTATATAAAGTTGAACCCATTATTGCATGTAGGAGATAGTTTCGGAAAGAATATATCGGTGATAGCTTAAGAGTACCTATGTAGATATTATATGACAGTTAAACCAATCATGTTCTTGAATTAGAGTCTCGTTTGGTTGATATTTCGAACACTTTCTTTGTATAGATCAATTTTGAAGCTACGTTCATATCAATCAAACGCAAGTCTACATGACTAGGTAAGTAAGTATATGGGGTATTGTCCATATTAGAGCTAAAGGCCATTGTATCATGTTAGTTTATCATCACTCTACATATCCATATGGTGTAGTAATCCTAAAGATTCCAGTCCTGGAGGGTTTTCTGTTATGTAGGTACCTTAGGCATCATTGGTGTGTCCTCCTTGGTCGAGCGATAGTTGATATGATAGAGGGAGATAACTTGATTAAGAACTCTCCTAAGATATAGTCTATTAGGACTAAATCCCGAATCTCTCTTTGTCATACCTAAATGCTCTCTTGTAATCCACAAAGGAAAAGTTGCCCAGGATGTTCAAGTAGCAACTTGCCGGATGACCGACAATAAATAATGGCCTTTTGGCGTAGTGATAAATCTGTCACAGTTCAATTCAACTGTAATGAGGACTTATCGACCATATAGACAGAGCTAATCTGTTTTTACCCAGGGGAGGGAAAGTTAACTGGGACCTAGAAAAAAGGGGTGATTACCTAAGATAACGGCGTTCTCCTTTTCTTTGTCTTACTAATCTTTGATCTGGATTAGTCATGTGTGGCGTAGCGATTACCTCATTCAATCACGTGATTTGGTGTCGCGTCTTGGTGATGTCAGGCGAATAAGACGCGGGGCGAACGCGCCCTTTCCATGACATCGCCGTCTGACTCAACACAGCTTTCAATATTCCCACCTACTACCTAACTACACCACTTTTAATATCTTTATTGTCTATAACTAATACTATTCTGCTCTTGTCTGAGACAGTACCTACACGAGAATTACAAATTTTGAATCTACCCAGAACCTCAGTCTAACTGGGGAGTCTATCTTGCCCCATCAGCTTCGGTCGTTCTGGAAAACAAGGATATACAATGGCTGTTGGCATGAAACGCAAGCGCTCAGACGAAGTCGTGGACATCCCCATACCCATTTCGCAAAAGATAGCCAAGGCTGCAATCAATAGCGCGGTCCCCAAGAGGCCCGTCTCTGTGCCCGAAGATATGGAACCGCAACTTCAGCGTATCGCGGCGTCAGATCGCACAGCTTTTGAGAAGAAAGTGGTAAGTCTCAAGCTTCCCTTAAACCCATGTTCTCCCCTATATTATGACTGGGATATTCGTGGATGGGATCCATCACGGACCAACGAGATAGGCTCGTGGCAGGGKATCTAGCCAGTCTCTCAGTCAATTCAGGAGTCGATGATTATGAATAGACCTTGAGAATCCCGCATATCACTAATACTCGCAATGAACTGTAGTGGAACCTCCTATGCCAGATCCCTCGAGGCCACATATCAACATACGGCCTGTTAGCTGCGCACTTAGGCTCATCGCCACGTGCAGTTGGGAACGCCCTACGGCGGAACCCGTTCGCACCTGAAGTTCCATGCCACCGTGTTGTGGCCACGAACAAGACCCTGGGCGGCTTCAAAGGCAAGTGGCCCAAGGATGGCGAGGGTATCACCATCGACGAGAAGCGGAAGCTGCTGCGTGGAGAAGGGGTCAAGATTGATGACAAAGGAAGGGTTTTGGGAACACCGTGGGCGAGCTTTGTCTGACTGAATAGGGGGACGGGTACAGAGGGTACAGCATAATGTTAAGGGATATGACGTATGTACTGGACCAGCACGGAAATCCTTGGTGTCGTCCGGGCCGTTCGGCACCACTAGGCACGAGATAGGATGAAAAGGAGTCCATGAATGGGGAAGTGCATTTGATTGCGTTGTATTGTTTGTGTGATTTGTAATGAAAGGGGTTGTCCGATGCATGCTATAGAGGGGTTCATTTCCACAGAGCCAAATTTCTGTTCTTGTGCGTTCGAAATATTCCTCATTCCTTCATTCCATTCTATTCTTCGTACAAGGTGGAATCTTGTTGAATGTCTATTCACACTGGTATGTTTCTCATTGGCACCCGTCAGTATCTGTGTTTAACCTTTCTTCTAGTCAATCTGCCCAAGAATTCCCGCCGAATTCTAGAGCGACACGAAGTTTTCTCATACACACCACCTGTCGCAATCATGCCTGTTGAAGACAATATCTTCATGCACACTACTACACACCACTCAGTGGGAGGCCAGCTGATTCGTATGGCGTATCAAGACGATCCCAACACGCCGACTGCCAATGAGTCTACCGCAGAAATGGAAGCAGAGATCCAAGACGAAGTACGCAGTTCGCCCCGCCGACACTTGACCTCAAGTAAACCACGCGACAGGTCCTTCCGGGTAGACGCAAATTGTGCCCACATCTCAGTCAATAATGTTGCGAAACAGAATACTGGAGGCTGGAATCAGGCAATGTATAAGGCCAGGAATGAGACAAAGATCTCTGTCGATCGAGGAGGGAGATTTCTACCGGTGATTCTTGCCTTCGTTGTTGGAGCTTTGGCCCATAAGCTATGGGTGAAACGACAATAGAGGGCAGTCACATAGAGCTTAGGGCCGAGAACAATAGTTGAAGAGCCAAGATGCGAGATGACTTGATGAGGAAATGCGTTTGCACTAGTATTTGATTTCACTTTCTCATGCTACCACTGAATATGCCGCGGTGAGCCCGTACGTGCTGATGGATACTCGTAAAGGCCCCCTACTAAAACCGTAAATATCTACTGGAGGGATCGTGCGCTAAACATAGCACCTCCAATGGCGATTATATTTATAGACATCACACTACGTTAAGATTCGAGCTAGATCACCGTTCGAAGTTGTTCCACGTATCAGGTGCGTCCCTGTCAAGGCTCGACCCGGGAAGGTCTGGGCCTAATGGAAGGATAGGAACTGAGGCAGCATACCTAGAAAAGAGGTAGGTATATCGCGACCCCTATTAGATAATTTTAGGTTCCCTGGCGCCATAACGTTATTTTGTCCCTGATACCAAAATCCACGTCGGGTCCGCATCACAACACCATGATTGTGAAAGTTTCGAGTTATTCACTTTCCTGATTTCCCTGTTCCCTTTTCGCCGTCTGAGTCAGACTTTAGCTAGACTAAGGGAAAACGATGGCGGAGCGATGGATGTGGCTGGATMCCCTCCTTGGTTTGAGATCGTAGCTGAAAGCTACGAGAGGCTTGTAGGAGATGGAGATAACGTGACATTTCTGGCAGGATGTTCTATCATACCGTTGCTTCGAGCCGTCTATGATGGTCTGAAGAGTGTGTTACCTAAATACGTTGGAGGCTGATGTGCGAGGGATAACTCCTTATGATTTGGTGTTTCTATAATGACGTAGTCAGCTGACATCGTCGTGGCTGAGTGTAGCGCTCTGAACCATTTGGCGTAGCCTCACTCAAGAGGACAGGAGGGKGGGTGGGGGCTACGCTATGAGAATGGTCATCCGGACACTTGACGGAAATGCATTTCTTCAAGCCCCTTAGTTAGCTAAGTAGGCTGACTGGGGTCGTGTGGCGAAAATCTGGTTTTCGTTACTTAGATCTTCGATCAAGCGATCTTAAATCTAACTTTTGATATTGCGATATAGATAATTCCGGGGCCGCCGATGTGGCTAGGGCACTTGGCATGGTTGGACAGCACATTCAGCTAACTGGAATTGTTGAGGTTGAACGAAGGCGGCTTGTGGTAGTCTGGATATTTTCGTGAGGCTATGCCAGGGCAACTTGGCGGTCTGAAGCAAGCGTCATTTCGTAAAGATCCTTGGTAAAGAAAAACTAGGGTTGGTGCTCCAAAGCTGTTGATAAGGTAGTTACGGTTGATTACCTAAATACACATAGGTTAGGTAGAAAATTTTGGTGTTGAGTCCAGATACTTTCATATATGAAATGCGGTGAGCTGTTTGATATCATCCTCATTGGAATTTCGATTTGCTGCCGTTCTTTTGTTGATCGACAGAGAAGTACGTTTACAACACATGTTGTGGAACGACTTAATCCAACCTTGCCTGCCGGTAGGCAGCAGTGATAGAAGAGGCTGTGATGAATAACTTACCTAGTTACGCCAGTCAGCCAGAGACGAATAAATGCACTTTACACAGCATTCAGGGCGGATATGGAGACTTCCTAATGCAAGTACTATATCTTCACCGAAAATCTTGGCACAACAGTAGATAAGATTATAACGAATCCCTAGACAGGCTGGCATTTGGGTGGGATACCAAGAATGCTTCAACCTTAGTGTGCTTCGAGCTTTGATCGACGAACTGCCTTTCTGAATTCTATTCCGTGAGCGACACATCAGTAAAATTACATCATGCCTTCCTGCTCGAAGGGGTTAGGGGCTTCCCCTAAATCAGAATGTGGTGCTTCGAACTGCAAGCTCCCTAGGGACAAAGCTGATTGTGTCTCTTCAAAGTATTGCAAGAAGCGTGAGTAGAGCTTGATCAAAGAAAAGAGGAAAGCGGTCGTTAGAGCTGGCCTATGACTGACGATTGTTCTAGATACTTGCGAACATTTTTTCTCCCCAGATCCGGGGAGGCCTCGTTGCGAGAAGTCGAAGGAACCGTTGGATTCAGTATGCTCCCGTCGTGAGTGTAGAGTCCTTTGGAAACAGGAGATGTTTACTAAGGTTGGTAGATATCATATGTCCCATAGGTGGCTGCAACCAAGGAAGGCTACAATTCCGCCCCTCTGTCGAGGACCCGAAATTTAGGCGTGAGAAGTATTGCTACCACCGTAAGAACTTCCGAGACTGAGTATGGCGAAAGATAGAGATTGACTTGAACAGATAAGTGTCTGGTGGATGGATGCGGCCAATTGCGAAGTACCCTGGGTCAGGGGCCATTGGAATACCGGCCGTATTGCAATGAACGTGAGTCACAATCATCTTTTACTATAATAAAGGGTAAGCTAACGAGCAGAAGACATCTGTCGAGAAAACGGGTGTAATATCAAACATATGGAAGGCTTCCATGTCTGCGAGAATCGTACGTCGCTTGCGTCCACACGCATAGAAGCATACTCTGACTTGCTGGGTAGATAAATGTGAGAGGCATGAGTGCCGTGCCCCAAGAAGCAGTCTTCGGTTCTGTATCAATCGTATGTTCAACATTCTATGACAGAGKGAATTGCACGACTGACTCGACCGGCTAGATAATAGATGCGAATGGGTGGAGTCGGGTGGTTGCACTCAACTAAAGGCAGAGAACTATAATTTTTGCAGTATACGTTCGTGTTGAGAACCGCACAATGCTCCTTTATTATTGTTGCTGACAGATCTTAGATCTACAATGTGAGACCCTGGGTTGTCGTTCTCAGAAAGCGCGCAACTCGAGGCACTGTGAGAGGCATACGTGCCACGAAAGGGATTGTAATGGCTCTTCTGGGAACTATGATTTTTGCGTTGAACGTTAGTAAACCTGTGGAAATATGGCTAACGAAGACATGCAACTGACCAGAGGTGTGACTAGATCGTTGTGGTCATGAAGGCTGTGGTGAACATCAGACAAGAGGGGCCACGATATACTGCGCACACCGTAAGCTCATCCCACTCCCCTCTGCCCACAATCTTGAACTAACTGTCCTGTCAGACTCTTGCCGAGAGAGAGGTTGCCAGCGGTCAAAAATAGCGAGGGGGCAGTATTGTGAGGCTCGTAAGGAAATTCGTCTATTCGAACGGCCTTAGTACCTAATTGACTGATACAATACTAGATGCCTGCGCAAATCCCGTATGTGGCAATCAGAGAGTTGTTAGGGAGCTTTGTGAATTTCGTAAGTGGTGCTCCAGACTATAGGCTACACATACTAATGCCTTGTCCACCGTAGATTTTCGGGAGCAGTGTCTGGAAGAAGCTAGAGCAAGCTGGGATGAGGACCGACAAAGATTGGAAGAGGAAGTTGAAAGGAACAAGATTAGCATGGCAGAACAGAGCGTGATAATCCGGCAGCGGGACCAGGAGATCAACCGACTTCGTCGTCACTGCCTGCCTAACTAGTTTATCTCCTATGTATATGTACAGACAAGTATATGGAGTACCCCATCTGGTTCTATGGTCTCCGGAGTTCCGAAAGCCTCAATGCATGGCAGGCTGCTGGGCGTGGCAAAGTATGCAGTACTGGGTTGGAGTCTGGAGTTGTAATACCGTGGCGTCGGTAGTATGGGGGATGGCGTATCAGGTTCACGTCTTGGACTACATACACTAGATTATATTAGGGGCCGCTCAGGAATACGTAATGATTGTCGAGGTTCTATCCAGCATTGAATTTGCGCATACTCTCGAAGGACTATATGGGTATCTGTGAGTGTATCCGACTATTTATTGTGCTCCCTAGCACTTTCCAAGCGCATCGCCATTGTATGATTAATCGCCGGTGTCGACTTCCAGATCCAGTTGGACCCCGTTGCTAATCTCGTAGTCAGCGAGGGTGAGCATGTCTTTGAACGGTCGCTGTCCTTGTCTCTTCAATAAGATCTCGTGGGGTTCGCGTCCAATGCGCGCCGCAACCATAATCTTGAACTCCTTGATGCGATCTGAGGCAAAGCACGGGATGGCTGCCTTGGTGCCCAATCGATCATTGACGTGGACGATGATCATCTCTTCGCCGCCGCCAGCAGGCACTGCGGGAGGTCGGACAGGAGGCTGTGAGGTATCACCACCGCTAGATTTCGACTTGGACGACTTCTTGGTAGACGAAGAGGGCCCAGAGTCGCGGTCACGGTCACGTTCACGATCTCGGCGGCGAGGTGATGGTGAACGATTTCGATAACCTCTGAATGAACCACCGCGTCGATCATCGTCCCTGTCTTCCAACTCGTCCCGTCGCTTGTCCTTATACTTGAAGCCCCCAAAGCTCTTCTTTGGCCGAGGCCGGTCTCGATCTCTACCCTCGTTTCTGTCTGCATCTCTTTGATCTGAGTCCCTCTCCTCGCGATTACCGTCTCGTCTTCCTGAATCTCGACCTGATCTATTAGGGTCATCTCTACCCTGATCTCTTCGGTCTCTCCAAGAGTCACGTCCTACGCCCCGGCTTCTATCTTCGTCTCGCGATCGATAGTTGTCGCCTCGTCGATAGTTATCCCTATCACGTCTATCACGCTCGCGGCGGGGKGACTGGCTGCGATCGTCACTTCTACTTCGTTTGGGAGGTGGCGGTGAATCGCCTCGCGAAGGCCGCGGGGATGTCGCTTTGTCCGACATCGAATTTGATTGTTAAGGTATTGTCGGATTCTTGAGTAAGGGCTTCCGTAAAAGTGGTCGCAGACGTGGGACGTCGACGCGTAGATTCAAATCGGAAAGAAGGAAGCTGGTTGATGAGAAGATGAGGTCAATATGAAAGCTTTGCCAGTTGGTGCCAGCCGCATGTAGCAAAAGAAAAAATTACGTAACCATGCGCCTAAATACAAGTATGCGTATATACCATAATTAGGTACGTAATTAGTGCATTAAGGAACCGAGGCACAAAGTCTCGGCAGATTTTCCAGCCCCACCTACCCTTTTTGGTTCCATATCTTCCCCCTTTTCTGACTTCGTTGTGATGCTTGACTGCAAGCAAGGTAAGTAGCGCGGATTGAACTGTTAAAACAGCTATGAGTTATAGTGATTCGGCCACAGCCTCATACGCCATATTCAATGCAAGGATTCCTCCTAATACAATCAAGCACGGTTAGGGGCGAGGCACCTGCGAGTAAGGGGTTGGCTGGCTACATATACCTGCTAATGGGTATGCGTACATTTTATGGTGGAGTTCGAGGTCACTTACGTCTCTGCATTCTAAGGCCTCTAGGGAGCGAGCAATTAGGTGCTTGCTTAACTAAGTCTAGCAGTGGTCCTAAACTTCTGTCTCGGCTGATTTTCTTGTAAATGCTTTATTCAGTTTGCTGCCTTAACGCTTCAAGAGCAGCAGCGCTATCCGATCAACATGAAAAGCGCAAAGTATCGTGGTGAATAAGGCGCCACTGATATCTTGTTGTGCCTGAGGAGGTCTGCGCCCGATCCGAACTAGCCTACTGAAACCCATTTGCACGCATCCACGCTCACAATGGGAGTTTAGAAGGGACGTCGCAACCTCTTCCTCGCAGAGACAGACGGCGGCTTTGAGAATGCATCGCCCCGTCAGATTTGTAGGAATATAAACCCGAGTTGGACACTAGGCTTTTCCTTTGATCTCGAACGCCACATGCGCGAGCAACAGTTCGCAATTTTCTCTACCTCCAGCACCTCTAGTTTGGGGAAGTATGGCACCCGGAAAGACTCGTACATGACCGCGCTGAGGCCGAACAGGACCCATAGGTCATGGGCTTTGTACTCGCCACTCACGGCCTCCTCTAGTCCATAATCCGCCGGTCGTTCCCGGTCTTTCGTAAAACCGCAGGTGTCCATGTGGCAAATATCCAGCTTGAGACGACGTGTATTGACGAACACCGTGGCGAGAAGGCGCCAGACTTGCTCCCAGTCCCACTGGTACGTGGTACCATCGTCAACAGCCATGGTGATTTTTCTTGGCTTCCGTAGGAAGTCGGGTGACAACGCCACGGGTTTAACCCAGGGCTTGATTTGCGAAGGGGGGCGGTCGAAACAGTAAACGCCGTCGTGGTGAAGCCAGTGGTCTTTATTCTCCCAATCCTGAAGCCAAAGATTGGGTGAGAATGCGACACCGTCGATGGCATCATCGTAGCCGAAAAGGTCAAGCTCCTCACCATTGACCACAACAGTGTCCATTACATGGCTGAATGGAAGACTATCTTGTCGAGGCACTCCGTAATACTCGATGGCTAAGTTTCGGAATCCTCGATTAATTTGGAAAACGATTAGGTCGGCCCAGACACGGGGCTGATAGAAAATCAACTGGGTCGAGTCATTGTCTGGAAACCCATGATGGCTCAGTCTAACCAGGTTTCCGTGGAGCTCGTAAGGGCCCCCTACAATTTGTTCAAAGATGAGCCTGATGATTTCGACTGGTAAATCCATAAGGCGAAATTCTCGGTTACACGGAGCTGTCGAAGTGATATCGGCGTCCGGCTGCTGAGCGTTTTGGGCTACCGAGCCCAATTCTCTTTGAAGTTTCCAATCGTTTTTCCAATCCTGTAACACGCAAATATTTTATTAATTATGTTTCAACCCTTGAGTCGAAGATTTCGGTTCTTACACCAGACTCCAAGAGCTTCTTCCAACAACGGTATATTATCTCGTACCGAGTGTCGAACACAGGTAGCATTCGGTCGTCCAGATAGTTCATCGCTCCGTGGTCGTACTTCCTGTGAGTGTGGACATAACACTCGGTCCGAGCCTTCACAAATTCCATGCTGCGATGGAGTACTTCAGTCCAAGCATCAGGATGACGAGAGCGGATAGAAAGCCTCAGTAATTGATTGCGCTCCGGAGCTGGTGCGGTGGTCTCTTCTTGGTCTGCCATGGTTGACCAATATCTCGCGGTTGATCCTGTGATGAAGTTAGAAGACGTCATAACTAAGGGAAAGCAAACAATTCTAAGAGGATAATGAGGCTACTTACCGAAGAAGTAGTAACTAGTACTTGATGAGAGTGGAGCGGGTCGTTTGGGAGAGGTAGTTTAGTCTGGATCTCGCCGATTCGTGCTCTTCGTAGGTTCTAGTGACAGGGAAGAAGCAGTTGCGTTGAGAAGGAAAGGATGATAATGGAAGGGACGTAAATAAGTTTGGAAGTGGAAATATGAACGGATTACCTTGGTTAGTAAGAGAAAAGGTCTTCCAGAGTGTGAAGTTCATTGACCAGTTGAATTGGGTGGGCCCATGAGGTAGAATCTGCMCCAGCCACAGTAGAATTGAGTAACACTACCTTGATGGGTAAGGATGATTGATAAAGCTTTTGTCAGGATTGGTTGCATCTGGTCTTTTCCATAGGAGCTATGTTCACATGAACAATCGGTACTGTGAGTGATCCGTAGATTTTAGGGGCTATGAATGCGAAAAGTCTAGCTTACAGTAGTATATCATCTGGTTTGCAGTAGGCAATATCAACGTGACCCACAGATGGCAAGAATTTCTACCTAGTACGTCGATGCCATTTGGATGGACGGATAATCTAGGTGACAGGTAGGTGTTGAATTGTCAGGTGTTCCAATGCTAATTATGTTCTAAAACTGTTCTGGCGAGGACTCAATACTAACTCTCCGAGCTTAGGTTCAAACCCGTGTATCTCTGGCAATCTAATCACTGTACAAAATCATTCGAAACTCTGGTAATATGCTTTTATAGGGTACCTGCATATTTCTACCTCCTTAAGGTATCTAGGTGTCCTAAGCTGGCTACCAACTTAGATATATGATCCTCTGTTTGAATCAGCAAATAGAAAGGCAAAATGGAAAAACTACTTGACTTCGTCACCCCACCGCCATGTGAGTTTGGATGATAAACTGGAAGCCATTTATGAATGCTTTTGATCTTGTAAGTCATGGATGGGGAATCGAAACCCACATGACCATGTCTTCATTTCAAATAATCGCGTTATGACCCAGTATGTAATTCCCTAAGCTCCGTGAATAATTGAAACGCTTTCTACGTACTTCAAATCACGTCAATTTCAGAGCCTTCAATAGAATAGTTATATATACAATCTATCCAACGCTCCTTTCTACCTCCATCCTTCTCTTCCGCATCTTAGCAGTAGGACAGAATTCAACGTGGTCAACTTCAAAACTGCTCCGGAGGAACCATACTGCGACGGCACTTCCTAGACCTAACCGACTATTATTACGAATAAAGCTCCCTATCATAACGAATACGAGTCTACGGTTACCGTAACTCCAAACAAAATGAGTTCGACTATTCCCACAGTACGTATATATCAATGGATTTACGCTCCTTCCACTTACTATCACGTCTAAACGGCATCCCCTTCTCCCGAGCTGTTCTGAAATCTTACATGATCTCACAGATGGAACATCGATACTTCGAGCCGTCTGAACAATTGACTGGCAATTCCCGCGCCCCACGAGGAACCTGTCTGTTCAACAGGAATTATCGGGGAGACCCCACCCTGCTTTCCAACACAGGAGCTGGGGTTCCAGAGGAAAAGAATACCAGCCTTTGGATTACAGGATTGCCTGGGAATATTACCGTCACTGAGCTCCTCGCTGCAATCAGAAAGACAGGTAGAGTTCGTTCGACGGTCATTAGCGCGCCTACCGGAGCGATCTCGACGGCCGCCGCAGCCATCAGCTTCTTCAAGCGAAGCGATGCTGAAATCCTGTATCGTAATATACAGCAGGGGAGAATAATCCTCGGTCGTCGATTTCCACGAGTTAAATGGAATAGGAATAGAGTCGGAGAAGGACAGGACCCGAGCGACGTTAGTCGAGTCCTGTACATCGCAGGCGATCCGCAGATTGTCAACCAAGATTTCTTAGATTCGTTCTTTTCCAGAAAATTTGTGTACGAAATCGATAAGGTGATCGATTATGGTACGGTTACAATGGAGGGAGGGCCTATCAGTAGGCTCGAGTACCGCTTTGGTTCGTGGAGATGTCAGGCATCATCTGCGCGCCAGGCGCTCATGTGTGAGCTCCTCGGGTTCGTGTGGACAGCGTATGGCGAAGATCCATGTGAGGTCTAAAGAGATACGGATGGTATCTTATGTTTCTACCACCTGTCCTACTCTATAAAGCCCTGATAGCATTTGTCGCGAACAACTATGGCTGGGGTTGTAGAGATATAGACCTACCATGATATCAAGACGAGAGATTCTGACAGGAGGATGTTTTTTAAGAGCAATGCAACTCCATTAAACTACACCTAGTAATATAAACATTGGAACAGCCATACTTAATCCAAGAGCAATAGGATCCATTCACGCAGATTTCCACCGCCAGGACCTTTTCATAATTCTACAAGCGCCATTATATCTCGGCCTTTTTGATAAGCTCCGTATCTGTGATATTCATCTCCGAAAGCACTAATATTATAGCAATGTGTGTGAGCTGCCAATGTGTCTCAATAAATAAGAGATTATTCGCGGTGTTCTATCCTTTCTATCCCCTGTGTCTGCTTTGCGAGTACCATGATTTATGAATAAACTCATGAACGGGGCCACACTTCTCAAGCGTATGATAGCTCTATATGGCATGACTCTTAATGTGGAATATGACTTTGGACTCCTTTTGTTTCTGTTGCAGATACTCTTGACAGAATTCACATACTAACTGTTGATACATAGACTGGGCAACTGGTCATACTTCTGAGGAACCTTGCAAACATTATATTCTAGATTGTTGAATTTATTGGTGTATCTGTTCTATACGTTGTAGGATGGTATTGTACTCTTCCTTAAACTTGCTACCGCGGGCGAGCATAATTTTAACAATGTTCTCTACTTTCTTCCTTTTGTCAAATATTCTTTTTCGTGCTGATCTTTGAATTTCAAGATGCTTACGGCAAAATGAAGTACTGAACGGGGTATATTGTGGTTTTGGACACTTCATGCATAGACCCTTAGCGATCCGTGTCTTACCCTCTTCCTTTCGTGTCTGGTGCCACTCCCTCCGTTTCACTAGATGGTAGCTACATGTTTTCCTCCCTTCTTCGGAGGGTTTAGAGCACGACCCACATGTAGGTATACCGTTCTTCACCTGCTTTCGTTTCGCTATCTTCATCACACGTCTCCGTTTCTCTTTTTCGAGATGGAAGCTACATGTTTTCCTGCCTTCTTCGGGAATCATGTGGCAAGATTTCGAGCATGTATATCTCCTGCCATCCACCTGGCCTGGCCCGGGATAGGTTGAAGTGGTTGCGGTATCTGACGTATTATTCGACATTGCGTTGCTTGAGATAGGATGCATGATCTCATTGCTTGACATACAATCTAGATCCCCATTGAACCTATCATCCACATAAGCCTACGAGAGATTCTACCATCTCCCACTCTTATAAATAAATGTCTCAACAAATAATGTTATCGTTCTCAAACGATGTGAGGCAAAAGAGGTGTCTCATAGACGAATGACTGTTCCCGAAAACAAAGCAACGTTGGTCCTTGTTGTCATGTTCAGCATTATCTTAGTAAAGAACTCGGACCTTGTTCCACGGAATGGTTACGTGGTTACAGGCTTGAATGCTTTAGAGTGTGGTATATAACGCTACGTCAATAGCTCATTCGATATAGGTACAGGCTGTTTCCTAAAATAAAAACAAGATACCTACCCTATACCTTCTCTTCATTCACTAGTTCTCCTTTAATAATCCGCTTCTGCAGCTTCCTTGCTTCTATACTAGCCTTCCGCGGGTTCTTCGCTTCGAAGATGGTATCTAACTCTTCGAGCGTCATACCTTTAGTTTCAACAAAGAAAAAGTACATGAAGCCCATCTCGAAGGCATCCCAGAAAACGAAGAATACATAAAACCAGTAACCGATGGAGCTAAGCGCGATTGGACCAACGAATGTGTTCAAAAAGCCCGCAGCACCAGCTGTCAGCTTGAACGTCCCCATTGCCTTGGCCCGCATCTTATTCGATACAACCTCAGCCGGATAAATGGGCTGCATCGGTGTGTAGCCTACTTGACGTTAGTTATCTGATTGCTGTAATGGTGAATCGTGAAACATACCAATTGCGAAGATGGCTCCAAACACGAAAATGAATACGATCGACATTGTAGCAGCCGCGCTATTGCCATACTCGACTTTGCCGGCAGCACCAGCAGCGACGAGAGCAAGACAGATAGTCATTCCCAGAGTACTACCCAGCAGCATCTTGCGGCGGCCCACGATATCGTGGAGACGAGCTCCGGCTACTGAGAATMCCCAGCCGATGACGGAATATATTATGTTGAGGATCTATCAGTCGTTAGTCATTAGCATTCAGAGGGACATGTAGGTCCCTACTAATTTAGTGTTGGTATCAGTAATACCAATACCCTCCAACATGAGCGGGAGATAATAGCTGATGATACTGAAAAGGGGGTTAGCCTGCCATCTTGATCCCTTCATCTTCTGCCATACTTGTTACCACTGAATTGCCCAAACCAGGAGAATGCCACATTCAGCATTAGCCTATACCGGCTTGAACGCGTTTCGACGAGGACCTTTAGGTCGAGGAGATCCTTCCAAGTGGCCTTCGGTATTCCTTGAACAGTTCCAAGCATCTCCTTCATCTGAAGGGCCACAAGAGGATGAGTCGAGTCACCATTAACATGGTATCTGGTGATTATCTCCCGAGCCTTCTCGTGTTGATCGTTGGCAATAAGATACCGAGGAGATTCCGGGAAGAACTTGATAAACAGGCAAACTAGTCCAGGGCATACCATCTGTAGCCATAAGGGAATTCGCCAGTCAAGATCACCTTTATCGGCAAGGTGAAGGTGACATGCATAGACGGAAGATGTAGCTAGAATTGAGCCGACGTTATAGAAAGTGTTATAAGCACCAGCTATCGTTCCTCGGTATGCAGCTGGCGAGATCTCCACAAGGTAAAGGGGCGCTGCGGTGTGGGCACAAGTCGCAAAGAAGGATAAGAGAAAACGCCCACCGATGAACATTGACAGATTCGTCGATAGAGCCGTGATAATCGTTCCGACGCAGACACCTAAGCAGCCAAAGAAGATGTGCCACGTTCTTCCGTACCAATCCGTCATCCATACGAAAAGGGCACCGCACATTTGGCCAACCTAGGACAGTCAGCCAATAGACAATGGCCTGGGGTCTAATTGCGTACTTGGAAAATGGCAAACGCAATTCCTGTTGAAGCATTTCCGTTTTTCGGTAGTCCGAAGTAATTGGTATAATTCGGGAGGGCCTGTGTTGAAGGTAAGTTAAACCAAATAGGTGGTATAGTCAATGTAGACCCTGAGAGATTAAGAACCATGGTAGACGGACACGTAAGAATTAAGGGGGAAACTATAGACACACGTAGGCATTCTGTACTTACGTTAATTGACCCCATCAATGAGCTATCAAACCCTATAGACTATTAAATCTGGACTTGAAACTAACTAGCAGGACATACTGACCGTTCATGGTAGAGCAAAGGAAAATCATCCCTGCTAGCAGGTAAAGCTTAATGTAACCGGGGCCTAGAGGATTTGGCTTGTTTGTTGCCATAATGGTAGCATATGTTTCTGGGCTGGGTTCCAGCCTCTCGACATCTTCGAGAGACATCCCCTGGCCTTTCTTACCATCCATAGTATCATGGCTCGAACGAACCTTGGAAGCCAAAGAGGTCCCTTTATCTCTAACTTGGTCCGCCATGGCTCTGAAGAAGCGATGCTGAGCAATGGGATTTGAACATGGACCAAAAAGAAGCGAGTCGTGGCCGAGATTCAAAGGTGAGGCACAAGGCCGTCATCTTATACGCATGGCCTGTACCAAGTAGGGATCACGCAGATCCACCAACCCCGGCTCTCCACTCCGATGGGAAGTCCCAGAATCGTCGGACCCCGTGGGGCTTCAATCTCCCCACGAGATATCCCCAGTAAGTGGAGAAATCGCTGGTACTATGCGATCTGGGTTGATGTTGCGACTTGGAATCAGACGTGATTGGTGCCCGGAATTTTGATATACCAGGTGCCTGATTAGCACAGAAGTGCCCCATGGGGTTACATTAGCACGCGGCTTTATATAAATCCATCTGCCTGAAATGGAATGCGGTTGAATAAAATACCGGCCGTCGCCAAGGGAAAGTCCCGGAGCCGGCTAGGGTCCATGGTATCGCGGACCTTGAATAGTTAAGGACCCGTCGTCTTAGCCCTGAAGATTTATGGATGTTAAGAGGCATTGAGTACGTGCTAGAAGAGCAGACGAATCGATCTGTCATGAAATAGCTGATTTTGGTGGAGTTCTGTGGTGCGCTTCGATTGAGTAGTCCGCTGTGGAGACAGTATTAAGGGGCATGGAGTTACTGTCGGTCTGAATTGGACGTATATCACATCGCGTAGGAAGTTCGACACCTGATCTATTGCGTGAGACAGAGAAGACGTAGATAACATGGCTCGAGTATGGACATTTGCTGAAGGTACGTAAACTATGATGCTGATTATCTGAAGGCTTGGATGCTAAGACACTGCAGTGGGTAAACACAACTCTCAAGATAGTTGTTGGGTGATTCTGCATGGAAAGGTATACGATGTGAGTTCTTCAAATACGAATTCTCTCGATAATCGAATTGACACGACGGTTAGATCACCACGTTCGTCCCTAGGCACCCCGGAGGAAGAAGTATTCTGCTGAAGAATGCGGGGCAGGATGCATCGCAGGCCTTTGACTCAGTTCACCCCATTGACATACTGGAAGAGTATCTAACACCGGACCAATTGCTAGGGAAGGTTGAGTTGGTAACCCCGATTGGGAATGTGAGGAAACAAGAATCCAAAGACGGCCTACAATCGGGACCGGAAGCTTCTTCACTGTCAACATTGCCACCCCTGGAATCAATGCTGAGTGTAAGAGAGATTGAGTCGCATGCCATGCGACAATTGTCGCCAAAAGCGATATCATACTACGTCTCAGCATCAGATGATGAGATTACGAAAGTTGCAAATGGCCAGATATACCATTCTATTCTTCTGCGACCACGGGTCTTTGTAGACTGCACGGAATGTTCGCTGGAAACATCAATCTTGGGAAATAGGGTTGGGTTGCCGATCTATGTGTCCCCAGCGGCGGTGGCTCGTCTAGCCCATCCTACAGGGGAGGCCGGAATAGCAGCTGCGTGCTCGAAATTCAATGCGCTTCAGATCATCAGTAAAAACGCATCAATGTCGCCGCTTGCAATTGTGAGCGCTGGGCCAGAAGCAGTCTTCGCTTGGCAATTGTACGTGCTGAAAGATATTGCAGCGACGGAGAGGACATTGGCACAAATCCGGAAGATTCCGCAAATTAAGTTCATCGTCCTAACGCTGGATGCCCCATTCCCTGGAAAACGTGAAGCGGACGAGCGCTTCAAGATGGCTGAGGTGGCTGGCGGGGCCCCGCCGCAAGTCTGGGGGACGGAGTCGGCGTTGACATGGCGAAAGACTTTGGAATGGCTGTGCAAACATACAAGCTTACCGATAGTGCTGAAGGGAATTCAGACACATGAAGATGCCTATGCTGCGACGTTGTTTCCCGCCGTCAAGGGTATTATTCTGTCGAATCATGGCGGACGAGCTCTTGACACTGCGCCAACACCAATCCAGATCTTACTGGAGATTCGAAAGTTCTGCCCGCAAGTACTTGATAGCCTGGATGTGCTCGTTGATGGTGGCGTTAAGCGAGGAACGGATGTGGTCAAGGCTCTAGCTTTGGGAGCAAAAGGCGTCGGTATTGGTCGAGCTGCTCTCTACGGACTCTCAGTCGGAGGAGAGAAGGGGGTTGAGAGGGTGCTTAAGAGTAAGAATTGGGAGAGGATGGCTTGCTTTCAGCTGCTAACGTTTGGGGTGCAGTTCTGGCCGACGAGACAATGACAGCGATGAGGTTGCTTGGCGTGAAGAAGGTATCAGAACTTGGCCCTCGGCACGTAAGCTACCTCATAATGCCCCTCTTCCGGGACTATCGTCTAACCAGGCAGTAGGTCAACACAAGCGCTTTAATATCGACGCTTTTTGATGGATCTTCAGGTCTTGAAGAAATCGAAAAGGAACTTCGGTCTAAGTTGTAAAATGGCTTTTTAGGGGTTAGGATGGAAGACTGGGAGAATGCGCTAAGAGGATGCCCTATAGTGGGGGAATTAGGGGGCTTGAGCTTGGGGCAATGGATGTTTTAGGCACCTAGCTCTTGCGGCCGGAGCAGCAGCAGGTAAAATGCTGCGTCTACGTAATAATGGATAGCGAAAATTCMCCTGCCAGACCAAGCGAAGTACTTTTATTGGGTTGTAAATAATGCTTCTTGGAAATCCTCATCCATCAAAAACGAGCCCCAATCCAGCTCGGTGCCAAATGTGAGTTGTTCATCATACCAGCCAAAGAAATTTGAGTCGCCATCTTGTGACGGGGTCCGTCCGGCGCCTTCGGCCTCGCCTGTTATCGCTTCGTATATCGCGGCCACTATATCGGGTCCCCTATCAGAAGCCCGCATCCACGGTTTCATCTCAGAGAAGGTCTCGAGAGCCTTAATTAAACTTGCGCGAGCTAAAGTCAGAGACTCCGTATTTGGCTCGGATCGCGAACTTTCAATCACAATGGATAACAGAGGGACCATGCAAGCTTGAAAAAGGTACCAAGCCGAGTTCCAGACGTGAATTCGATTCGGTGTCCAATAGAGCGCAATTGAGTCAATAGCTTCGCTCGCAACAATTCGGCAGGTGTCAATGATTTTAAGCTCCTCTGTGCCAAGCCGGGCTTTTTGAATGCGGCCATGTGCAAGATACAGTATGAGAGACCGCATTAAGATCAGCCGTATATTGAGATACCGGTTTCGCATGAACTCTCGAGCGATTATAAGGCGTGATGGAGAGTTTGCTGGAGATCGAAGTACTGGAGGTAGAGATTCCCACCATGCTTGTAGCTCTTGATCAAAAGCGACAGCCTCGGAAATTGTCAGTCGATTGAACTGCGCGAATCGATTCTGGATGCGATTACATGTTAGGCAAAATTGAGCGCTGGCGCATAGTGACATCGCCATATGATCACCTTCATTCAGGGGACTAGGGAGCAAAGTATCCATTGTAGTAGCCTCCCATCGACCACATGTTGGGCGACCCAGAGTCATACTAGCCCAGGTGTCAAGGCAGAATAGACTCCACCATGTTCTCCGTCTGGTTTCGAGTCGATTCACTTTAGTTGGCGTCGTATCTCCATAAATTTCGATATTATTGGTATTTCGACGTCGTGACTCTCGATGTAGCCCTAAAGCAATTGCAACGCGATGTGCAGCACCTAGAACGGCATATGCCATATTGGGAGCATTTCGGTAATGTAAGTACAATCCACCAAGCAAACAGAGAGCTTGTAAACTCTCTAGGTTACCTGCCCCGAAGCTATCGAGATCAAGAAAGACCCGAGCTTGCTCGTAGTATTGTTCATGCAGCGTGTCGCTTCCAGACGCTATAGATCCGATGGTTATGACCATGTTCAGCAGCCCAAGCCAACCTGGATCTCTCCGCTGCCCTAAGGAATGCGAAGCTCGAAAATTTTCTTCGTCCAGCATAGGAACAATTGGATGTACATGTTCGAAGTAGAAATCGATACAACGCTGCTCCTTTAATAGTTGCGTGCTCAAGTCTCCGCTCGAAAATGATACAGGCTGAGTATGGATAGGAGTTTCGGACCATCTTTTGGCTTGCTCGGCAACGCGCTGCTTTGCAGAAGGACATAATCTGAAGACAGCTCGAAGAATGGCGCTGATAGAAGTCACACCTAGATAAGAGCGACGATGATGATCGGTCGCGAGATTAATGGCGTTTATGTCGTCGCCGGCCTGCAGCATAGGTGGCTGATGCCTTGACTCATCCCATTGCCGATCAGCAGTAGCCTCCCCATTCTCAGATATCTGAGCTGAATCGTCTGCAGCTTCTGGCTCTTCAATAGGACGATCGTCCAACTCGCCCGCCGTTGCTTTAGGTATAGAATTTATACGGAGGATGTCTAGCAATTCATCGCGACTTTTGCCAATGAGCTCATCCACGGGCGTCTCGGGAAAGAGTCGCTCGATGATCTCCGTACGTGATCTTAGCCGTTCTGATACCTCATCGAGGGTACTGGTACCACAGTCTTGTTAGTCGCCTCCCATCTTTAGATTCAGGGGTAACGAGACTGAACATCAAGTTGGAATGAGTACCTTCTGCTCACAGCGTTCCTTTTATTGCGTTGGCGATAGCTACATAGGTGCGAGACCTTGTAGTACGTACAGGAGCTACGATATACATCAGTACATAGTCTACTAAGCCACCCCGGTGGGAGTACGTGCCTACATGGATGTCCACCATCACATTTCACCTTTCGCCTATCATTTTCACTCCGGTCTTAGTAACCAAGTCACGACGATTTCTTGGCAACACGCACCTCGTGCATTCTGAGCACGATTTGTTAAGGCGAGCTGGAGCTGGAGGKGATGGGCTCGTTTTCTTGTGGCTGTTGAAATTGTGGAACATTCACGCAATGGGACATGGTCACGTATCTGTGACCACTCAGTCGAAGGAGCTTGATGTGATCAGGTGAACTTCTCCAGGGAGCATCTCGATAGCAATGCGGAGTGGAGTATCGTGAAAAGCCGACACTAACAAGCCTTTAATACAATATATGCACTCAAAATCAAGAGGTTATGCAGCTATTGGAATGTCATGGCAATCGGTGCTGCCCCTGATTTCCCCGCACGAAGAATCAAATTTCCGTATTTCAACGGCGACTACACATTTCCCACTGGGGCACGTATTTGGGGGCCAGGAGCTGTCAAGTAGGACCTCGTAAGGTGACCTGGCCCCAGAAATTTGCCAATTGGGTATCGATACGTTATGGTGCTGGTTACATGACTTTGTCATTCAAGAGAAGCCTGTGAGCTACCATCCTGTACCTGTATAGGGGCAAGTCCGTACTTCACTTCCTGAATATTCATGTCCGAAATCGCCATTCCGAACTTTAAACGGGTAGCATAAGAATGAACATATGTCCCTGAATCCGTGTTGTCCCGTCTCGCCCCATTCTGAATGATTCTCTCCCGCTCAGTTGAATTCCGTCTTCGTTCAACATGGCTCTCACAAGGCATGCCCTTGAGCACGGATGGACTTTCAAGCAGAGTGGCAGCTCGGCCGATGAGTGGCTCCCAGTAAAGAAAGTCCCAACTCAGATTCATATGGATCTGATTGCGAACAACAAGTAGGGACTGTACCCTCCTTTCTCAATTGAGACCCGATTTCATTACCATTAGGATGTCACTAGGAGCTCACCTTTCGATAGGATTCCAGACCCGTTCATTGATCTCAATGAATTGGCGGCGCGATGGATTGACGAGACGGACTGGACCTACAGAGTCCAATTCAAGAAGCCTGCGGGACCCATAGCCGCTGGATCAATTACCACTGATCTTGTCTTCGAGGGTCTTGACACCTTCGCGACGGTGCTTCTTAATGGAACCGAGATTTTGAAGTCTGACAACATGTTTTTGAGTCATAGGGTGGATATTTCAAGTATTCTACAGAATGACAATGTCCTCGAGATCAAGTTTGACTCTGCTATGTTACGCGGTCGAGAGTTGGTGAAGGAACATAGCCACGAGCACACGTTCTATGTCCGCCAAACAGAAGTCAGTCGAGTGCCCGTGCGGAAAGCCCAATATAACTGGGGTTGGGATTGGGGTCCTATCCTGATGACGGCGGGGCCCTGGCGACCGGTCTACCTCGAGCAGTACGTTTCAAGAATTGAAGATGTTTGGACTCATTACGAGGTCCACGAAGACCTGAAGACGTGCTCCGGTCGCATTTTCGCAAAAGTCGCGGGTGCAAAATCCAAGTCAATCACTCTACTGCTTTCTCTGGAGGGGAAGACAGTTTGGGAGAAAGAATGTGCTGTTGGCGACAATGGGTTGGCTGAAGCAGAGTTCCGTATCGACGGTCCATCATTGTGGTATCCGTTTGGCTACGGGGCGCAGACTCGATATGAGTTGAAAGCCACTCTAGGCTCCAACGATGAAAAGTCTAAACTTATCGGCTTCCGACGAAATGAGCTGATTCAGGAAAAGGATGCGTTTGGCAAGTCCTTCTATTTCCGTATTAATCAAATCGACATTTTCGCTGGCGGATCATGCTGGAYCCCCGCCGATAGTTTGCTCTCCCAAATTCCCGCAGAACGATATCATGACTGGATGAAGCTCATGGTCGAGGGAAATCAGATAATGATAAGGATTTGGGGTGGTAAGTGTCGGAAATAAACACGGTTGAGCTGAGCGCGGGATTGCTGATGGTACGGATGTAGGTGGGATTTATGAAGACGATGTCCTTTTCGATGCTTGCGACGAGCTGGGAATCCTCGTCTGGCACGACTTTCAATTTGCTTGTGCAAGCTACCCAACATATCCTTCCTACTTGGAATCGGTTGAGAAAGAAGCAAGGCAGAATCTGCGACGATTGAGGTCTCATCCGTCTATAGTGATATGGGCCGGAAATAATGAAGACTACCAAGTCCAGGAGCGCTATCACCTTCACTATGACTACGAAGGGGACAAAGACCCTCAGTCATGGCTGAAGTCAAACTTCCCGGCCAGGTACACATACGAATATTTGTTACCAAAGATTGTGAAGGAAGAGGACCCGTTTATGGTATACCACCCAAGTAGTCCATGGGGAGATGGAAAGCCTACTACCGACAAGACAGTCGGAGATATACATCAGTGGAATAGTAAGTCCCTCGGCGCTCACTTCTTACCACCGCCTTACATGACTGACACCTCGAAGTATGGCACGGTAGGATGAATCGATACCAAGAGACCTATAAACTGTCTGGCCGGTTCATCAGCGAGTTTGGTATGGAGGCCTATCCACACCTCGAAACGATTCGGAGTATGATTCAAGATCCACAGCAGCAATACCCAGGCTCGACGATGATGGATTTCCGCAACAAGGCAATAGACCACGAGCGCCGTATGATTACTTATGTCGCAGAGAATTTTCAAGTCAAGTACGACCTTCCATCGTATACTCACCTAACACAAGTCGTGCAAGCGGAGACTATGCACTACGCCTACAAGACGTGGCGTCGGGAGTGGGGTGAACCAGGATCGCGGAAGTGTGGAGGCGTGCTGGTATGGCAACTGAATGACTGCTGGCCAACGATGAGTTGGGCCGTGGTTGACTATTATCTCGTCAAAAAGCCTGCATTCTATTCGATAGCGAATGCTCTGAAACCTCTAGCTGTGGGCATATCACAACCATATCACGACTGGACAGCGGGTCATGCGGATCCCACTGTACCTGCACGGGACACTAAGTTCGACCTCTGGATTGCAAGTAGTCGATTGGATGCTGTTCCGGTCGAGATAATCGTGCGCTTCATCTCGATCCGAACGGGACGGGACGTCCATTCCCCCCTGAAGCTCGAAAAGGTGCTCGCGTTGCCAAACAGCACGACGAAAGTTTTGAAAGACCATGCTATCGCCGTAGTGAACCCGCAATTGACCGATACGACCCGACCTTTCGACTTGGCGAAATATGATCCCTATGTGATTTATGCTGTCGTCAAAGAAGGCGACGAGGTCATTACAACCGACATCGCATGGCCCCAGCCGCTGAAGTATTTGGATCTGTCCGGTCGAGATGTAAGATTCAAGGCTCTGTCTGCTAACGAAGTAGCTATAACGGTTGCTCGTCCTGTGAAGGGGTTCGTCTTTGAAGAGACTCGTGCGACAAGGCTAAGCGACAACGGCTTCGATCTAGTCCCTGGTGAAGAAAAGGTCGTCAGTGTGGCAGGKGTCAGCCTAGATTCTTTGCGGTACACCTACGTAGGAGCGCCGGAAGGATCTCTGAAAATCTCTGCATCTGCCCCAGAGGGTCTATCAAAAGCTCGGCTGTGAAGATGTTTCTTCTCCCAAATATATCATCTGAAAGTTACTAGCAGCATCCACGTCACAATTAGCCCTAAAGGATGCTACATAACGAGCTATGCTTTTTCAGATCCCAAACCTATCCGGTATAATTACCAGAGATTATGGTACACGTCCTGTATGCGCTTAAGTCCCAGAAATGTTATTACAGATTGAACCTGTCGAAGGGAATGTGAGATTCGCCTCCCACCAGGTGATGCTCAAGCTATGTCCTTGCCGCTGAATACTGACATATATGCCTTGCCTTACCAATAGCCAGTGAACCGATCGCCGTCCTACTGTTTACCAGGGTGAAGACAGCTGGGAGAACTTCCCATGCATCATAAAGGCCAGGAGTCCACCGGCTTAACTCGAATGAGCCTACAACGCCTTCGTTGAAAGCGTCGTGAAGTTTCGAAAATTACGTGTCCTAACTGGTTAGCTGTCCCCTCGTTAAGGACTGCCCGGTTGGACGGAGCCGCGTTTCGTAGAGTGGTGCCCTGCACCAGAATCGTGTACACCTAGCGACCAGATGTATTCCCAAAATCGTCTTCAGGGTAAAATCCAACTCTCATCACCACATAACGCGTCCATCTGTTCAGTGTAGTCTTTAACCTTCTCCATCATCCATCCTGAGTTGACCCGTTCCGCCTCATCTCCATGGACCTGATGACCCAGCTTGAGAGCCGTAGATGTTTTGCAAGACTGTCCAGAGAAGGAAAACTGCATGCAAGAAGGTTGACTCTCGCAGATCTTACGACAGTCGTCAAAGGAAGTAGCTCCGCTTTCGTCAACGTCCGATAAGTTATTCCAGTCCGAACGTTCCGATGTCAAATTGGGGAGAATGTAAAACCTGAAGACATCGCGGTGGCGTATGCGAAAGTTGTTCTACCAAGAATCTCAACATTAGCAAAGCAGATACCTCCTAATAGTCTGAACTAATGCTTACCTCCTTGTTCCAACTCTGCTCAAATTTATAGAATCGCGAATAGTCTGCTGGCGGGATGTGATGATAGCTGGTAGCATAGTAACACCACGGCTTCCTCGACCCGCCGAACGTTGTGTTGAAATCCATGTCGTTGGGCAGTTCCCCGGCTATAGTGGGAAAGGACCATAGTAAGTTCACGCCTGCATCCGCAAAGGCTTTACCTAAAACGCAGTCACCCGCCCAGTGGCCAGCAGTGAAGTCGTCGTAGAACTTCAGGTTCTCCGTCCGGCGAGCCACGACCTTCTTCAGAGCCGGGTTAGAGACGGCGAAACCTCCACCGCCGTAGGCGAAGACGACGTCGCCGATCTGCATCTGCATACCCATGTAGTACGGTTTGGAAGCATCAAAATGCGATAGCCATTCCAAGAGAGTTTGCCAGAACATATAGGTATCTGACTCAATGAAGATATACCACTTCGCATCAGGCTGGCGGCGGAGAGCTTTCTCCGCCACTGGGAGAAACTTCCACTTGTCTAATCTCCAACCCGGGCTATCCCTTCCGCCATTTGTGTTCTTAGCATTTGCCCATTGTGATAGCTCTTGTGCAGTGAAGGCTTCTCTGCCTCCTTCTTGCAGGCGACGGTAGTATTCGAAGTCGGGGTGGGAAGCTATAATATCGGGGTTGACTTCGTCTAAAGCATTGTAGACATGATGTCCCTCAATGTCCTCCTCGTAGTCGGAATATATAACGTAATTAGGAACGCATCGTAGAGTAGTCGTGAAATGCGGTGGAAGCTTCTTAGGGGCTTCGGTAGCTCCGGTTCTGAGGATCACGAAAATATCCTCAAGCCCTTTGAGCGAGTCGCATGGTGATTGGGTATTTTCTTTGAAAGAAACTTCACCTGCGGGGCTCGACTTGTGGAAATAAAGATATACGAGAAATAAGAGAAAGAGCCAAACTACGGCGAGGGAACGACTTATGGAGCGCGGGAATAACGACGGCAAAAACATCGTCCAAGTTTCAAAGCTGCGCAGGAGAAAACTGCAAACGATGTTTTACATGACTACGGCAGCGACTGATGGGGGAGACTCCCCTGAATACTAAAGGAAGACGCGAGCAGAGCCGCGTCTCGACAGCCGCTAAGCATAGAGAGGTCCAGAATAAAGAGCGCTCCCGAAAGGAGAACCCTGTTAGTAGCTACGTTAGATTTACGCAATCAAGATCCCGAAAGTCTGGACACTGTGAAAAGGACTGATTTCCCGGTTCGGTATGGCCTACCTGGCCCCTCCATGCAAGTCGTAATTTGGTGGTGTACTAACAGCTAGAATATGAGACCTGATTTGCTTGACGTTAAGTGGCGTGGCTTGACCCAAATTACGAAGGTGCTATAATGGACCCAACGTTTACGACGCCGGTGGAGGTATAGCTGCTGGCTGCCTAGCTGCCTCCCCGGTAGCTGTGGGGCGGACACCACTGTACTAGCAGCAAGTGAATCTTGATTCCGGCGTACCAAGCGCGCGGTTATCACACCGAGCTACAGGTATTGGACAAGGATCACACATGCAAGGGGCTGGGGGGCTAGGTCACTCACTTCGCTTATTCAGAGGGTGTAAGATCCTTAAAGCATGTTAGGACTTCAATATAACGAAGATGCAGTATCACCAACACTAACACCTCACATAGAGTACCTCATTCGCCCTAAGGCAATATCACAGTAATCACTACTACATATTGCTTATGGAAACACGAGAAAAGTTGAAAAGGCTGCAAGAGTTTCTTCTTTTATAGCCTTAGCGATCTTCAGGAGTTTTGGGTCTATCCTAGCCAATCGGATTAGCCCTTTTTACGGACTCTTACAGGCGCTGAAGAATACCTCGGGCTGCTCGGGTAGCTTAGGCCTTCTAAAAGAGCTACCTACTAAATTAAATACAGGGTTTAGTGCTGCTATCTTCCAGCAAAATTGATTCTTTGGATACGTCGGTAGCAGCTTGTCTATCTACTGACAGTAGCTGAAATAGCTCCATTGGTGATATACACTACCTTGTTTCTGCTAGGAGATCGGTCTTTTAGAGGTTCGGCCCGAGGAGGGTAAGAGGTCTCGACGTTGCAGCCGAACCCGTTGGAAGGTTAGGTCTCACCCTACAACGTCGCCATTACCCCTGTAGACCCGCATCGTGTCTACCGAATGCCTCAAACGCCGGGGTGATATGTCTGGCCTTACCAGCCCTAGCTGAGGTCGTTTCGATCCTTAGGATTCGCAATCTTGTAAAATCGATCGTAGGTCTGCAGCTAGACTCCACGTGGATGAAATCTCGATTACGACACCCGCCTATCGCAGGCTGAGTTTAAGACACCTAGACTTGCCGTGCCTCAGTATTGCAGTACACTGATTAGACCAGCGTCTCATAAACAATGCGCCCTATTGAGGGGACAGCCATCGCACCCATAGCGCGGCTACAAGACACGCCTCAACCAGGCTGTCAAGGTAGCAAGGTAGGAGGTAGGTATCTAAATCCGAGGGGGCCAAAGTCGCCGGTCTCCCACTTCTCGAGGCTCCGGCTTACTTCGCGCAACTCAACTCTACGAGACCCTGTTTCTTGCTCGTAGAAATCATCGTCGATCATAGTTTCATCGAAAATCTGGTGTCTTGTCCTATCAACTATGTGGTTTCGACCGCTTTGCGCGCTCGTTCTCTTAGGTTCCGTTGCCTTTGGGCAAGATCCTCCCGGACCTGGCGAGCCGGCATTAGAGTATGCCGATGGCGCCTTTATAGAGCCGAGGGGAGAGCAATCTACGTATCGGATGGGATCAACGATGAACATCAGTTGGCATACAACATATGAGACATCTAATCTTTGGTTGATCGTTGGCTGGAGTTTTAATACACCGGTACAACTTGCAGGTGAGTGAACGACAACGCCATTCCTGTAGATTAGGAGACATCGATGCTAAATGGGAGCCGGACAGCCAATATAGGCCAAACATGGTACCAGTGGGAGGTGATAACGGACTCAACAAACTCCTCGGAAATATATGCATTTCGCATAGTGAATGCACTTGGGACGCAAGAAGAGAAGCTAAATGGTGGCTTCATAAGTGCTGCTTTTTGGATCGGAGGCTTAGTGACTACTTTGCAATCGTCGTCCTCAACCACATCTCATATATCGACTTCTGCCTCAGCCCCCGCTAAGAATTCTAGTTAGCGGCAATTTCTATCCTCCATATCGGTTGAGACTAACGTAAAAGTAGTAACGACTAGTTCTACCACCAGTTCCAGTTCCAGTCCCACGACATCGGCTCAAGCCACCAAGAGCACAATCGAGAGTCAGCCATCAGGCCTGACAGACAGTGCGAAAGTCGGAGTTGGAGTCGGGGCAGGAATTGGTGGTTTAGGGGTTATTGCGCTTATCATAGGGATACTGCTCTACAGGCGTTCTAGGAACAGCAAGATGCAAGTAGCCGGTTATATGGAACCCTACTTGCAAACAAAACCGCCGCAAACCTACTATGGCGCACCCGGCGCACAGTCGTATAACGAATATTACAAGCCGCCCGACTCGGCAGCGATGGGAAGAGGCTCTGAGCTAGATGCAGGAGAAGGGTACAGGTTCACACCTGAAGCATATTCGGACCATGCTTCGAGGCGACACCCCATGGAGCTTCAAGGATGAAGGGATTTTGAAGTGGACTTTAGTAGAGCGTAGGTACCCTTAGTTTGATACGAGATATAGCACTTTACGACGATTAATAAGTAATTTCTCGCCCTACGCGCTATGTTGCATCGAGGTTTTGATGCTAGGACAATATCACCGTGCGATAAGCCTGAGCAGTTGGTTTTGCCCCTGAATAGAGTTGACAGAGCGTCCACCAGTCATAAAGAATCAGATCAAGCATGTCGACATTGGTGCACGAGTTTAACATAGCATTACATAATTCATATACCCACAACTGTAACCTAGACCTGACAACTATCCAGATACGTATATGTAGAATATCCAAATTTGAGAGGGTTCGTTGAAGCCCCTGGAAATAAGCAAGTGCGCCCCGAAGAGGGAGAGGAGGGAATACAGTGGTCCATGGCCCGGCGGTCGCAATAATGCCGACCTTCGTCTCTTTGTAACGTGCAAGGTTAAGGACTTACGCATAATAGAGGTCAATAAGTGCATAAAATGCTTCCTGCTGCTTACAAAGTCATTCCATAGCGAGTAGCCGGAGATTTGCATTTCTCCTGTGTCTAGGTAGATATCGGGCTGTAATTTCCACATATGTAACTCTCTGTAACACACCTGTCCTTGATCTGTTTAGGGCAGCCAATAAATATCAGCTCCCAATCATACAGCCCATCAAGTTTAGCCCCTTATAGCCATAAGCAATTTCTTGTTACATCCAAAAATGGCAATGCATTGCTTGGTATTTCGCCTCGAGGTCCATTGTGGCATCTTCAACCTATCTCCTATAATTAATTTTATCAAGTCACGAGTACAGGCGCAATTTGCGTACATTTTCCACGTTTTTGACTCCTGGATGGTCCAAAGAAGCGATCGCCAAGACCCCTACTTCGCTCGTACCATCGACATCCCCAAACCGCACTTTCATCTTCTTCAGGAGCCTAGCACGATCTGAAGCAGCAAGAAATGTTCCGTTCGCGGGCAGCGCGACATATGGATTATCGCGCATGGCTAGGCTTGAAACGTTGAGCATTATGTCTGGCGCCGTGGTGAAGAAGAAACGGACGATGGGATGGACTAGGCTGGCCAACACCAACACTAAGGAGGCTATAGATAGAGCTACGACCCAACCATAGTCACATTGGATGACAGACGTGCTAGTGCTTCTAGTGCCGACGCTCATTGACGAGTTTGCAAGAAAACTGGCCTGCGACGAAAGGTTTGTCCCTTCCATATACGCCGTCTTTGGCGTCATGCCCCCGGGAACAGCGTGCATGCCGTTTATACAGGTCCAATAGGTGTTCATAAGCTGGCCGAGTCTAGCTGCATAGACGTCGTTAGTAGGGTGGCTATCAGAGCCATAGTCCGAGCTAGAGTATCCCGCGAGTGGATTAGACGGGTTGAGAAGATAGAATTGCACCGCCGTGCCATACCCAGGATGTCCGGCCATCGAATTGACGAAGTTATAGGCGAAGGTACTCCAGCTTTGCATCCAGGTATCCATCAGTGTAAACGCGGCTGGCGGATGAGCAAGCCGAGACCGGCGAAGCCTAGAGACGGCACAGGTAGCCGAGCCGCCACATTCGACGTCCACTTCAACATACGTCGTCGTTATGCTGCAGTTAGAAGTCATATTAGTTGGCGAGTCCCACCATTGGTACGAAAACCAGCGCGGCCGGTCCATTTTTGCTGGATCGGTACTCGCGATCTGCAATCTCTCCAACGAGTCATCAAGCGACCACATCTCGGCTCCGGGACCGATGAATGATAGATCCGCATCGATTGTTGAAATGTTGAACCATAATCCGTAGACAACTGGACAGTCGAGATAGAGGTACTGTGCCTCCATGCTCACCGAGTGCTTTATGAAATTTCCACCGAAGCCAGAGACCGGCAACCCGACTAGGGAAGAATAAGTGATGCTGCTGTCACCCGTAGTAAACCAACCTTGGCTATCGGGGGTGAAGATATTCTCATACGTCTCGATTAGTGGGACCTTGACGTTGCCCCAAGTATCGACTGCTGATTGTTTCGTTGAATCAGGAGAAACCAAAGAGCTTATGAAAGGCGAATTGATAATGCTGAAGTAGGTGTTTCTCTCTGAGTCGTCGTACTGCGCGAGATTTCCATTAGGTATCATGTAGGTAAAATTAGTCGTTTCCGTAGATACTTTGGGGCCGATGGTCATCTGTCTAAAAGAGGCTTGGCCCCCTATCGGGGATAATGCCCATATGGCGACCAAAATCAAGCCTAGAAAGCTAATGGTGCGCATCTGGAATTGTGAAGTAACTGTGCTTGTTAGAGACGTGCTTCCGGCAAGCAAGTCTAATGTGCCGACACGTGCCCCCTTTTCTAGGCGCCAGATGAGGATAGCATGGGCAGCCCTACCAACGACACAAGCAAATAAGATCGGGAAGACGCTAGGTCCCTATGAAGACATTAGCAAATGTCAGCTAGGTATTTTAGTCAACTTTCACGATTGGCCACTGACATATTTAGTTGCTTGTAGTAGCGTGTTGGTCGTTCGTGGATTGGTGTATACCGGAGTTTGATCATAGCTACTAACCGTAAGGCCGAAGGCGAAGAAAGCAACCGATAGAGATAAGAGAATGACATCGACAATTAAATCCGCTATAATGGAGAATACGGAAGATCGGACTGGACTTGGTGAGGTTGGCCAGCCTTGTGGTACATGTGCAGCCCCTGAGAGCAGCGGCGTATTGTATGGTTCGTAGTACTGAGAGGACTCCACTGACCGAGCGTTATCTGTGTATTGAGTTGGTTCTTAGTATATTCAGGAGGTTCTGTGGAGTGGATGGATGCCGCAAATTGAGTCAGCTCGAGGTGATTGGTTGAAGCCGAATACTCCTGTCTCGTGTATTGATGTGCCATAGTGTTGCAGAAGCGTCAGACGTGCTGTTACGCTGGTAGAAGATTCATTCAAAGTGAATATTTGATGTAGATTTATGAGCCTAAAACACACATCTAATAACATTCTATCATATATCTTAGAAACTACCTTCCTACCTGGTACGCAGCTTGACTAAGCCATTGCCTTAGGAGGATGATGCAGACTACAAGCATTGCCACCTTGTCTAATGCTATTATTCTAAAAAAGCATGACCAGCTTGAAGAACTGCACTTTCACGCTGATCTTAGCCATCTCGAGCATAGCAAGTCTAAGCCATTTACAGCATTTATCTTCAAGAGCTGAAGCTGAATGGCTGGGCACCCGAGCCCGGGCTGAAACAAACGGAGGKGAGTATTTTCGGTACATGCGTAGACCTGCATCGCTAGGCTCTGGTGGCGCACCCTACTTCCTACACTATGGCGCTGGCTGTAGGCTTTTGCTTTAGTCGGCGTATACAAGGTAGGTACCTAGTAGGAGGTAAGTAGTAGACAGGTGGGTAACTCCCAGGATGCAAATATTGTACGTCAAGAGCCCAAATTGGGCCCTAGCAATTTCAGAAGAGCACCTACTAGTACCTAATATTTCAGGAGAACGTGCTTTTGTGGCGAGGAGCACTAGGATGTAGGTATAAAACTCACAGGGGTTTGGTCCCCAAATCTGACATCTTGCAACACACCACGTAGAGTGTTATATGATTCACGCTGTAAGTTGCTAAGTGTTGTTACCTGGTAGGTACCTAATGCATCCTTGGAACTGGCGCAAGCAAGAGACCAATACAGGACTGCTTATAGGTGATCGGTGGCCTCATATTAAACCGCATAACCAGTGATTTTCGCGAATATATGCTATCTCTTTGGGGTAACTCCTGTCCTCGTCGAATATATTCAACACCTATTCCGTTTTATTCTGGGCCTAATGAAATATGCGGCAATATCTGATGTGAATGGGACTATTAGACCTTCCTCATGATGTAGCATTCGCCTCAGAAGGTAAAATCGACACCTGTGTGCACCGCCTTACAATATTACGTTAGATTTGAGGTCCAAGTGTCTAGCGCACAGTGGTCCCCATGTAGCCTCTGACACAGCCTCGATTTTAGCCCCTGACGTATGTTCTTGAGGAGACTCAAGTCGATTTCAGGAGTGTGCGAAAAGTCAGCATATATTGTCTCTTGTAAAGAACATTATTATATAGTTGTTTATGTATTCTATCAGCCTGTACGGAGGAGACGTCCCATGGAATCACAACGTCCTCCTGGTTTGGGAGCGATTAGAAAACATTGGCGGATAGATATTTCGTGTAGCTACACGGGGTATAGTGCTGCTTTATCTCCTCACTGTTCCCATTTACCCCCTTGCAACACTTCGAATATTATCAACTATGCAAGCGGCCGCAAGCTCGAAGCTCGCATGGTATATCCGCACAATGGGCATCGGTTGTGCATTGAAAAATAAGCAGCAGAGGGCTTACTTGATAGTGGCAGTTATTTTTACTCCTCTGTTAATAATGGCCACCATATTGAGGTTATGGGTTAGCAAGAGTGCTGGCCGAAAGCCTCATATCGAAGACTGGGTTGCCCTACTCTCGTTGACAATCTACCTCGTGTTCGGCGACGTGAATTTGGCCGGTATGTTTACGGTTGATTCCAACTAATTAACATTCGCCCGGGAAGTTATGCCTCTAACAGCAAGGAATTCAGCCTACCTCAACGGCGTTATCAGCTTTAACAAGTTCGCGACCATGACGCAAGTCTTGAGACGGTTCCCATGGCTCGGCTTCCTGCGATTTGTCGTCTTCCCAATTTCACACGTGGGCCAGCTCATGCAGTTAAGGAAGAGTAGATGCACCGAAGATTGTCGCTTCAAGAAGCCACTGAGCACGCCGATTACTTCGACCAGCTTGCACCCGCCGCGGGCCCCGCGGGCGACAATCTGGATGGAATCCTCCATCTATCTAGGATCTCAACGCAACTCATGTTTGCCGGGTACTTGCCGCCATCGGACTGGTACTCCAGTACTTTTTTCCGTCTGCTACACAACCGCGAGCCCCCCATAATTCTCACGCGGAAGATAATAGCTGCCTTCACTAGCTAAGAGAAGATCACCCCCAGCGCAGCACAGCAGCTACCATATCTCAATGCTTGCATGAAAGAGGCGCTCCGTCTTTTCCCCACCAGCGCTGTCACTAATGGCATGCCTGTCTATAGTCCGGGAGCGGTCACCAATGGGAATTACATATCTCGCAGGACTACGCGTCGATTCAGCGGCTTCTACGTAGCACAAAATCCAAGGTACTTCCGGGGTCTCCTTCCGTATCGACCCCAGAGCTGGCTACCTGCGGATCATAGTCTGTACAGCGAAAGGTACACCGGCGATCAGCTAGATGCGTTCATGCCATTTAGCCAGGGCCCGAGGATGTGCTCGGGGAAGGAGGTTGCGTGGTAGCAGGCTAGACCGGCGTTGGCGAAGGTCCTATGGTCATTGGATATGGAGATGAATAAGTCACCATTCTATTATGCATTCTTTCTACCTCAAATCTACTGCTATCAGGACGGCGCTGTCATACCGCCCAGTCTGCAAGATCTAACTGAGCGGGTTCTCATGGTCGTAAGCATAATGAATAATGCCACTTGGACTATTCATTCCAAACCACTGTCATGATCCACAGATTTGACCCTTCCAGCCTCTTGGCTTCTTCAAATTTGAACCGTTGATCTGCCGACTGGAAAAGGTTGATCCAGTCGCTCACCTCGCGCTCCCGCGAGTTCTGCATCTCTGTCATAGTGAGGTCAATCGCCCTAGTGGCGTCCCATGTTAGCGAAAGATCGTAATTCAATTAGCGCGAGGCGATAGAACGCCGGAGGACAGGACGAAGACACCAGAGAGATCCGTAAGGAGTACTCTTCTTCAATAAACATACCTGAGGCGCTTCTCCTGAAATTCAGATATGGTACCAGGTTGCGGGAGCACGTTGTCGTTCACGATAATCTTGGCGCCGGGCTTGAGGGCAGGAGTGAGATTACGCAATATCTTGATACAATATTTGTCGGACCAATTGTGCAAGATCCAACGCAAGAAATAAACGTCCGCTCCGTGGATCGGCTGCTCAGTCAAGAAGTCGTGGGCCATAAATTTGATCCGTCCCGCAACATCAGCTGGAACTTCATTCTCTGCAGCGGCGATGACAGGCTCCATGTCCTGTACTACAAAGGAGAGGGACGGGTGAGCGCGAGCAATAGCAACGCTAACTATGCCCTTAGAGCCGCCAATCTGGGCCAGATGTTAGTGGCGCTGCAGAGGTGCGTAGCAGGCGGGGGAAGGGGCTGAAAGCTAACGTCTACCACAGTTCCATTCTGGTAATCGGCCCAGGGAATATTATCAACTACATGCCGCAACTCAAATCCGGCCCCTTGCGTGAAGGACGTCATCGCATTGCCGAATCTCTTTGCACGCTCTGGATTCTTGGCAAAGACTTCGTAGATAGACTTATCTGTCTGGTTGGCTATGGAAAACCCCTGTATGTCATAGTCAGCGGGTTCTGCTGCGAACTTACCGAGAACGCCGATGACAGAATAACAAACGCACGGTCTCATTGGGTTCCTCTGACTCGGGATACTTCTCCCACGCTTCACACGTATGGGCAGCAGCTTGCCATAGCTCGTTGGTATTGGTCGCGGTCCAGTCAAAGATGACCTGATCTTCCGCTAGCAATCTAGATGCCGCATTATGAGCGACCGTTCCAGCACGCGGCTCCGAGAAGATGTTCAATGCTATCGCATGGCGAAAAATCTGGCGCACATTGGGCTCGCGAAGGCTACAGACTTGTGCAATATCCGAGAAAGTGGCTTCTGTGCCAACTGGAAACGAATGAGCCAAATCGAAGCGGGKGATAGCCTGTAAGCTGAGAACATCATTGTGCTTTGGCGCGGCTAGCTGTTAGCGCTTCAAACGCTATCTAAAAGCAGCCACCCACTAACCGAGCAACTCATGAGGTATTCTCTAGGACCAAGAACTAACGACCGGAGCTCTGTAGTGTCGTCGACAATAGCAATACGAGCCTTCTCGATGTCTGTCTCAGTTTTAGGAACAAGAGAGTCTCGCGGCCCATCGACGTCGAATGACGGTGTGGCAAGGTTGTTTTTAGCAAGATAGCCATCTAGGAGAGTAGTGTTCGCTGCTATCCTAGATGATAATTCAACAATGCGCGACTGCGCCATCTTGGAGCTTTGAAATTGTGAAGGTACCCGCAGAATGTCGGGGAAGTCGAGGACGAAATGCAAATGTCCTAACCTTCCGGCGGAAGATGACGGGTACCTAATCGACTAAAGCGTACGTAGGGCCGTCTGTAAACCATCTACTTCGGCGGATTTCACGCAGGCCGAGGGTACTGATACGCTTGTACCACCCAACTTAGACACGCATATTTATGTGTTACACCAAGCAGACCAACGCTATGGGAAAGCTGCTGGTCGACGTGGGACCTCCACGCATGCTCACCGATCCGCGTTACTATGTACAATTTTCTGGATTGAAGAAGACATGGCTCCAGTAGAAGCCCCACGGTAGAGCAGCATAAGAGCCCGAAAACTTGTAGTTCCTGAAGAAATGTATGATATGACGGATTAGACTTTGCTCAATACTTCCACGTGGGGTCTCCCCGACGCTAGCTACGGATTGGCTACCTACCTATGTTTCTGGATCGCATTAGGTACTTAATTTAGCCCTTTCTAGGTAACGATATACGACTGTTCCGTCTACTATAAGTACCGTAGCGGGAAAGGGGGTGTTTAAAAAATGGTTTTTTTTTTAAATAATAATTCGAAAAAAATAATAAACAAGAAAAACTCCCGTTAAATAATTACTTAAAAATAATCATTTTTAATTATAAAACGTTATATAAATAAATATGTTTTTAATAAATAAAATCATTTTTTATAAAAAACCGTTTTAAATTTAAAAATAATTATATAATTAATTTATTAATTATATATAACCATTTTTATTATATAATTATTAAATGTTTAAAATTATTATATATAATAAATTATTATATATAATAAATTATTATATATAATAAATTATTATATGTGATAAATAATTATATATATTAAATTATTATATTAGTAAATTATTTTATATGATAAATTATTATATATAATAAATTAATTAAGTTATATATATGTAATATATTAATATTATTTAATGATATAATTTAATATATTTAAAATTTATTAATAAAGTTATAATTTATAATAATATAATATATTATATAAACTTTTTTTTTTATAATTATAATATTATAACATGAATTTAAATAATTTAAAGATATATTAAATTCGTTAAAAAAGTTTATAAATTAAATTATTATTAATAATATATAATAAAATGTAATAAGGGTTTATAATAAAATATAATTTACCATAATTTATTATGTTAATATAATATGTAAATTTAAAAATATATAAAGTTTATATAAATATTTATAAAAATAGGTAATATAAGATATATTAATATTTAAATATAAATTAATAATAAAGTTTATTTAATTTATTATTAAATTTATAAAATTAAAGTAAACTTTTTATAATTTATAATAATTAATTAATTTAAAATAACTTAAATAAATATTAATATATTATATAATAAGTTAACATTAAGTTAAATTAAGGAGTTTATTTATAAAACATTTATTATATTTATTTTATAAATAATTATATTTTAAATATTTATTAAAAGTAAAAATGTTTACTTATAATTATTTAATATTTTAATTAACATAAATAATATTAACATTATTAATATTTATTAAATATAATTTAACATATATAATTATTATAACTTTAATAATAATTAGTTTAAAATTAATCTCTTTTATAACCTTTAAATTAAGTAATTAATTATAATGTTTATTATGTTATAAGGGGGTAAAGATAACGAATATATAATAATATTTATTATATATATTAAAGAAAAATATATGATTTATTTTTTTAAAATTATTAAGATTATAATATTAAACATAATCTCCTTTATTAAAAACGAATTAATCTTTATTAACCTTAATTTTAAACGTTAATATAATGGTTAATTATATTAAAAATAATATATAATAAGGAGATAAAAGTAATGGAATTATTAATATATATAAATTATTAAATATAACTTTATAAATTTATTAAATTTTAAAGTTATAATCTTATATAAATAAATAATAATTATTAAAGTTATAATCTTATTTATATATTAATTATAAACTTTATATAAATAAAGTTAATAAAGATTTTATTTTAATAAGTAAATGTTTTATATTATATATAAAATAAATTATATGTTTAACTTTATTAATTAGTATATAGTTAATAATAAAAAGGTTAACATATATAACATTAGTAAAATTCGTAACATTTAGTTTTTTATCTTTTACTTTAATTATATTAATTAATTTATTATAATTAAATTAAGAAAAAACTTTTTAAAATAAATTAAAATATTTTTTATATAATTTTTATATTATTTTAATAAGCTTTAAGTTATTAAAAAAAGAGTTATTTTAAAATATAAAATAGATTATTAATTATATATTCCACTTTATTAAAAAGATATATTTAATATTAAAAAAGTTAGTTTCATATATATAACGTTTAAAAAAGTTATTTTTTATTAATAAATGATAATTAATGATATTTTAAATAAAAGCGTTAAATATTAAGTCTTAATAAGTTAAATTATTAAAGGTTTAATAAGTTAATATTTGCTAATATAAATTTTTTTTAATTAAAGTAATATAATTTATTATTAAATTATATTTTTTTAAAAAGTTAAAATAATAAACCGTTATATAAATATTAAGCTTTATTATATCATTTATAAATTATAAACTTAATTCCTTTTTTTATTTTTTTTCTTTTATTTTTTCATTAAATTAATTATGGTTATTATTAAGATTATTTTTAAAGTTAACGTTATTAAATTAATTAAATATTATTATTAAGCTTTTTAATACTTTATGATTTTTTATATTTATAACAGTTATTAAAAAAAGTTAATTAAATAATTCTTTTATATGTTTAACAATAAGTAATATATTATTACAATTAGTTTATCATGTTTTAAATCTCGTTAAAAGTATATTACTTTTTACAATTATAATATAAGTCGAAATAATAAGTTTTATAAGGTTTTTAAATTTATTAACCATTTTTATAAAGCTTAGTTTTATGTGTTTACGGTTTAATTATTCCCGAAGAAATTTAAGAATAAAAATAAATTAAAAAGTATAAGTAAATATATTATAATTAATTAGATAGTATTTAAGTAATTAAAGATAATGTAAATTAAATAAAAATAGTTAAATATGTAATTAAAAAAAATATAACATTATAACTTTATTAATTAAAATATCATTAAAAATAAAAACATGTATTAAATATAATAACTTAATATATTTTAAATATGTTAAATTATATAAATATATAAAAATTAAATTTAATGTAAGCGAGATAAATTTTAATGATAAAAAAAGGTTAATTATACTTTATTTCACTTTATATGCTTTTTTATTAAATATTATAATATGTTTATATATTATAATATGTTATATTTATTTAATTTAATAATAATATTAGCTATATTTATTAATATTAAAAGTTAATATATTAGTAATTAATTTAAGTAAGTTTTAATTTAATAAAATATAATAATATCGATAAAATTTTTTTACTTAAAAATCTTTAAAGTTATTATTTTTAACTTATTATAATATGTTATTAATAAAGTATATAATAAACATATAAATGCTTATATTAATATTATTTATAATTATATTAACTCTTTTATTAAAATTTTTAAGTATCCTTATTATTTATATAACATTATTAAACTTAAATTTATATAAGTTAAATATTAAAGGAAATATATTTTTAAGGTAAAATCGATCCACTTTTAATAATTTAATAAGTGTGATATAAAATCTTATAAATAATTAATATAAATTAAAAAATATGTTAAAGTTATTAATAAAATTTAAAAATGGAAAAGATTTAATAAGTTTAAAATTAAGTTAACTTTAATTTTATTTATTTTTAAACTTATTTTTATTATATTATTTAAGCTTAAGTTTATTATAAATAGGATAGGTATAATAAAGTGGGATTATTTTTTTTATAATTATTAATTAATTATTAATAAGCTTTTTTTTAAATATTATTATACATTAAATATAATAATATTAATACACTTTATTTTATTAAGGAAAGTTAAAATTTTAATACTTTAATATCGGTTTATATTTTTTTAAATTTAAGATAAAGCTTTTAAAAATCTTATTAAACTTATAATTATAATATATATTAATTAATAAATATATATATATATTTAAGATATACGTTATAAAGGATAATAATATAAATTCTTTTTTTCCTTATAAAAGGTTTAAGTTAATATTATAAGCTATTATATTAATACTTAAGTTATCATAAATAATTAATGTAATATATTTTTAAATTTATAAAGTTAAAATCTCTTTACTTTATTAAGTATATAAATTAATACATATATTTTAATTAAATTTATATATCCATTTAATATAAAAATATATGGTATTAAATATATTATCCTTAATTTAATAACATTTATATATAAACTTAATATAACGATAATAAATAAAATCGTTTAAAAATATAATAATATTAAACTTAAAATATGGATAATAATCATTAAATATATAAATTAATTTAAATTAATAATAAAAGTGATATAACTTAGTTAAATAATTTATAAGGATAATTAAGTTAATATGTATATTATTTATAATATTTAAAGATATATAAGTTTTAATAAGTAATAAAAAATTAAAGAAATTAAGTTTTATTATAATAAAAGGCTTTTTTTTTAATTTATTAACCTTACATTTTTTACTTTTTAATTTTTCGTTATTATGTAATGTTAATAAATTATTATATCTTTTTTTTAATTATTTATATATATCTTTTTTATAATTATAAGCTTTAATAAGTATTTTCTTTAACTTTAATAAGATTTTAGCTTAGCGTATATTAATTAATAATAATCACTTTTAAAAATAATTAATTAATATTAATAATTACTTTAAAAGGTTTATAACTTATATAATTAAATTTTTATTATTATTATATAATAAGTAAAAGATTTTATAAAAGGTTATTTATGTTTTATAATTAACACCTTTAAAATTTACTTATATAATAAATATTAAATTAAATTTAAATATATTAATTTATTTATTTTAATGTATCTTCATTAAATATAATATATTAAATGCCTTAAATTTCTTAAGCTTATTAAAAAGAAATAAACTGTTAATATCTTTACATTTATTAATTAAGATAATTTTATTATTATTAATATAATCATTAAATATTACTTAAAACGGCCACTTATTATTAACGATAACTTTTTTATATATTATAACATGTATTATATTAAAGGGATTTATTATAATGTAAAAAGTAAAGTAAGTATTTTTATCTATATTACTATATTAAATTACATTTAAATTGATAATTTTTAACATATATTAGTTAATATTTATGTGATATATTATAAGTAAACTTATTAATAATAAATAATAATATTTTACCTTTATTATATTTATTATTTACATTAATATTTATATCCTTTCATTTATCGTCATAAATACCTTTAACATTAATTAAAGTAATATTATTAAAAAACATAATAATTATATTTATATAAGTTATTTTTTTATCATAATTATTAATTAAATATAAAATATTATTATAATTATTAATTAAGTATAAAATATTATCATTAACTTCATTACTTATTAATAAGTTTTTATTTTAAGCTTTTTTATTTATAAATTATTAATTATTCATTTTAATAAATATAATATCATAAAAACGTTTTATTAAAGTTAATAACTTTAAAAGGGTTATTTATGATAAAAAAAGCCTTTTTTTAAAACGAGGTATAATAGTTTATAAATTTTAATATTTTATTAATATAAATTTAAAATTTTATATTAAAGTAAATAATGGTGAATAATAATAATAATTAATAAATTATTAATTACGAAATATATATATTAGGGATAAATCTTAAATAAATAAGATTAAATAATTTAAAGTTTATTAAAAGTAATTAAAGTATAAAAAAAAAAAGAAAAGTAAATTAATGGAAATAACTAAAACCTATAAATATAAATAAATAAAATAAAGGTAAGTAAGTTTTAAAGTATTAATAGGTATAAATAAGTTTTACTTATGTTAAATGTTAATATTATTTTTAATTATAAGATAATAACCCGTGATAATTTAATTAGTAATAATAAAAGTTTAAAAAGGGTAATATATATAACTTAAATTATTAATTAACATTAAATTAATCGCTATATTTTAAAGTTAATAAACTTAATATAAGGATATAAGATTATTATACATTAAAAATACTTAAAGTTTACTTTAAAAAAAAACATTAATTAAAACATTAATTAATATTATTATATATAATAAACCTTATTATATATATTAACATTTATCATATAACTTATTAGATTATCCAAGTTTTTATCACTTTTATAATTCTTTAAATTAAAGAATATTTACCATTTATTAACTTATTTTAATTTATATTTAAATATATCTTAATTATAATAAGCTTATATTATTAATATACTTTATAATAAATAACTTTAAGTTATACTTAAATAAATTTAATAATAAATATCACTTATATTTAAATTATAACTTAAGTAATAATAATAGTAATTTAGATAATAATAATAATAATCCTTTTTTACCTTAAACTAATTAACATTTAATATTAAAAAATATTAAAAGTTAATATAATATAAATTATTTTATTTATAAAAAGTTTATATAATAATTAAGTTTAAATTTAATGTATTATTAATAGTTATTACCTTAAATTAAATTTAATTAATATGATATAAATAAATTCTTTAACAAAAACTTAAATTTATTTTATAAAAGCTTAATATAAATTATTATAATAAATTAAATTTTAAATATTATTAAAACTTTATAAAAAAAAGGGTTATTTATTAAAAGTAAAAGTTAAAATAATACTTAAAGAATTATATATAAATTATTTCTTACTTTTAATTTATAAAAATAGTAAGATAATATTTAATAAGTTAAATAAAATAAATTATCTTTAAAGAGATAATATTAGAAAGGATTGGTAATATAAGGATAATAAAGTTATTATTATAAAAGAATAATATAATTTTAAAATATATAAATACTTTATAATGTTTAATATGTTAAAAGTTATATATTAAATAATTAAAAGTAAATTTCTAAAATTAAATACTTTATTAATCTTATTTAAAAACTTCTATAAATATTATTTACATATTTTTTATATTTTAAAATATGAGTTTTTATTTAAAAAGGTTTATATAAGTGACCCTTTTTAATTATTATAATAATAAGAAAATAATATATTAATAATTTAAAACCTCACACTTTTTAATTAATAAATAAACATAAATCTTTATTAAAAATTAATATAAAAAGGAAAAATTAAAAATTAACGCCGAAAAAGCTTATAATAAGTTTAATAAATAATAACATAATTAAATTCATATATAATAAAACCATATCTTAAGTTATTAACTTTAATAAAATATTTAAAAGTAAAATATCATTATGGTATTTTAAATATTTAATTATTATATATATTATAAAGTTATTTTTTATACTTAAAAAGGAGATAAAATTAAATAAAAATAATATATAATTACCGAAAATATTTAAAAGGGGAATAGAAAATAAATAATAATAAACATATTAAGGTTAAATTATTATTTAATATAATGTGTATATTTAAGAAATATAAGGATTAAAGCGTAAAGATAAATATTTTTTATTAAAAGTTATATTAATTAAATAAATTAAAGAATGTTATAAAATCGAAGGTATAAAAGTAAAAAAAATGTATTATAACATAAATTACTTAAAGTTATTTTAACTTTAAATTTAACAATAAATTTAAATTTAATAATAAGTTTAAGTTTAATGATAACTCCTAATTATAAGTATATAATTAATAAATTTTAAATAGATTAAAGCTTAAATATAATAAAATTAATAACGATATAAGTTTTAATATAAATATTAAATTAAACTTAAATAATTAATATAAAAAGTATATTATAAATAATAAAGGGGATATAAATTTTAATAATAATATATTATTTTATTTTATAACATTTATTAATACGTTAAACATTTTTTAAAAAATTAAAATATTTAAAACATTAAATATATTTAATATCGTTAATTTCATAAAAACATTAAACTTACTTAAAAAAAATAATAATATTAAAATATATCCTTTATTTAAAAAAGTTAAATCATGTATCGAGATTAAATAACATTATTAACTTAAATTAAATAACATGTTTAATTTTTAAAAACATAATACTTACAATAATAAAAGTAGTAAAAAGTTTAATACTTTTTAAAATAAGTTAAATAACATGCCCACCTTTTAAAAACATAAATGTTAAGTTAATTTAAGTGGTGAAAAGTTTAATATTCCTTAAAATAAACTAAGTAACATATATAATCATTAAAAGCATAAAGATTAAAATAACTAAAACAATTAAAATAATTAAAATAACTAAAATAACTAAAATAACGAGGAACTTAATACTCCTTAAAATCAATTAAATAACGTGCTTACCACTTAAAAACATAAACGCTAAATTAATTAAAATAATGAAAAATTCACCATTTAAATAATTAAATCTTAAAATACATAAAATACCCTTAACTTAACCTTCCTTTATAAAGATAAAAAAGGATATAAAAAAGTATTAAATAATAAAGTTAATAAAAAAAAGGATAATAAAAATAATAATTTAAATTATATAAATATTAACTTTAAATATAATAATTAAAATAAAAATAATAATAATGGAATAATTAATAATAAAATAAACCTTATTAAAATATACTAAAATAAGATTAATTAATACTTTATAAAATATTATTAAATTAACATTAAAAATAAATCTTTAAGTTTAATATTAACAATTTATATTGTAAAAAATATTAAATAATAATATTATAAATGTATAATTAATTAAAAAAAATGTTATAATTATAATTAATAATAATAATAAAGATTATAGTTATTAATAATTTTAATAATTATTAATATTTTAAATTTATAATTATAATATTAATAAAAGTATTTACCTTTTATATAAAAGTTTAATACTTTATAACGTATAAGGTATTATCCTTATATTAATTTATATTATATTATTAATATATCTCATTTATATAATCTTAATCTTAAAAAACATTATATAAAAAGTACTTAAAAAGATATTATAATAAAATATATTATATATTCCATATTATTATTAAATCTTTATTAAGTTATTATTATTATTAATAACTTTTTATAATATAAGTAACATTATATTAACATTATTTTTAAAAACATTTAATGATATAATTATTTAATAATCTATAAAAATCCTTTTAATACCCTTTATATAATGTTTATTTAATATAAACCTTTTATAAATTATATATTTATTTATTTAATAAAATACCTTCATAATTAAGTTTAAGTTAAAGCTATCTAAAGGTAACTTTAAATCTACGATATTTAATTTAATAAAATAAAAGCTTATTAATTTATCACGATATATTAAGGTATAATTTAATTAAATTATAGTTTTAAGGTGTTTAATAACTTATTTATTAAGTAATGATATAATAAATTTAATATATAAATTAATTAAAATATTATCACCTTTTTTCAATTAAAAATAAAAAAGGCCTTTCTTTTTATTAATAAATAAATATTAAAACTTTTAATTATAACCTTTTTTTATAAAAAGGTCTCATTTTATAAAGTTTTTATAATCAATAAATATAATTTAATTTCTTAAAATTAAATTTTAATAAATAAAGATAATATTAATAAAAAGTTTAAAGTTTAAAATATTATAAGTTTAATTATAAAAATATAACCATATTTTTAAATAAAAATAAATATAAGTAATATATTTATTTTAATGTTAATATATTAAGATAATTTCGTGATATTATAAATAACCCTTAATACCTATATATTTCATAAATTAAATAATTAAAATATTACTTTAATTATTAATCACTTTAATAAAAAACCATAATTTTTTTTATAAAATTTAATAATATTTAATATTTTTTTTTAAAAATAAATTAAAAAACCATTTAATAATTAAACAAATATATTTTAACTTATTATTTATTAAAAAATTTTAAAATAAAATTTAAAAGTTTATAAACTATAATTATAATTATAAAGGAAAAATAAAGTTATAAATTTATTTATTATAAAATATAAAATTAACATATATACTTATAATTTCACTTTATAAGTAACTTAATTTTTAAATTATATTATATAATTAATTAATAATAAAATATAATATCCATATTTATATACACTAATTATAATTAAATAAGGTATATAATTACTTATCTTATATTAATTATTTATCTTTTATATTAAAAAAACCTTACATTTTATTATTTAAAATATAACATAGTAAAAAGTAAAAATCATTAAAATTTATTACAATTTAATGTATCTTTATAAAATAATTAAAACGTAATTAAATCTTTATAAATAACTTAATTTAAAGATTAAATAAAAAAAGATATAATTAATAAATAAAGATAAAATATATTATTATTATATTTTTAATTAAAAAAACTTATATAACTTAAATAAAATTATAATTAAATAAATAATAAAAAATAAGTTAAATTATAATTAAAATAATTTTCTAACTTAAATTTATTATAATAATAAACTTATAATAAAAAACATTTTTAATTATAAAATAATTATCTTATTAATAATATATATAAAGTTTTAAAAGATTATATTAATATATTTTACCTTATTAATTTAGTAATATATAATGTAATAAGATACATCTACACTTATAAACGTTTTTAAAATTCAACCATTATTTAATTTAAAAACGGTTATTAAAATATCCCCTTTCCCGCTACGGTACAAGTAGCTACCTCTATATGCGCACAGTGCGAATATTTCACCCGAGATCAGAGATTTCGGGTACTTTATACACGGTAGAAGAATCAATGCTATTCTTCCTGACGGAGGGACTTCTGAACCACGATACCTTCTTTCCACTGCCTGGAAGGTGTTGTCTCGAGACTTGAAAGACGAACCGCCTCACAGCTAGATGCAAGTCCAGGGGCAAGCGAGTTGCTAGAACCTGATTTCTTGCGTGTCGCTTCTCCCGATGGATAAGATGCAAGGGAGATTTTACTTGCGAAGCTCCGTACAACACGTTCCAATAGAAGATTGGCGAAGAGAATTCGCATAGTGGGGAGGCATGCACAGATAATCGCGATTGTTGACTCCAGAAAGGACCAGTAGACCACGTTGGCTTGGTTGTCTGAGTCTTTGTCAGCCTCTGTCCACGTCTCGTTCTGCTTGAGATTCACTTACAAGTCACATCATAAGCCGTTGAGACTGTCCTCCCAGTGTTGAAGAAGAAATAGACACGCGCAATACTGATTCCAACAACCCTGATGTCTCGATTAGCTAGGTCCTAGGATGATATAACACTCATTTAACACTTACAGCCCCCCCAACAAGAAGATACCTATAACTGCGACCTTCTGTTTGATAGGCATACTCAATCTCCACATCAAGGGTACCGGGACCGATAGAATGAGTATATCGAGAATCATGTTCGAGATCGCCGTTCCATAATACATGGGAATGTAGTGGTAACAATGCGAGTTATGTCGCGTTTGACCATACAGCGATGACCAAACTTCTTGGATGGGGTAGCATTCAAATAGAGAGGCGAAAAAGAACGATACCCCCCAAATAATGATGGCGATTATTAGCGCTATCGTGATATACGAAAAGACTTGTCCTCGAAAGATTCGACGGTAGAAGTAAACGATGGACAGTTTAGTGAAAAGATGTGACAGGATTGGTAATAGCACGGCCGCGAAAACCGTCTGAGACTTCATTAGTATTTCTGAGTGTAAACCTGGGCAACTTTGCAGTTTACCTGTTTAAAGACGGTCAGGCTGGCATCGAATGTAGGGTGGCCATTCTTATCCAGGGGCATATGGTCACCAAGATGACCGAGAACCGCGGCTTTTAAACAACTGTAAGTAAATACTCCGAGGATTGGGTTTTCAGAGACGGACAGGTAATATTATTGGCTCCAAATCCAACGGCGAAGACCTAGGACGTGGTTAGCGAAATACTCATGTCGAAACGGCTTCAGTAGAACTTACTAATCCTGGTATGATCAAATAATCGTCGATAGAGAAACCGGCACGTTGAAGCATACGAGCCCTGAACCGCAACAACACAGCAACCACAGCTGCAAGACTGAAGATGACTGAGATGATAATGATGTTCGTACTTAGAGGTAGCGCCATTTCGTTAACTAATAGCCAAGTCTTGAGCTTAGGCTTCGAGATGGGTAGGAGACAGAACAGCACATCAAAAAACGATGAGTGTAAGGGGCACTTGAGTCCAGGGAGGGTCTGATGACTGTGTGATTCTGCCCGTCCTCTCTTTCTAGGCTATTGGCATGGGCGACGTTTAACACGTATCTGTACTATAGATTTCGCCGCAGGATTTAAGTGCGACCATACCGGCAAGCAGATCGCAGCTAATAAGGCTTCATGTCGTCATCTTACGCTTCAGAAGCGAGGTAGCGAGTGATTCGGGCCGCCGATTCTACACATGGGCAGCTTGATTGGCCAGGTTCCATATCGTATGAGACTTTCATACTATTTGTATGCAGTTGGATGTTTCACGGCGTACCTAGGCTGCCTAGGGGTAGGAGACACCTAACCTAACACAACTTACGGGTCCAGGGAATACTCCCGTCACCTAAACTTAGGCATGTCTATTATGGCTGCTAGCTTGCGCCCTTCACTCAAGTCAGCTAAGACAAATCGTCATTAAGTTTATCAGCTCAACATACGCGTGTACGGCCTATCAACGGATTGTCCCGTTCGCAAGGATATCTTTGCATTAGTCTAAGCAAACTTACTACGCACTGTTGCCTAGATGGTATAATGGTACCAAGTCATGAATTCAGCTTCACATTCAAATTCAAGTGCTCGGAAACTACAATCTTCAAAGAACGAACTTTTACTTTCACCATGGGGCCCGAAAGTCCATCTAAGGTTTTCGCGTCTCAACATGAAGAATCATCCCCCTTTCTCCTTGGTGAAAGTGAAGAGATCAACGCGCCCAAACCCCAGAATATTGAGTTGAAGTTCGAGCGCGTCTTTCACTGTTCAAGCCTCATAACCAGTCCTTTTTCGATACTCATACACATGTTGATTATACTTCTCTACACCAGTACGATATTCATATTATCGAAGAGTACCTTGGGCTGTTCCCCGTCCGGGCCCACTGACATTTATTGTAAGTTCACCGCGGATTATGGCTATGTATTCCCTGAAATCAGAAACTAAATGGTAGGCAGCACCTGCACGGGCGGCCTTACAATACGAGCATAGGCTAGTTGATGGGCTGATCAAAGATAACGCGTTTGCGATGCCACCCAATCCAGAGTCCAACATGGCCTGGCATAAAATGCTCACAGGTCTTCAAGCAGCTCCGCAAGTTTCTACGAGACGCGAGTTCTAATMCCTCCCAGGGGCTATTATTAAGATACCTGCCGACGAAATGTCCCTGGTTGGCCAGACCTCGCTTGCAATGAAAGATGGCTCGGGATATTTGGCCACACTGGGTGTTTACCACGAACTGCATTGTGTCGTACGTTTAGTACTTTGATGTTGGTTGACTTACATCTAATTAGACTAGAAACGTTTGCGTATGTGGTTCTATCAAGATTATTACTACCAAAACCTAACCCAAGATGAGTATGCCGAGACGTGGGCACATACTAGTAACAGCGCACCCTTTCGCCCGGAATCACAAAGCTAGAGAAGCTAATTCTCTTACAGAGCATTGCCTAGAATTTATGCGTCAGTCCGCGGTCTGTCATGGCGATATCACCATAACCCCCTTCCGCTGGCTATATGATTCACAAGGACACATTGTAGGCCCTACAATGGAGACAGGCGCGATTCGCAAATGTGCGAAATGGGATATACTGGCGGCCTGGGCTAAAGCAAGAGCGGTGAGTTTATCTGATACCAGTATTATCGCACCAGAAGTACAGGAGAAGCAACGTTAGCCTATTTGCCAATTCAATATGTGGTAGAAAGAATTCCAGCGTTCATCACAATATTGTAGTGTCCTGATATTTCAGGCTAAGTGTAACAACACTTATGGTGGAGAACTTGGCGTAGATAGCATTCAAAGTAGCTTGTTTAGACTTTAATCGCACCCCAATGTCCTTATACGATGCCCGCTCTTGTGCCGATTGCTTCACTATATCTATATTGCGGCACCTTTTCACATTTCCAAATCCAGTGACGCTCCCATGCTTTAAGTTAACGGGATCCGCATAAGATAGGAATGAAGAAATTGCTATGAACGTAGATAGTGCCATGAATACTAGAAAACTTCTACGTCTGTGATACTAGGGGTCTTGCGGATATGGAATCATACAGTGCGTAGTTTAAGTTGGCTGGAGAGCCCTCCTTGCTCGTACTAGGAAAAGTCTCATATCTGCTGTAATTCGATATGGTTGGAATCGCCTCGAAAGACGTGAGAGGCAGGTAATGATCGGGAGTACGAGTGTGTGGAACGGACGAGATTGTTGTACATATGGCCCGCACAGCTGGCGCAGAAAAGGACTCATGGTGTGTTATATCAGACTATTGTGCCACGATACAATCGTGATACAGATCTTGTAGAAGGGGATTGGTAGGAACAAAGTTGTTGCACAGGGGCCCTAAATCCATCTGTCTGAGATCCCGGTGCCATACTCGGTATAGTTGACGATCCTTTGCCCGCGCTGTCTCAGATCTCGTCCTCCCGACAGTATCAATCTAAGCCTTTCTCCGTGTCCGGAATGTAATCCCGCAAGACATCGAAGTCCTACGGCCACGACTGCCAATATCTCATCTCCATCACCAGCTCGCTCATAGGACGCGAACAATGGTTAGACATAATGCCTGAAATATAAAGGTCTGGCCACTTCTAGAACCGCTCTAACTACCTCTTTCTCAGTCCAACTCACTTACCTCCGAAATAACTAGCTGCCTAGGGTATCCTGCCGTTCAATTGCAAATTCTACATACAATTACAAGATATTCATCATGAACATGCGACTATCAATCCTTCTTTACTCTCTTACAGCCTCAACCGTACTCGGCATTGCATTACCTGCAGATGGTGTCAATGTTCAAGGTTAGTTATGCTAGCCTCCAGTGTACTACCTTGCTAATCGAGTTGCTAGTCACTCCCTTGAAGCTGTCTCGTCAACTAGACCAGCGTTCTGTAAACAAAGCTAGTCAAGCTAAAAACACGAAACGCGCAGATAATGTTGATGACGATGATAAGATCGTCTATCAATGGGATGTTGATTGCAACGGTCAGAGCCCGTGCAGTAACTAAAACCAGTGTCAGGATTCGAGTGCTTCGAATGTTGTAAGGGAGACCCAGGACTGTGTAGGTAGACAAATACAGTCTCCTGTATGTATACCCAGCTCTCCAGCCAATAGGCCAGAGCTCTTCACGCAACAACGTTGTCCTTTCCCCAATTCTATGGTCGGCCTCGTGGAAATATGCTACAGAGCTGGGCATACATACATGTTACTTCTCATCGTTTACATAGTCTTAAGTCTTTCTTACTACATCTGAGGTATCCGGGGCGTGCTTTAGTGTGGCTGTCTTGACTCGTGGCATTCGGGGGGKTTTTCTTCAAGGTAGACCTCCGTGGAATTCTATACGATTGTGTTAAACCATGCTCTTGTCTACTCCGCCAATTACCCCTAGCACGTAAATTTCAGTCGAAGGAAGCTTCTCTCTTCAAAACCTTTCAGAGCCTAATTTAGCGACAGTGTGAATAGAGCGAAAGAAGACAGAAATGTGAGGAGGGATGTGGGAAAGGGAAAAGGAAAAGAAAGAAAAGGAGGGGATGGAAATTCTAATAACGTTTACTTCCTCCGACCAATCTAACTATACGTTGAGAAGACCCATAGCATAGACGCGAGAGAGTCTCCGCCCCGCCACGATGTTAAGTACCTGTACCCAGGGGAAAGCCCCGGAGTAATCTGGTCCCGAGTCCTTGTTCCCTTTTTTGGTTTCTTAGCTTTACCCCTTTTTGGGGAGTTTTTCTTCTTTTTATATTGAGTTCCGACTGATGAGAAGGCTTTACGGCACTCAGGCAACTGTTGATCGTAAGGTAATGGTTATTTCATGAGCCACAGCACCTCCTGAAACATCTCACACCTTTTCCCAAGCACTGCCGCTGCCGTATACATGGTACCAACGACGACGTTTCCATCGTCTGGATACCTAATGCATTATCATCTCCTTTAGAGCGCCGCGAAAATAGTATTACCACTGGTGATGACTTGGTAGGCCAGAGTTTGATGATCGTCTTCGACACTTCAAAACAGCCTATGAGGTTAGGTATGACGACAAGGACGACTTCCGATATAGTAGCACCCGTAACTTCTGCGCCCACGATTGCGCCGCCAACAGGCATTGCCATATCGAGTGTTTCGTATCGTGTTCTTAAAACGATCGTATAGGTCGTACACTAGAAGGCTGACATTAGAAGAAGGGCAAAGGCGAGTCGGTGCTGACATAGGACGCGGTTCAGATGTCCAGGGGCGGCTGGCACCTGCCGGCTAACAACTTCGGATATCTGTCTTATTACGTAGCTTGGACGCTCCACGTCCAAAGCTAGGGATGCATAACTACTCGAGAGGGACGTAATGAAGAGAGTCTAAGCTGTTGTAATATCGATGCATGCCGGAAAGTACAGCCGTAATTTTTCTATAAGAATTATATTAACTTCTAGTATTACTTTGTATAGTATTGAAGTGCAGTAGGTACCTAAAATACACCTAAACGTATTGCATTCTGGTGGCAAAACTTTTGAGCGAAGATATCTGATTGAAATGAATCGTATAGTTGTTCGAGCCATAACGCGGCTATCTCGGTATAGCCACCAAGTATCATCCCAAGGCACTAGGCGTTATAATGTGTAGGTATATAACATGGCAAGATAGGTGGTATGACTTTGAGGTTGAATCAAATACCTTATAAGACACGCCTCGTCGAAAAGCGTCGCGGTCAACCGGAACGGAATTATATGCACGGATGATGTGGCTGGTTACCTCGAAAGTCCTATGTAGCCAGTACCTCATCGAATCGTACATGACACGTACATAAACGCTACACGCAGTCTTCATCAGAGTACTAGGTACATAGGATCAGGGTAGTCCTCGAGTCTAATAGAGGTACATGTAAGATGAAACTATGGGGAGCTGAGCGACCAGCACCCATTACGTATCACTCTTCTACATCTTCTAGCTGGTTGATGTGAGCGTTCGCAAACTCCTATCTACTACCTACCTGTACTTTACTATAAGGTACCAATCATCCCGTCAATTTAACATCGGTATTTTCTCTTAATGGGTGTATTTGTACGTGTCCGATTCGGTAGGGCAAATGAAATGCCCCCCAGCTCTCTCTGGGATAGCTTGTCCCGGCTTGACTGGCGTACTTGTATCTTCGTTTATATGGTGATCCTGGGCGTGGGAGGCAATATTGCTTGTCTGGCAACAGAGGGCAAGGCTTATATGATTGTTAAATACTCCGTGTATGTTGTCCTTGCGTCTTTTTAAACACACTTATGGGTTGAATTAATGCTCGGTAGCTTCGTGACTTGGTTCCCGCTGTTGCTGCTTCTGGCAGTTGTCAATTTGGCCGAGAGCGACAACGATCTTCTGTAAGTGACGCATTTCTATTAAGCCCTGTACCAGGATCCTCGCAAGTGCACTTCAGATCAGGCGCTATATGATACCTATTACTACCCGGCTACAATCTATTATGGTCGGTATTGTTATCTGTTGCCCTACTAACAACACTCGATTGAAACCCTCCCAGGACTCGGAAACTTTAAATGTCTCCGTTACCTTAATCCAAGGTATAATAATCTCAATAGAGAGCTTAGTAATGCTAATAGTATGTCTCTGAATAGCTGTATCACGAGCCACGGTGTGGGCATTCTCATAACAACAGTGTTCATACGTTGGCAATATCTTAGCGAAGCCGAACTCCTGACATACCTCCCGTTAACTGCGGACTGTGGAATCTTCCTTACAGAATTCATAATTCAAATCGGCAGAGGCTCAAACGCCCAGAATGAGTTATATGACGCTCTCAGGAATGGAATCACAAAAGTTCGGGAGGGTGTCTCTTGGATGCTCGAATGTCTTACCAATGTATTTGGTGTCACGGCCCCCGGGGTCGTACTCGAAACTGGTGATACATCCAATGATATCAACAATACTCGCTAATCTCGCACCTGGGACCAGACGCTCGGAGTCAGCCTAGTCGGCCGGCCCCAATGGATCCCGGCGGCTCACGATTTGGTGTTTTCAGAATTATGCTATAAGATGAGCTTTACACGGAAGTTCACATTTTGGCACTGCGTCTTTTCCAAGTCAACTAAGCTACATTATATGACAATCACTAGACCGAGATGCATATCGCGTACGACCCGCGCCTAATACGGCGTCCTCGTGCGTCTAAACTCGGCGAATGAACCTAGGGTAGCGGCGGCTAGGCGATAACGGACCCCATGACCGCCGTATCAAGAGCTTGTTATCATGCCAGTTCTGACTAGCATTCCATCAGGAGCATAGTATACCTAATGTATGGACTTAGGGACTCAGGTCACTTGGGGCGAACAACTTACTCCGGCTGAGTTGGGACCGTGTCATCGACGAGGCGAAGTGGTGTTCTAGCTATGGTTCAGCTCCTAACCAGCTCAATCCGCAGTATGAGACATCACAATATCAGGTACTTACCATAGCAGGACCGGCTGTGTCACGAGGCTGCCCACAGGATAGGGGAAAGAACGACGTTGCTGCGCGAGGAGCTACAACTTAACTATCTGCTGGAGAGCCAGGTATACATGAGAGACTGTCTTTGTCCACCTACACAGTCCTGGGTCTACCCAAATCCTAACAGGCTGGCCACCAGTAACGGTAACGACTATATACCTTCCTTTGTCATTCTCCCGATCCACACCATATAGTTAAAAGGTTTCTTTTTTCTTTTTTTTTTTCCTCGTACAAAAAGTGGGAGCGATTTTGATGATTTCTTTTATTTCTGCCATTATGTGTATATGGAGTTCGAGGAGTACAAGGATATGGGGCTACGGAGCTACGGGGTTAAGTCAAACCACCCTTACTTGCCCCACCCTTACTTGCACCACCGATTTCCCATATAAAACCATAAAAACACGATATTTATAATTAATTAAATAAAATACTTATAAATATACAGTTTAAAAATTTAAATATGTAATTTTTTAATGATAATATAAAAAAATATATTATATAATATATATTAATAAATATTATAATAAATTAAAAAGTTTAATTTTTATTTTAATTTTTAAATATTTTCACATATAAAACGTTACATTTTTAATAAAAAAATAAAAGATTTATTATTATTATTTATATTTAATTAAAGAAAATTATATATAATATAAATTTTATATTATTTTAATTATTAAAATTTATATTTTAAAATAAAATAAACGTAATATTATATTACGTAATATTATTAAAGTTATTAACGTTAACAATTTTACGTATATTTTATATATAAAAATGTTAACGTATAAACTTTATAATATTTAATTAGTTAAAAAAATTAAAAAAATTATTTTTTTAAATTTTTATATTTATATTATATATAAAGTATTTAAATTTTTAAACCGTATATTTATAAGTATTTTATTTAATTAGTTATAAATATCATGTTTTTATGGTTTTATATGGGAAATTGGTGGTGCAAGTAAGGGTGGGGCAAGTAAGGGTGGTTTGACTTATAACTCTCAACCATACCCAGATGACCTACAAGACCTACAAGACTTAAAGAACCCCCATGACTTATGAAAAACGAAGGAAAAGGTAGAAAAGGGAGTAGATGTTCTTTCCTATGGGTGTCATTCACGAGGCTGGCTATAGGCTGGGAGAAAGAACAACGTTGTTACGCGAGGAACTCAATCTATCGCCTGGAAAGCCAGATTCATAATGGAATTAAACAAACCTAAGTATGCTCTCTCGCTGAATTACTTTCAATACCCTTCATGTACTAAGAAGTTTCTGAGATCATAAGATTGTGAGCTTGGAACATCAGGATTACTTTGAAAATCGTATGCTCGTAGTCTATCAGACAATGCCTAGACACGATGATAAGGTGCCTTGGGGGTACGAGAATTAGTACGATGGATTCTGGCCATGCCATTGGCTACCTTGGTAATCTTGACTTTGCTGGTAGTTCTGCGGTTGGTAGCTTTGTGGTTGGTGGTACTGGTCCGACGGAGGGTGACCCTGGTAAGGCGGCTGATACTGGTCAGGTCGATACTCTTGATGGGGCTGTTGCTGATATTGGTGATAGTTCGGCCGATGGTCTTGCTGTGGTCCTCCTTGCGGAGGGGGCGCGAATTGATTACTATCTCCGGGCAGTGTGCCGGGCTTTGGCGGTCCCAGGTTCACACCCTCATTCCCAATGTCATCCGGTACGGTGATCTTCACCTTCGGCAAGTATTTCTGTACCTTCTGCTCGACTATGTTCTGCACGAAAACCCAGCTTTCGCGCTCGAACTTTCGATGGCCTCCATTTACGACACTTAGAATACTCTCGCGCAGCATTTCCTGAACTTTTCGTACGAGACCGCGGATCTTGTTGACCAGTTTGGTCTTAATATCATCTCTGAAACCGCGGTCTGTCTGAGGTCCAGCGTCGCGTTCGAGTTGCGAGTCGAAGGGATTGCCACCAAGAATCTTCTCAAGAGGTCCCTGTAATTGATCGGGGAGGAATTCGAATAGCTCCTTCTCGATACCACCTAGAACCTTGCGGAACTCAAGGCGAACTTCTCTGTGGACTCTAGCCAGACCTGTGCTCAGCTTTTCGCTGATGACTTTAGAGAAGCCACCGCCGCTACCGCTTTCTCCCTCGCCGGTGTGGCCATCGCGGTCATCGAGGCCTCTCGACCTCTCTCCGTGATGCTTGCTTCCGAATAAACCTCCGATCCCCTTCACTAAATCCTTGACGTGGTCCTCAATCTCTCCCCTAGCACCATCTCCGATATCGCGGGTGCTCGTGTTACCGCGTAACCAGCGCTTTATGTGATCGAGTGCAATATGGGTAAACTGTTCGGCAATGGGCGCGTGGTGTTCACGCAGTTTCGCACTGACCTTATCCTTGATCTCGGGGCTGATGCGACGTGCTGTGTCTTCTGGGCTGCGCGCGACGTCTTTGACGTTGCTGCTGAGCACACCGAGAAGACCATCAAGCTCGAATCTCTGACCCCCTGGTCCCTGGTTATTATCCAGATGGTCTTGAACGGCATTGACGGCAGCGGAGAGGAAGCCCCGAACTCTATGGGAGGAATCGGAGTGGTTCTCTTCAAGGGACCGGGTGTCTCCCGAATCCGTGCGACCTTCGGTAAGGCTGAAAATGTCGCGCAAGTCGTCGCTTGTCTCATCGGCAATCTTGCTGAAGCTCCTTGTTAGGCCGACGATCTCGTTGGCGAAGGGTAGCGACTGGCCACCATAGGCGTTCGGGATTGCGTCATCCAGGCCCCTTAGCGTCCCCGGGAATGCAGCCCCATCACGATCCCCATCACGATCGAAAAGTGAGCGGAAGGCGTCGACGACCTGTGTCTCCAAAGCATCGATGGTCTTTTGTTGGAAAACGTCCAGCTCCGTAGCGATGCGGGGTTGAATCTGCGGGGCAAGCGAGTCGACGTATTCATCGACCTTCTTCATCAGCACCTCAGGAACCCCGTGGGAAGACATAGTTACGGCTTTTGAATGACGGCTAGACCAGTGAACTACTGTCCACATACATGTATGTTTCGGTGGTTTCAGCTGGTACCAAGTATTCAAGAGTAGAAAGGTAGCAGCCCAATATTACGTAACGACAGTACAGTCTACGATATTGTTCTGATAACGGTGAGATGCCGTTTCATTCCGTTTGGCTGCCAAGATATTGGACGTGTGTTTCGTGGAACCTCTTGGCACATGCAGACATGTAGTGAGTGGATGACATTTCTTGCAACGTACCTCGTGATATCTTCGCCATGGACAGTCTCTTTATGTTAGTAACAACTGGCCCTGATAAGCGCAGCTTGATTCCGTACATTATGATTAGGTGAAATTAGAAAGACCTTCGATGCACCGCGAAAGTCTTCACTGAATGACCCGAAATCATAACGAGAGTMCCCCGTGGCGCCACCGGCCACAACACTCATAAACCGTGAATAATGCAATTAGGGCCATAGTTTCGTTTTTCCTAGTTAGTTTAAATTTCTCCTAGTTATCCCGTCACCGTTTTAGGCTTTAATGAATACCAGAGGTTAAGAGAGTTTGGTTTTGGTAGAGCTGGGTGGTTGAAGCTGAATCTAGGACTCAGACGATGATTGTGTTATCCTATTGGACGAGCTACTACGACGTATCGGACACAGTCACTCGACTAGCTATAGTGAAAGACAACTTATGATGGGATGATAGAGAATGGATCACTATGATTCATCTCAATATACCTGTTGTAAGTATAGCCACGTGTATCCAGATGTCCTCATCATATCCAATGGGAAAGCGCCCGTGGAACTAACAATCACAACAGCTATTCGACTTCCCGTAACTCTCTGTTGACATTGTTAAAGATAAATATAGGATCCCTGTACACCGCTAAACGTACTCTTTGCGAACCCGAACTGGGAATAGTAGCAGGGATACTTCCTTCATGTTAGTTCTATTTTAATGTGAATAAGACGGACCTCGCGGAGGGGCTCAGCATATCTAAACTCGAGTCTACAAATATCTAAGGAACGCCTAAATAATTGACTTGGTCCAAATTGGTATTTTTCCTCACTCACTATAGGATTAATATAATTTTCTTTTCATTTACTACAACTTCACAATATACCAACTGGAAGCTGCTTATGCGGAGAAATCCAGATAGCCTACGAGGGTGACCGGGTAATCGGGTAAGTGAACTTGAACTCATATCATTAGGTATATGACACCTTAACTGATGAATGTAGGCAATCTGCTACTGTCATGATGACCGCAAAATGGCAAACATGCAGGTCTTCCAGGTTCTAAAAAGTGGCTTTTCAGTGACTAAGGGCCAGCCGAAAACATATGCAAAGGTGTCAGATCATGGAAACGTAAGTAATCCTATCAGGGACTCTTCAGACTCACATGCTTATATCTGTTGACTTATCCTAGGAGATCACAAACCATTTCTGTGAAACATGTGGCACAACTCTATACCGCAGTAGTGGCGCAGAAATAAATCATGATAAAATAGGGGTTTGAGCTGGAGTACTAGATGAAAAAGGTATTTTAGACAATCCTCCGGCCATAGAGGTCTATGTTGAGAGGCGCCCACCTTGGGTGAAGCAAGTAGAAGGTGCTATACAACTCAATGGGAAATATGAGATTGTTTCTTAATCTGTCTCAGGCCTCGAGAAGTGTACCTGGCTATTAGAAATGAACACACTGTTTCCCATTAATAGTTGGCTATGTACGTTACGAGTCGTATATTCACTTGTATTTTCTAGTAGTCTTTATACGGTGAGCTGAGGAGTACCACTACTCTTATCGTAAAATAAGTGACTTCCAATATCTTGAAACAGAAGATCTTGGACAAGAGAACATGTTACGATGTTTGGATAGAGATGCAAGCCTCAACATCACTAGTGATATCTTGTATTCACTAAGGTTTATAGACGTATGTATATAAGCACTTGAACCTTGAATCTCGTTAATGAAATCTACTGAAGACCTCCGGCATTCTACCAAGTTCTATTTCAAGTTCAGCCGAGCTTTACCGCTCCTTGGTCTTCCAAGCGCCGATGCCCCGTCTTACCCCCTGGTGTCGGGGTTATTCCCCATGATCCAACCCCAGATTCAGCCTTGGCTAGAACCGCAATTTGGCCCCTGGAGCATTCTAGACTTCGTCAATCCACTCCAAAAAAAATATTTTAAAAGACGCGTCGCCACATATTCGGCCCTGTGTCAGGTAGGGGATAGGTAGGGGGGCGAACAGGAAATAGTCGCCCGCCCAAGAGGACACACGTATTTAGTCGTCTACGTGTAAAAAAGAAGTACCTCTCCGGAAAACCTGGGAGAACCAGAAAAAAGCCCTATTTGCCCCTATTCATATTGAACACTATTCCCAGATGGAAGTGGTGGCTAGAGGGCTACTATCGGCAAGTCCTCGAATAAACAGTGGCTTGGCTTGTCCACCTAATATATATACTTAGGAAGGGGATCGGATATCTACCCGAGATGTGAGCGTAGCATGTTTACAGTATCATTTAGGTAATCTTGCCGAGTTGCTCGGTGGTTAGGAAGACAGGACCTCGGAAACATCCCGTGACACTGGAATCTTAGACGCGGCATATCCATTTTAAGAGCTGGGGATGAATGTTTTGCCATACTCTTGAAAGCTGGCTGTTCCTTACCAAAGTCTCCCATGTTGCATCCATTCGAGAACATCGACTCATCTATTCACAAGGTGAGCCGCATTCAAAGTTTCAACCGACGCGGCCCGTCTGAATGGCTCCATATTCACTCGGATCTGAATAGGGGATATGGCGGCAACAGAGGTAGCCAGTCACGGACGGCGCAGATATTGAAAGCGCTTCGACGATATTTGGAATTGTCCCCTTGACCTGGATGCCCTTGAAAATGATACTTGTCGTCTTTCTAGCGTGCCCAGGCTGAAAAGTGACGTAGGGTGGTTCGGCGTCTGCCTTCTCTTCATCGAGGCTATGAGTCGAAATCACTCGTCCGTTGACCCGTGATGTAAACAAAGCCTTTACGAGCTTCAAATGATTCGTGCGAAAGACCCAAGATGCCTGTGAGTAACCCTATCATCATCAAGAAGAGCCCCTACAATTTCATTTGACCGAAACGCCCAAAGCAGGTCTCAGTCCTTTTACCCGGTGCGGGCCTATTCGAAATATGCTGCTTATTCGTCCGAGAATATTAGCCTCTAAGCTTGTCCCTCGTGGAGGGATAATAACGTGCCGAGACTTTTCTGGAAATTCGATAAGTTGGGTACCATCCATGTTAATATTAATAGTATATCGACACTTCGGCAGTTAATAAGCAAAGGGGGAGCCTTGGTTCCCCATTGTGTGCCTTGATCTACATATATCTCAGCCATGCCCGGCTACCGGTCACATCTGATACACCGTTCTGCGTATCATCCAGCACAGTCTATGACATCAAGTTCTTGCAAAATGTTTTGGACTACTCTCCTCTTCGCTGCGCTCGCCGAAGCGGCGCCCCAGTTTGGCGGTGGGTTCGGCGGTACCACTATGCTTCGATTCGGATGCCCGAACGTGGTTATCGACCGACTCGACCCCCTGGTTAACCCCGGCCAGATCCCCTCCGCACACGTCCACCAGATTGTAGGAGGAAATGCCTTCAACGCTACGATGACGACGGACGATGTTTCGGCAGCTGCTACTTGCACGACCTGTCAATTCAGCGAAGACTTCAGTAACTACTGGACAGCCAACCTTTACTTCAAGGCTCGCAATGGCACGTACAAGCGTGTGCCGCAAAAGGGTCACGCGTAAGTGTCTTACGGTTCTCTTGTATCTTCATTCCTTGCTTACTCTGCTTCAGGTTGCAATTCAACGACCAGTTCAGTACCCAAACACAGGGCGGTATTCTAGTTTACTACGTCTCTGCTCAGCCTGGAAAGATCACTGCTTTCAAGCCGGTTAGTCCCTTCCAATCGTGACTATTAAGTGGGATAGGAGTCCTGATAGGTAAATCTTAGGGTTTCCGTATGCTTTCTGGCGACGCGATGGCGCGCTCCAGGCCCGACAAGACTCTCCAGAGACAAAACTGCTTCCGATGCTACACTGGACCCAACTACGGTGGTGATGTTGGCGCTCCTTGCATGGACAACAAGTTAGTATCCTACTCCCGACATTTTAGCGTGTTCATTAGCTTACCATAAAATAGTGTCGACTCTGAGGCTCTGCCCAACAAGATTTGCCCGGGTGGTATCCGATCCAACATTCTCTTCCCCACGTAAGTTCCCCCTATTGTTGTCCGTGAAACACGGGGGTATCCTAACAGTTAATCCAGTTGCTGGGATGGAAAGAACCTGGACAGCCCTAACCACAAGGACCACGTTGCCTACCCTACATCGGGCCCGGCCAACTTCCTCAGCTTGGGTGGCAACTGCCCCTCGACTCACCCGGTCAGAATCCCGCAACTCATGTACGAAGTGTAAGTAACACTGAGATTCTTTTATTTATTTGCCCAGTCATTCTGACTGGTTATTATAGCGTCTGGGACACCACCCCATTCAACGACAAGTCTATTTGGCCTGAGGATGGCTCTCAACCTTTCTACCTGAGTACCGGAGACAACACCGGTTACGGCCAGCACGGCGACTACGTTTTCGGCTGGAAGGGTGATGCTCTCCAGAAGGCCATGGACACTTCCGGCTGCATGGGTGCTCGATGCGCCAGCCTCCAGACCCAGCAGATCACGACGGCACGACAGTGCTCCGTCAAGAAGGTTGTTGCTGAGGACGAAGACGGATGTAAGTTGMCCTGCCATTAACCCTTTTTGTAACATATCTAACTGGTCAATAGGGCTCACTGAGCTCCCCGGTGTCACTATGCCCATGGCATAAATAAGTCTATAAAGAGGAGTCTGGGGTGGAGGATTGGATTGGTTCATAGAAGGAGGATAGGAAGAATGTAATACTGTACGAAGCAGGAAACTAGAGCTGGGTTAACATGACTACTGGTACAGCTACTATGTAGTGGACAACTATTCCTTCAGTAGAAAATTGTTAACCTTAACTATACCTACCCGTTGATTTTGACGATAGTGCCATTTTGTATGATAAATGTAATTCAAGAATCATACGACTATAGCAATTATTCTTGACGGGGAATCAGGTAATTTTAGAGACTAGCCGGTCACCTCAGCCACCCTGGATGTCTCGCTGCTGGAGATGAGAGGTAGACAGGTGTTCTACGCGGCCCCACTTTAAGCCCCTGGCTGGTCAGAGGAAGTACTCTGGGGTAGGAATATGTTATTCGTTTGCGTCCTTTGATTTCTCCATGGTCTTTGGTATGTGCCACTGCTTGAAAGACGTCCGTTCGCATTAATGAAATACGAAGGTAGTGAGGTTGGGGCTAAGAGAAAGCCCCTGGAGTGGCCGTGGAACGCGAATGAGACAGAATCAGAAAATATGACAAGGAAGCGGACATCTTGTCAAGCCTCGACTCTGTATAGACACACCACGACCGCATGGGGTGAAGCCTAGCCTAAGTAAAGTATCTCGTCGAATAACCGAGGATGGTAGAGTTAATCTTATTGACCATTCGATGCCATACTAGATACCCCATAACACACAATTCAAAGCCTACCCAATACCGCCCTAATACTCATAAGGTACGCGGCACAACCTACAAGTAGGTTGTTAATCTGATTTTCCCCTCTCGCCTTATCTCCGTCTCCTAAGCCCAATATCCAGCTTCAACGGCTTCCTCAAGAATCCCTCTCTAGTCTCCATCCCCTCCTGCTTCAGAAAGACATCATACCGCCTAGACCACGTCGCCGCAATCATTTTCATCTCCATCTCAGCCACATTGCGGCCAACACAAGCGCGCGGGCCCGTGCTGAACGGCACGAAAGCATTGCGCTGCCTTGGCGTCGCATTCTCCCACCGCTCGGGCCGGAACTCGTCCGCGTCAGGCCCCCAGATCTCTTGTGAGTGGTGCATGGAGTACGTGGGCACGCTGAGCACGGTGCCCGGCGGGAAGTAATGCCCGTGGATCTGGACGCCCTGGGAGTCGGGCGGGATCACGCGCGGTAGTCCGATGCCGGATGTGGAGTGGATGCGCAACGTTTCGTTGATGACGTTCTGCAGGTATGGCAGGTTCTTGATTGTATCGTACTCGGGGACCTTGACGTGGTCGTTCGGGATCGCTACATCGAGCTCCTGCTGTAGCTTCTGTAGCACGCCGGGCGTCCGTGCCACGTGGTACAGCAGGGCGCATGATGAGTTGGAGGTTGTGTCGGATCCGGCGATGAGCTGTGTGAGTGCTTCGGCTGTGAGCTCCTCGCGACATAACGGTTCGCCCTTGTCGTCACGCCCTTCCTGTAGTCGGGCGAGGAGATCCCTGCGGTTGATGTCAGGAGGGTTCTCGAGACGGTCCTTTACGCGCGCGATGGCGATACCGGCGAGGTTCTGCACGGCAGCTAGGCCCTTGCTGAAGAACGGGTCTGGGAGCCATTTGGCATATGGTAGAAGCTGCGGAAGACAACCGAGAGTAGCCGATACCTCTCCGCGACGGTTGAGGATCTCGACAGCTGGTAGGTACACGGGAGCGGAGTCTACTGCCATGCGTACCTCGGCCATGTCGGCCCCCGCTTTCAACATGCCGAACGGAGCACCGAATGCCAAATCTCCGATCGTGTCGAAAGCTACATAGTTGAACCATTTCAGGCAGTCGATATACGCCGTCTTGTCTGCGCCGGGAGCCTTCTGGACTAGTTCGTCCCATCTGTCGACGAATACCTCAAGGTTCTGATGGATGTAAGGCTCAAACTGTGCTATCGCCTTCGGGGCGAAGGTACTTGAGATCAGCTTCCTCTTGCGAGTATGCTCGGCGCGATCCCGAGTGTTGAACAGGCCGCGCCTAATGGACACGAAGGCATCGTAGAAGTCTGACTTGAGAAATCCGTTGCCGTGGCCGTAGACAATTTGAATGGCATCGTCATCGGCGATGCTGATATGGTTTGGTTGGATCCGCACGACTGGCCCTAACTTCTTGTGGACCTCGTCCACAATGATGTGGCGTTTCCCTCGTCTAGCAGTATATAGGAGCCATAAGTTGGTGAACTGCGCCGGGAAGGGTGCAGAGATATCGCGAAGGTGACCGTATGTCACCAGGTATGGGTAAAGGTAGTAGGCCACAAGGGCAACAAACCCAGCCACCAATGTCCAAGGTGATATAAGCTGATCGAGGATTGCCATTACAGTCGCGAGCTGTGTATATCAGATAAGTAGGTGTGTTTTGCTGATGAGCCTCGTGTGTGAAGTTAAATGCCTCCCTGTCATGTATACCGCTGAGGATTCGTTTCTGCCTGCTCCCCACAACTTGTCGAGAGGAACTGAGAGCAATGCACCTACATCAGCCTTTTATGATAGGGGCACCTACGTTATTTCGAGTTCACTCACTTCCAGAGATCGATGCGGAGTAATCAACATGACATGACACCCCGCGTATTTGTAAGTCGGTAGGAGTCGTCGGGATGTGCAAGGCAAAGCTTGAAGTATGCACTTGGCTCCCTAGCGCCACCATGGCACGCGTTACGGCGGGAACTAGGACGTGGCGCATGCAGGGKGAACAAATGCCTCCAGGAACCCCTGGTACTCTCTCCCTAGATGGCCACCACATCTGCGACACGGTGCAAACATGCACCAATGATAAAGACTGCAAAAGCTGGAAGGCATCAAGTTAGGGGGAGGGGTAGCATATATCTGAACCAACACTGCAGAGTTGAAGTAGTACGGGAACTGAGATCGGTATCTAATGCGTACCTAGTCATTAGCCGTGTCAGCATCCGACTTGACAGGAAAACTGAGATCTGATATCAAATTCTCGCGCCAGAGGAATTATTTCTGTGGTCGCGCCGGTGCCGTTGGCATACTGATTGAGCATCGCCTGGCCATGCCTTGCTAAAGAATTTCTCAATGGAGTGGGCCCCTTTTATGAAGTTGATATTAGAGTACACGCTGCTAAACCGAAGCTGTACGCGGACTAAAAACGGTGAGCCGGAAGTCATTCCCGTTGAGGATTTATGGTGCAAGTCAGAATTGGCCCCGCATTGAACCGCACGCTATGCCCACTTAACGAACTATGATAGGGAGATGCATATTTGAATGAATATGAGCAGAAATATGCGCTAAATACGTAGATGTAAGAGCCAGGTATTCCCCTGTACTAGGGTAATATTTGCATCGTCAAGCTGACGCAAGGTCTAAACTTCCCGCGAGCCTACTGGACCGCTCTGTTACCCGTGATCCATTAAGGTATGGGCTGGCGATGAAGGACTCAATTCCATTAATGAATTTCGAAATAGACTATTACGTTTGTCCCGAGGTGCTTGATTGATGGAATTATCGATCCCCATCCGATTCTTGGCTATTACCAGCGATCCGGACCTCGGCTATCAGTTGGAGATTTCGGGTACGCTACACGGAGACGCACGGGGACACACGGGATGAAAGGTGCAGAGACATGACGCAATTGAGAGTGTATCACATTGTGGGAGCGTACTCAATCTATGGAAGAGCAGTGTTAGGTTTGAGTCATGCTGTATCATATTTTTGACCGTAACTACCTAGGTACTCAATAGAGAACTACCTATGCCCGACAACGCCCCCATTCACCCAATTCAGTTAACTCATAGCTTTCCGGCTGTGCGGAAGTCTTCGAAGGCCTCGATGACACGGGCCTTCATGGTCTTCTCACCCTCTCTCACCCACACACGAGGGTCGTACTTCTTCTTGTTCGGCTTGTGGGGGCCCTCGGGGTTGCCAACTTGGGTCCTCAGGTAGTCAATGTTGTTTAGGATGTAGTCTCGGTGGCCGACTAGGTAAGCCCACTGGAGATCTGTGTCGAGGTTGACCTTGACCACACCGTGGGAAATGGCCTCCAAGAATTCAGCCTTGCTGGAGCCGGAGCCACCGTGGAAGACGAAGAAGACAGGCTTCTTCTGGCCGTCGTTGAGCTTGGCAGCGACGTGGGCCTGGTGCTTGCCGAGCAGTTCGGGGTGAAGTTTTACGTTGCCAGGTTGGTAGACACCGTGGACGTTACCGAAACCAGCGGCAATGCTGAAGAAGTTGGAGATGGGGCTTAGCGCCTCGTAGATGGCGAGGATATCCTCGGGCTGAGTGTATAGGGAGTTGTTGTCGACATCCTCATTGTTGACACCATCCTCCTCACCACCTGTCAAGCCAACCTCCATTTCTAGCCATAGGCCTAATGGTTGCGATCGCTTCAGGTATTTAGCTGTCGTCTCAATGTTGTACTTGAGGTCCTCCTCTGATAAGTCGATCATGTGGCTGCTGAAGAGGGGTGTGCCGTGCTGCTTGAACCAAGCCTCGTCGGCATCGAGCATGCCGTCTAGCCATGGGAGTAGCTTCTTGGCGCAGTGGTCGCTGTGCAGGATGACGGGAACACCGTAGATGGGAGCGATCGCGCGGACGTAGTGAGCCGCAGCGACAGCGCCAGCGATGGAAGCTTCTTGGTTGGTGTTAGAAATAGACTTGCCAGCGAAGAAAGCAGCACCGCCGTTGGAGACTTGGATAACGACGGGGGATCTGGATTCCTTGGCGGCTTCAAGGACGGCAACGACAGTAGAGGATGAAGTGACGTTGACGGCGGGGAGAGCGAACTCGTTCTCTTTGGCGTATTGGAATACCTAGAGAGGAAGCGCACGTTAGACATTCTCCTTGGAGATTAGCATGGCAGGAAGATAACTTACCTTCAAGACATCCTGGCCGTAGATGACGCCAGGCTTGAGGTTCAGCTTATCCATCAAACCCATTGTGAATTGAGTAATGCAGAGCAATTGAGGGGATATAGGGTCTTTGTCTGAGTGTCAAGGTAGTAGCAGATGATTAGGAGGATAATGTAAGAAACACAAATGCTTGGAAGAGTGTATTGTTTGTTGTAGAAGCAGTGAGGACTCTGAGGGAATTAAAGCAGTGACGGCAAGAAAAAGTTGAACGAGGAAGAGGGGGCCCACGGGCTTTGGAGGGGCTGTTGGGTCAGACCAGATCCACGGTGACGCAGACGGCCGAGAATTTATTATGGAGGCGAGGAAGGTACTATGGAGAGCTGGGACCCGGATTATTACGCGAGTGCCAAAATTGTATCATCTACTGACCAGTTGACTAGTTGTCATTCTGGTCAAAGCTCCTTTCTGGCCTTTGGCTTTCCACTAGTGGCTCATCTGCCGTTCCGGATACTTTACGGAGAAACGGACGGGTATCTCGAGTTTCTTCAGACATCTGTACCTGGTAGCAGATCTAGGTAATATGCCGGCGAGCTTGAACGTTTTACCCCTCCAAAACGTCAGGTCCAGCTCGGGACGTCAAGGTGGGGTAACCCGAATGATTTCGGAAGAGGGCCAAGCAAATGGCGTTCAACGTTTAGCAATACGTAATAATCTATTTTGCAGTCCTCTCTGAGTTATCTACCTTGGTATAATCATGAGTTATACGAATAGAGATTTTCACATCGAAGCGGTATGACAATTGAGAGGAAACGCTGAAGTCAATGGCAAGTCAATTGCGGAGCACCTTTCATCATCAGATGCAAGCTATGTCACAGATGTCACAGATGTTGCAGTCCAGCAGAATTGCCCCGCCAAGAACCCCCACCATTCCATTTTATTGAGCTTCTTATCTTATCGGTGCCGAATTGTCTCGACTATGAGGTATGTACCTATTTCCATGAACATCCATGCGTTCATGTTCGACATCTTTTTACGTTATCCTATACACTTACAAGTAGCATTTGCGAACCTCATCAGTTGCCTCCTAATTGTTATAGCATCGTGCCTTTTCTTTCCTTATGTTCTACTCGCCGCAAGCTGCCCCCCCGCAGCCCCGATGACAGCTCTTCGATGGGCCGTCACTGAACTAGGGTCATACTCGAAACTGCGCGGTATACTTGAGTAACGCTGCAGTGAGTCTTGGCTTGAGGCCTTTTCCAGTCGAATTCGCGCTTCATCAAGACACGGATATTTCCTAGGATGGTAAGTAGAAGCCTACCTAGATGTTATACCCAGGTCCCAATAGACTTGCGACCAGGATGGGTTACGCTTTCAGTCCGACCAGACGATGAAGAGGTAGGGATTTCGAAAAATACTCAAGCGTAATACACCCCATGTTCATGTTCATGTTCATGTGGACATTGAAACTAGAATTCCTAGTTTTCCTCCAACCCATCACGTCTCTTTGATTACACATTCTCCTCCTCACTATCCAATTGACTTTTGGAATTACTTCCATGCCTTCATACGTCAACGAGTGGGGAGCTTGACTTCTAAGCCCACTCTCGAGAATGGATCTAGTGTTCAACGCTATAACACAGTGCCAATCAACGACGCCACCACCTATGAGGTTGCAGTGAAAATCCTGCAAACATGCACTACATAAGAACGTTATTAGTGAAAAATCCTCATCCAGCGAATCATCGCCAGTGACAGCGGCGCAGTGGCGGAGTGGTCTAACGCGATAGACTAGAACAATTTCTGAGAGCATCAATAGTGTTCCTCAGTAGGTCTCTAGCCCATCTATTCCCTTCGGGGGCGTCTGTTCGAATCAGGCCTGCGTCGTATTTTTCTCCTTTTTTACCTTCTACGAATCCTGTCTCGCAGCACTATTATCTGCAATACTATATATAGTATAGTGTGTCTGTGTGTGCCTTCGAAAGGGCTCGCACAGAGAAGCGGGCCCATCTGCCATTTACTGTTGTCTCAAATTTGATAGGGCTAGCTTCGCTCTACCTCCCCTTTAAGCCTCCGAGTCAGCCAAAGATACAATTTTGTATATAAACGGCTATTCAGGTAATCAAGGCTTTGCCATTGTTCTATGCATGATACCTTTTTAAACCATGCGGCACAGATACAGTAGCCTGTGTTGCTGGCGTGGTCCTTAAATCCCTGACTCGAGTCTATTTGACCCGGTAATCTGGATCAGCCAAGCTTGACATGGAGTAGTGACTGAGAGGTAACCAGTACAAAGTCATTATCAGGTAAATAACAAAGACGGCTGTACGGAGATAGAGGACAATATTCTTTGTTCTGTTTCTTACTTACTTGTTAAATATCATCGCCGGCTTATAATGAACAGAACCTTTGTAGTTTGAAGGTATATAAACCCTGGGAACTTCGGCTGCGCTATCCTTGTCTTGCCATATCACACACAGACTATCATATCTCTAATCTAACATCATGACTTCGCAAAGACAACAGAAGCCCACCGCTGTGGAGAAGCAAGAGCTGGAGTTCATTCAGCAACTTCATTTGAAGGAGCCGGCCCTCAGTGAAGCTCAGCTGATTGAGAGACTGAAGGCGCATACAGGACGACAGCCCTCCAAATTGGTGCTGAGAGCAACCGGGCTGCATGTTGACCCGTACAAGGAAGCTCGCGAAGTTATTTCTTGGAAGGGAGGTCGCTGAGTATGATGCGGGGTGTGTTGATCGCCTAAGTGAAGTCATAGCCGCTATAGATTCACTAGGTACCTACATGAAGGGATCTTAGGCACAGAATAGCGATAGTAGTTCGTAGATTAGGTACGTTAGGTACCTAAGTTACTGCCTCTCATCAATATACTTCCATATCCCAGCTTGTGAACTGTGGGAGTCCCACTACATAGTTGCGAAAGAGTCACCCATAACTAGTAACGTTCAGAAGGCGTAAGGGCTGGTCTCCAGGGGATTAATGCCAACATTAACCAATCAGCTTTGAGCTTTATGTTCGATATTTAGCCCAGCCTAACCTAGAGATATTGTACGAATGGGCTTACGGGGGCGCGGTGGCTGTCTGCCAGTGCAGTGGGTGAAATGAATTTCCATAGGTGGTTAATAATACATATGAACAGTTGATATTACTATAAATAAATCGCGTTTTAGGCGTGTTATTGCGGTTGCTAACCTTCTGATCCATTCTCATACGATGCTAAACAACGCTATATTTCATCCTCCATTTTGGGGGCCGAATAGACAAAATTGGAGCCTTTAGCACGAATGCCTGCCATCTCTATTACCAATCACTAGCTGAAATATGCATGCGACATTAGCGTAGTATCCTCCCTACTGACCAAGCCTAGACAATCAGGTATCACCAATTGAATGAATTAACAGATACCGGGTTATGACTGCTTTTGTACAGACCCTGGCAATGGGATGTTGCCTAGTGCTCAGCCCTGAAGTCTCCCCACTACCTGGAAACTAGGATCATAAGAGCTTTAAATGATTGAAAGATCGTAGCCTTGGGAATTCTAATTCATGTATGCTCTTCCGCCACGGTAGACTGGATGAAATTTTGCCTGAGTGAAGGCTGCTATGGCAAAGGCTGCGCGATCCGACCCCTCCTCCATGGAGGAGATGTGGCGGGATGCCACTATTAGATTCAATGAGCGCACGGGGATGAATGTCGATTTGAAACCTCCGAAGACGCTAGATGATTGTATTAAAGAATTAGAAGACAGTCGATATCCGGATGAATCTGAAGAGAAGTCAGGTAAAGAGAAGTTGCAGGACTATGGCATCAATATCCTCCGGTGTCTAAAGCTCCTTGGTGGTGTGGCTGCCCAAGGAGCGGACATAGTCAGTATCCCTTCCACCATTTCGTGGGCATATCAAGTTAATGAAGAAACGCTGACTTTGTGAAAGATCTTTGGAGCACCATCTAGTATATGTTTCAACGCGCTGTTCTTGCTACTAGATATTCCAGAGCAGCTCAGATCCTTCCGTGAGGCCATCGAAGGGCTCTTCGAAACACTGGCACCTTGTCTTAGCGTTTTCCGAATATACGAAAGAATGGACCAGTTCAATGAGATCGAGCCCGAACTTAAACAAGCTATTCATGAAGTTATGATCTGCTTCGTTGACATTTGTGCCCTTTCCATCCAGCTCCGGGACTCAGGCAAATGGCGCAAATTCAAGTCCAGAATGAAGCATATTCTTATCAAAGACGACTCCGGAATTAAGGCGGAGCTTGAGAAGTTCGAAAGGCTTACGAAATCCCATTACTCAATACAGTCAACACAAACGTTAAAGGTAGTGTTGGATACAAGGGGTGATCTTACCGAGTATTTCGATAGAAAGTCTGAAAAAAGCCAGCAGATAGCAAATGATGTCGCAAGCCTCAAAGCTGCTGATGACAAGCGAAACTCAGAGGACTCCAAACGCAAGTATATCGAGAACATCAAGAAAAAGTTGGGCATAGATGATTCGGTTTACAAGMCCTCTAAAGAGAGATGCGACAAGCCGAGGAAAGACTCCGTTCCAAATACAGCATCATGGTTCATGGATCACCCTGAGTTTCTGAGATGGGCGGAAAGGGATGACAAGGAATCAGACAAGTTGTTTATCCTCACAGGTGCTCCAAACACAGGGAAATCCGTCATCCTCTCTGCTATGGTGCATTACCTTCGGTCGACGTATGAATCAACTGCTAGGCACTCGCCGAGGACACTAATTGCTGCGCACTTCTTCCCGAACACTATGGCAAAGGATGACCAGGACAAACGGCCCATTGCAACAGCTCTGAAATGTATTGCTATCCAACTGGCAGACCAGGATAGCGTGTATGCAAAAACCCTTTCTCAAGCTTGCAACAGTAAGAGCGACAATACCGATTTCTTTCGAGACGCAAGTTGCCAAGAACTCTGGGACTTCCTCCGCATAGGGTTACCCAGAGGTAACGTAACACATTATATTGTCCTTGATGGCATCGGCGGATTACCAGAAGAATCTTCGGACGATAGGGAACAGAAGGAGCAGTTGCTCAACATCATTTGCAGCTCTGCCAAATCGTCAGTACGAGTGCTGTTATCCGCGAGACAAGACATGTTTCGGAACACAGAGCTGCTACCTTCTCATTTCAACCTTGAGATTGAGCAGAATAATAAACCAGACATTCAGAAATACATTGAACATTMCCTCCGGTCCGGCGATATCTTCCAGGACCCTAAAGACGAGCCGCTTAAAACAAAGGTCTCAAATAATCTAGCCAAGCAGGTGCATGGAAATTTCAATAAAGCGAAGGCCGCTCTCGAGAATATCAGAGAAGTCGTTGCTTCCGACGGACTGGAGTCAGATATCGACAGGATTCTCGACGAGTCGAACATGAACGAGAAGCAGATTACGCAGGCGGTAATTAGCCAATTGGAAGAGAAACTGACTGGAGACGAAATTGACGAACTGAACGAGCTCCTTATATGGGTCATCTGTGGCAAGGTCTTCTTTCATGTCGATGAGCTCAATGCTGCATTGATACTTCGTTCCAGGAGAAGAGGGACTCTAAGACTGAAGAAGAAATTAGAGGGTAAATACTCTAATATCCTGACAATTAGAAGAGACGACACGGTAGTTGTTACAGACGACATGGATGATGTTCTCACGACGAGGAGAATTAAACTAAGGAGTGTCGACGATACACTAACTTTCACAGCGACGATTACGATCACCAAGGGCGACCTTCGAAGCGTCCAGTCGTTCTTGTGGAGTCTGTCCCAGAAAGTCGACTCCTTGGCCCATGACACATTCGGGTTTGAGCAGATTTCCGAGCAGAAGGGTGTGAAGAATAACATCCAAGTCAACGAAGTCGACGCGCATTTAACCATAGTGCGACGAACCTTTAGTATGCTTGCTAGTGAGCCGACTAAGGAGTCTGAACTACTCGGCGTCTATCTTATCGATTTTCTACCACAGCACCTAAAAGAGCTGTTAGAAAAGGCAACAGGCTATGACGAGCTAACGCCACCTCAGAAACAGGAGATAGGCGAAGGTCTTTTCTCACTTTTCGTAAGCGGCGAAGCTGTAGAAAGGCACTGGTATAGTTGCCGTAATGCTATTTGGTTTCGCGCATCAATCGAAGTAGAAACCTTCCGGAAATGGCTGGAAGACCCAATCGCTATTAGCCGTTTAGGGCGGCTTGATCGAGAGTGGCTGAAAAAGGTCCAAGCCAACTCAAATCCAAACCAGGCTCTGCTTGAGAATGTTATGCGAACCGTTGCATGGCACTGGTTATGTGACAGAGAGTGGAACGCTGTGAAGGCATTCCAATGGCTCAGGGGGTTCCTTCAAATGCCAGCTCCATCACGCAGGGAAACACGGAGTCACGTGGAGGATGACGGTGGTGATTCTGGCAGTACCTCTGGCTCAATCATAATAGACGACGATATAACCTCGGTTGAAGAGGTAACAGAGTGGTGTAAAGGGGTACACGTAATAACTAGTGACGAAGCTAAGGCTCTTATGAACGAGCGTCTTGGAGAAACTTATCTTGGCGAAGGCGAATTCTTGAAAGCAATCGAAGCATTCGGCAACTCTATGAGCCTAGTAAATCCTGGATGGAAGTGCCTTGAAGGATTATCCAGAGCTTTGGCCGAGAATGGACAATACGGAAAGGCCTGCGAAGAAATGGAAAAGGCATTGCAACTTCTAGGCGACGGAGACAATCCAGAGAAAGATCTCCTTCTCAGCGCGAATTACAGACGTCTCGCCGAATGGCAGATTGAACTTAAGCAGCCTAGACGTGCCGTTGAATATGCTAAGCGGGCCATGGAGCTAGCTCCAGACGATCATAAACCTCAGTATGAGCTTCTGAGGATCTATCTTGAGAATGACTTCACCAACGACGCTGCGAGTCTTCTCAACGCTCTCGTTGAGGCTGGAAATCGACGGGACGGAGCCAGCCGATTTGGACGGATCCTAGTTGACATGCTAAATGCGGGAAAACCTGAAGTCACATTTGGGAGATGTTTCATAGTGCTCTCTAAAGACCCAGGAGCATTTACCGGTGTCCTGCGACAAATGGATCTTGCTATTGACCATGTAAGAGAAAAATACGGAGTCACTGACAACCTGGCAAAGCTATTCCTCTATAAAGGCATCGCTCTTTACCGCTATGGCGTAGAAGAGGAATGCATCCAAGAGGCCTTGCGATGCTGGGAGCAATGCCTTGGTCTTGACACGTTTAATGGAATTTGGGGTTACACATATATTGAAGCTTCGACTTGGATTTGTGGGCATTATTTTGACCAAGCGAAAGCGTTAGGGGAATCAAGGTCCCCTGACGTTGAGACATATGTCAAAAGGATGAATGACATTGCCACCAAGGGTCCCCCCTTATACAATCTAGGACCGAAGATATACCTTGCAAGCTACTATGCCAGGTTTCTTAAGGATAAATCGAAATCTCGGGGAATCTTACAGGCATATATCGATTCGGCCTTTGGTTTGCTTTCTGACGATATATCCGATAACGATGGCGATGGATACTATCAATTGGCTGAAGCCCTATTGTATTGTGGCAATGAAATGGACGCCCTGTCCGCGTTTTTACTCCCATTGCCTCCGTTTACATCGTCGGTCAAGGGAGATATCATATCATGGATACTCGAATCAGAAACGGAACAAGAGAGACTCTTAAGTGATAAATTGGCTGCCACTATCGACGAAATCAGTTCTAGAAGCTCAATTGAGGATCAGATGGGACTTGCGCGAAACCGTATCGAGCGCATTCTCCGCGATATTGACCATAAGGAAAGTGCCAGCCAAGAGGTTAATACAGATAACGACGAAATCGACGTAACTCCAGCCCCTCAGACCACTACAAATTCTAGCGGGGTGGAAATGAAGGCCACGTATGAAAGGATTCGATCGAGAATGACTCAATGGCTGAACGCCTTTAGATTTGGATTGAGGCGCTGGTGTGATGTCTGTGATACGATGTGGGATCTCGAACATGCGATGAACCACTGCAAATATTGCTACAACATAGACTTCTGCGATGGGTGCTTGAACAAGCTAAAAGCTGGAAAACTTGAGATGCCTTCCCTTGAGACGCATTGCAATAAAAGCCATGACTGGCTGCGCCTACCTCCATGGGACAAGGAGACATATTTCCGTGCACTGCGGAAAGAAGTATATACAGGTGGCCGTATTGACGACGAGGGAAGACGGATAGAGGGAAAACTGGTCCCTGTGGCCGAGTGGCTGGATGGACTCAAACAAGAATGGGCGACGAAGGAAGAGTAATCTGAACGAGCTGTGACTCATACTAGTCATGTAGTTGGATAGAGATGAATGTGAAAATGTCGATATAGACATGAGTTCAATCAAATGAGACTCAATGGATATCGAGGACGATTTTGGAGTGCTCATGTTCCGGGGACCTTGTTAAGCCAATTGTGCAAGGAACTTGCGCGGTCGGCCGGTCCGCGCGATGCGACGGCCTCCTCGGAACCCGTAATGCTCATGGTCCTATGTTTATATATGTGCGTTTCAACCGTAGAAGGGAATGCTCAAACGCATGATATTTTCTTCTATATCAAATCATAGATCCAAATACGAAAAACACCCGCATATTCTCTGCTATTAGTGCAAGCGTCATCAGTATCAATTCTCATTATCGCAATGGTTGAAACAGCGCCAAGCTCAGCAGTCGCCGATGCGATTGTCGTCGGGGCGGGGCTCAGTGGTCTCCAGGCCGCTGTGAACATTCAAGCCGCCGGATTCTCATGTCTGGTTTTGGAGGCAAACGACCGAGTAGGAGGTAAAACGCTTAGTATTAAGTCGAGTTCAAAACCTACCGGAGTGAATGACGTTGGAGGAGCATGGGTGAATGACACCAACCAGTCCGAGATCTGGAAACTCTTTCAGAAGTACAATCTCGGGGCTGTAATTCAGAGAGCTACAGGTACAAGCTTCCGGCAATCTGAAGATGGCAGTGTGGTGGCCCACCCGTACCATGACGAATCCCCTGTAAGTCGTGAAACTATCCAAGACCGTCATGATAATCAAAGACTGATACCAAGTTCTTGTTAGAAACGGGAAGACGACGATCGAGCAAATGAAATACGCCGGATATACGGAGCGGTCTACCAAGCCGTCGAGGCATCGGATCTTGAGCATCCTGAGAGTGGTCCGGATGCTCAGAAGCTTGATAGTATAACCTTGGCTGAATTCTGCCAGGAGGTTGCGCCTAACATAGGAGTTAGCATAGCGTCGGCACTGACCACCTCTTTGCTAGGGGTTGAGGCTCAGGAGGTTAGCGCTCTATACATGATCAACTACATCAAGAGTGGCAGCGGTATCAAATCCATAATTTCGGACGGAAAAGATGGCGCGCAGTATATACGGGCGCGACGCGGTAAGAAAGGCGGTGATTGTCGTTCTAGTTGCAAGTGCTAACATATCGCATTGCAGGCACACAAACCATATCGGAAGGTCTTGCTGGGGAACTAACACCAGGTTCGCTCCGCTTGAACACGGCTGTGAAGTCCATCGAAAAGAAGGACGACGGATCCTACGAAGTGCATTCCGTAGCTGGCGACGTGTTTAAAGCGAAACGGGTCGTAGTTTCAATCCCGACCAGTTTATACCGTACGATTGAATTCACGCCACCGCTGCCAGAGAAGAAGCGGAAGTTGGGTGAGAGCATCGCCCTTGGATATTATACCAAGGTCGTGCTGGTCTTCGATAAGCCGTGGTGGCGCGAAGCAGACCTATCGGGCGTCATGACGTCGTTCAAGGGGCCTATATCATTCACGCGAGACACCAGTGTACCAGATGACGACCAGTGGTCTATTAGCTGCTTCATCGTGGGTGAGTTTGGGCGCGTTTGGAATAAGTCCTCAGAGGAGGAACGGAGAGAGGCTGTTCTCAAGCAGTTCAATTCCGTCTTTTCAACTGGGACAACGGTACCTGAGCCCATTGCCATCCATGAGAAGATCTGGTCTGAAGAGCCGTACTTCCTAGGAGCACCGTCTCCTGTAATGGGTCCTGGTGTGCTCACATCACTTGGATCGGATGTTTTGCGGGAACCCGTTGGAAATATTCATTTCGTTGGCACCGAGACGTCTGTAATCTGGAAAGGTTACATGGACGGTGCTGTGCGCTCGGGGCAAAGGGGCGCAGAGGAAGTAATAGCGGGGTTACGGGGTTAGATCTGCCTTGGAATCAGCCTCTACAGGGATTACTGGCTCAGGGGTTCGACTTTCAAACAGATTCCTTGAGGGCCTCTTATCTGACTCATCTCTATCCGGAAGGTATTGCATGGAAGATCGACTGATTGGTGCTTTGTCCGTTATGGAAGCCTCCAGTACCGGGATAGGTAGAGGTAACATGGGCTTTAGCATGTAGCAACGCCCTAGAATATTAGGGGCCATTCCGCCTAGACCGAGAAATTGATACATCATAATGACACTACTCCGTTTGACCATACATCTTATTGTGCTGTAGAGGCCCGTTAAATGACCCGACAAACGGTTCTAGGTGGTACGGCGGTTGCAAACGGCGGCGTCATCCAATTGATTCCATCTCGTAAAGCAGGCCGTTTCATGGCCCAACAACCGGTTGGCCTCACAGCCTGACTGCCTCAGCATGTAAATAATATCTGATGCTTTGTTCTGCAATCTGACATATCTGCCTCTAATTTCCCTCTCAACTCTCGCGCTGAATTAATCAACACCATAACCAAATTCCGAGCCATATTGTGATATCCTACCCGAAGTAACACCAAGATGAAGTTCCCCGACGCTGCTACCATCGCCGAAGCAACGAAACAAGCCGCCAAATGGGCTGCCGAGAATCCTAAGAGCGCCACGATGTACGGACTTGCAGGCACCGCTATCGCTGCACCGGCAATTTTTGTTGGACCAGCTCTAGCAGCTGCTGGATTCACTGCGAATGGGGTTGCCGCCGGTACGTTTTCCTATCCGAGTCACCCCCTCATATAACGTGTATGATGACTTGTAGAGAATCTAGCTAACTGAAGCCCCTATTTCTTATAGGCTCACTCGCAGCAGGCGCCCAAGCTGGAATCGGAAACGTGGTAGCAGGGAGCACGTTCGCGACGCTACAGAGTGCCGCCATGGCGGGATATGGGGCAGCTATTGTCAATGGAGTCGTCCAGGCAGGGGGTGCAGCCGTCGCGATCGCCACTGGGGGAGTCGCAGCTACACAGGCGAAGTTCCGTAAGAGCCCTGACATCACGCTAATCGAGAAGCCATGGGCTTGGCTAAGAGATGGGATCTGCAAAAGTCACACTAGTGAAGAATCTGGTATAGACAACAACAAGATCTCGAAGCCACTCAAGAACGTTGTGGAACAAACTTGGTCCAAAATGCCAGAAGAGATGATCAGTGAGTTGGTAGGTTCGGTGTCGCAGCAGATTGAGTCTTTCGAGAAGGCTAAGGGGACTACGAAGTATTAAACTAGCTAACATTGCCTCTACGGAAGCATCTTGACGACAAAGCTCGGTTGGACGGCTTATGTGAATGAATAGAGAGGTAAATTAATGGAGAGTTCTCATTCTAATTATCCATAAAACTTGGTAGGGTGTGCCATTCTCCCAGTCTGTCCATCTTGCTTCCATACAGCTTCGATGTCATAACCTTGCCCTTGTAATATCAAACAGCCTCAAGCTTCACAAAGCACTGTTGAGGAGTACGCAGTAACTGCTCAACGGCCTGGAAGCTATTGAGCTCGGGGGGCACAGGAAGGAATTTAAAGCTCATCGCAGTCAATGCGATCATGATACGTAGTTCCATCATGGCTAATTGCCGCCCTGCGCACACACAGTTAGCATTCTGCTTACCTATCTCGATATCTCTAGTTGAGATGGATCACTATTGAACAGCTTACCAAAACAGGCCCTAGTCCCGCCCCCAAAAGCATTCTGTATGAGTGCACTAGGGTCAAAGACTTCATTACCATCTTCATCGATCTTAAACCATCGCTCAGGTGCGAACTTGTCAAGGTCCTGGGCGTTAGGCTTGAGGGTCCAATCAACGCCACCATTCTTCTCGAACGCAGCGCGGCTCGAAAAGCTTCTCGTCTCCTCCGGAACCAGCACGGGATGCCATTTCGTCACATTAAGGCCGATTATTTCTGTACCAGCATGTATACTGTGGCCTAATATCTCCGTATCCCTCGTGGCGACACGTACAATACGTCCGACAGTACCAGCACATCGCAGCGTCTCCTCGATCGTTGCGTTCAGGTAGGGCACGTCTTTAGTTAAGATGTCGGTAACATCAGGTAACGTCTCACCTGGGAAGGCAGATTTTAACGATTCCCGAAGCTTGGTTTGAACTTCTTGGTTATTGGTCATCAACTTCACGAACCATTGGACTAAAATATCGGGTCAGCAAGCACATTTACGATAACATCCTTCCGGTCGAGCTTGGAATAGCTGGAAAGAAAGGGGTAGGAAGCATTGAGCACGTACGAGTTGTGCTTGTCGTGTCGTGTCCCTACACTCATGTCAGAAAGATGACCTTCGATCAAACTCAACACCAGTGTGCTTACAGCGTATATGAAAAGCAGAAGCTCATCTCTCATTCCAGCATCTGTAGTCGGGTCGGGAATTGGCTTTCCGGCTTTTTGAGCGGCAAGCATATTACGCCTGAGAACAAGGTCCATAGCGCACGTGTCATACTCTTCGCCATCACTAGAACCGTCCAATACCCTTTGGAAACGAGCCGTGGCATCAAGGAGAATACGGTCAATCTCGCGGTCTTTGGCCTCCATATATCTACGATACTCAGGGCTTCTCTTCAAGCGCCATCGGGCGAGTGCTGGCCAGAAGGCGCCTCGCCACGTATTCGCCAGGTTGTTGATGTATTGCACGGTGCTATGCATGTCCAGGCCCTTAGTCTCAATTTGCTTCCCTGTCTCGAGCATCTGTATCTGGGCATTGACTAAGTCCAGTCGGTCTCCGAACGTTGCCGTCCAGATGGCGTCAAGAGCTGCAAAGGAGAAGTCCTCACTAACATCGACTGGGTGACCTTTGGAGCGCAAACACCGCGCTTCCCAAAGTTTCGTCAGATCTTTAGCGGCGGCATAGACGTGCTTGGCTACGACATTTCGGAGGAAATCGGGGTGCATGGTATCTTGCCACGTCTTCCTCTGTGCTCTCCATTCAGGGGTCGTCGACTGCGCACTGGTCGCATGCGGGACGAAAGTTTGCCATATTCCGGCCGATGTGCTCTTATCGAATTCCTTCGGCCTTCTCAACAACATGTCGGATACCTCTCGTGGGTCGTCAATTACAACGTAAGGTTTGGTGAATGGATTCATGAATAACTGGTGGATGGGCGATCCATATTGGAGTGACCGACGACCGATAGGCAAAGCCCATTCTGTAAACTCCTTATATGTGGCTGCGATACTAGGAAGGTCTCCTGTGATCCTATTTGCGGCCTTCTCATCATAGGGTATCCCGGGTATGGGTCGAGGGTAAAGGAGCCTCTTGACCAAGGCTCGAAAAAGGAGGACAGCAAGTACGCCGCCCACAACAAAGGGGATCTCCATAGCTTTGGATAAAGATTGTAACTCAGAAACCTGGAACCGAGGACTTGATTGAGGAGATTGTATGCCGTTTGGGGGGCGGGTGTGTAGTATTTATAGACTGATGGAGAGTCGACCATTGGCAAGATGTATACTCGTACCGGACACATTAGGAAGTTATGCAATGCTTCACAGTTCCATCCATAGGTAGGTACTCCATGCCTTCTACAATACGTACCTTACCTATTGAGTGATATCATATTACCAACTTAGCTAGGGTTTTCCTCTTGCCCGCCGGCCAACATACATATCGAAAGAAGAGCCCAGAAGTACTCCATCTCAGTACTGGGTGATTCATAATCTTAGGTACATTATGTAGCCAAATGAGCTATCAACGAAGGATTCGTGAAGTCAGTATGTTATGTGGAATACAAAGATCGAGTATGGGGATTTGAGGCTCTTCCAAGTCAAAACGCGAAATAACATAGCCTAATTACCAAAACCACAAGCTCCCCTTGACTTCCAGTAACAACTCGTAACAGACTATAACAATTGTTACCGTATTCTCAACTGGCGTGGTATTCTATGGGATATTGATGAGGTGAGAGGTTCCCCTAAATTATTAATCATTATCTTCTCTCTTGCAGGACTGATGCCTCCTGAGAAACAAACCACGTTGGAGAGTCTTTCTCGGGAATAGCAACTTCACCGCCACATCTCGTATTAAATCCGCAGGGAACTACACGTCGGTATGAGTGGTGGAACCAGGAATTGAGCCTATGCATACCTACCCACTACCGCTGTATGATCTAATATTTGAAATGCACTCAGTCGATGTGCGTCTGGTCTACCTCTAATGTGAATTACCATTGGGTAGGTGAGTAGCCGGAGGTGAGTCGCTTCGCGGCTCGCGACGCGGTTCGGCCTCCGAAGGTCAGCGATACTTTTGCTCCGATACACTTCCGTATAATGGCTCCTTCAATCTCAATTAAAGGTGTGGAACCCCGAAGGATTCGGACCCCCTCCGGTAAACGTAAGCAATACCGTGAAGTCTACTTAGGGATAAGCATATTGGACTTCAGCTTTCAGAGATAACACACTTTGTTGATGGAATAACGCGTTTATTGATGAACAATCCGAGTCGTAAGAGGTAGGTCGATACCCGCCTACTTTCTATGGTACGTAGGTCTGAGATGCGGGTTAAGACATGATTGCTACTAGATTCAGTTTACCATTTGAGGATGCAACCACATATTCGTCCGGTAAATAGCCCAACGCCTTTTTGTGGCTCGAGACTACAGTTACATGAATGATAGCATATTAAGCTATTGTTGAACGTCTTACCAGGCTGGAGACATGGGATAAGAGTGAATTCAGTCTTTGGTTAAGTCACTTGACTCGATACTGACCGTCCTGTTTCTGGCAATGCAAATCAAGCCTACAAGGATGCCCGTACACTATTCTGCTCTTAGCTTTAGTGGCTGGACAACTAAAACGATCCTGGTCAGGTCTATTTCCCCGCAAATCGACCCCTGTGGTGCCCTATCCTAAGAACGTATGGCGCTAACGCCTTCTATTGCAGGGGAATTTTCTGGCATGGGTTCCCCATATCCTACCCAAACGAACTTCGGCTTGAAGCGATGGAGACTTGGTGATGTTCGGGAGGATTTACCCCGTCTAGGTTCTTGGCTAAATAACGAGTATTCAGATGAAATAGCCCGCGCTTTGCTTGCCGATGATTAGGTAGGTCAGGTACTCGTGGCATTTCAAGCCCGACTTCTGTCTTGTAAGCAGCGATGGTGCCTTTGCTAATTGGTCTCGTATTGCTGTCAGATCTGGTCTTGGGAAATATTGACAGGTATGTAGCATAATCGCAGTATCATAAGAATCTCATTGAACGAAATCTAACTGGATTGAATAAAGGCAAAGTATCGTTACCAAGTACAATGTCAAGAGACATAGGTTGATCGATAACAATACTACCCCCTTACAAGTTGGAAATGGAAACTTTGCGTTCAACGTCGATAATACTGGCATGCAGGTAAAGACGCCCTATATCAACAGTTAGTAAGCTATCACTAATGTAGCATCAAGACTTTCTTGCCGTTCAACACTCTCTCGAGCTGGGCTTGGCATAACGATACTCTACCTACTGATGGGTACGTTAATCATGCAGCATATTCGTAGGTCAAATAACTAAGTGATGTCCAGTGAAAGCCTCAGCGACTACCATGGTGTAGGAATGATGACGCACGGGAGGAATATCTCGTACGATATTCCCGACCCGGAGCTCCCAGAAGTCTCGCAGTGGCTTATATCTAACCCCAACCGTATTAACCTAGGGCGCATTGGCCTTAGGTATCAAGGCGCTACTCTGTCAGTGTCTCAAATTTCAAACGAAATACAGGAGCTCGACCTGTGGAATGGTGTGATAACATCGACTTTCGATGTTGCTGGAGAGAGCGTCAGAGTCGTCACTCAGGGCGATTTCGAATCCGATGCGGTAACCTTCCACGTCGAATCCAACCTGATTGCTTCGGGTGACCTAGAAGTCGAGCTAGACTTTCCATATCCACCAATTCACAGCACCAAGTACAAGTACGAAGTCTTCGTCGGTGTCTACGATTTTCCCCTTAACCATACTACTTCCATCGTCAAGAACCGCAGAGCAGACGAGGCGCATATCTATCATGAGCTGCAGGAGACGAAGTACTATGTCAATCTGCGATGGCCCATTGAAAATCCTCTTAGCCTTTCTAGAGTTGAGCCACCAGGCTCGAGTGCTGTCACGGCCCACCGTTACACTCTATCGGCGGCATCCAAATCCCGCCACCGATCTAAAACCATAGACTTCACTGCGCATTTCTCCCCAGAAAAACAGCTAGCTGCTTTCCCATCATCTATTCGGGAACGGAACTCCAAGGGGTGGCACCGGTATTGGAACGAAGGAGGTTTCGTTGACCTCACGTCCTCTTCGAACCCCAAGGCCGACGAGCTCCAACGACGAATTAGCTTAAGTCAGTACCACGTCCGAGTTAACAGTGCAGCTAAGGGGCAGTCGCCGCAGGAAAGCGGGCTTATGAATAATGGCTGGKATGGTAAGTGCTGATAACCCTAGTCTGCATTGGTAACCACTCTAAAGCACCCCAGGAAAATTCCACATGGAAATGGTGGTCTGGCATAACGCCCATTGGAGTACGTGGGGTCGACAGAAGTATTTCGACAACATCTTCCCCGAGCTGTATGAGACTCTACTCCCCACATCGCTAGCAAGAGCGAGGTCAATGGGATGGGAAGGCGCAAGGTACGTCGCCATCCACTAGACATACGACACTTTTCGATGCTAATGATATGATAATAAGGTGGCCGAAGATGACTGAAATCATCACTGGGGTTAGTTCTCCAGGAGGAATAAATGGCCTTCTTTTGTGGCAGCAGGTATGTAGAAAGGCCCCGCGCGACCAGACACAGACTGGAACTAATGGGGTCATTCTCATGCAGCCTCATATCATGTACATGGCAGAACTTGCATATCAAGCCTCGCCAACTCGGGAGACCCTGGATCGGTGGGATGCCGTTTTAAGTGCCTCTGCTGATTATATGGCCTCCTATGCTTGGAAGAACGAGAGTTCAGGTCACTATGACCTTGGGCCGCCTAGCTATGGAGTGACTGAGAACACGCCTCCAACTGACACATTGAACTTAGCTTATGAAGTAAGTGGAAATATTCTCAGGCCCCGCAATGTCCCATAGCTAATGTTCTATTGAGATCGCGTACTGGAGGTACGGCCTTGATGCTGCACGGGAATGGAAAAGAAAACTGGGCAAGTCTGTCCCGCAGAAATGGACTACAGTTGCTGAGAATCTGGCTCCGCCACCTCAAGTCGATGGGCTCTACGCCGTTTATGAAGGTCTCAATAGCTCTTGGTGGGAGGACTCCAAGCTCAATGGGGACCCCCGTAGCCTCATTATGCTTCAAGGTATCCTTCCCGACACTCCAGCTGTCGATTCAGACGTTGCACTTAGAACGGCGGATAAGATCTGGGAAGTCTGGACTGATGACAAAATCCGTGGCTGGGGACGACCTGTACTTGCGATCAATTCCGCCAGAATTGGAAACCCAGAGCGAGCTATCTATCATTTGACGGCGTACGATTATTGGACATTCGATGACGCGGGTTTTGCTGTGCGAGGTGGTGATGGTGAGCTCTATCTCAGGAAAGAATCTTGTGTTGCAAACGGATATTAACGGTTGGACAGGTGGTACCCCGCCCCCTTTTATGCCTGGGAACGCTGGGTTCCTCTACGCTGGTAAGTACCCCGCACGTTCAGTTTTGACGCTGGTCTGACAGTGCTGTAGTTGCATACATGGTCGCCGGATGGAATGGATCAGAAGGTGATGCTCCTGGTTTCCCTAAAGATGGGACTTGGACTGTGAAGCATGAAGGCCTGTTGAAGGCACTTTGAACGAACATTGAAGTAAACGGTGCAGCGTAATTAGTGGACTCAATTGTAAACAACTACATATAAGGAATCGGTCCCTTACCCGTCCACTAAAAGCTCCCCACAATCTTGTGCTCCAATTAGGACCCCCTAAGCCATTATCAAGTACCCACTTCCATCGGGACAGCCCGTCGCTATGACGTAAAGACTCTTCGCGGGGCGCGTGACCTTTACCTATCTCGAGCTTGGGGTTTAATTAGCTTCGACTGGCCCATTCCACCATCTATCAGTCATCCATTGGAAGCATTCATCCGCCGTGCCGAGCGGATAGCCGCTCGTAAATTCATCCAAGATGGCGAGGGATTGGTATCATACTATTCAAGATTTCTTCACTATCCGTCGTCTGTGGCTCTTCCCGCTACTCGCCGGGTTTTTCTGGTTCCTGACTCTGACCATCCTCCTGGTGAGATGGTTAGCCATCGGCCGCCCCCAGTATCCGGGGCAGGCGAACCCGTGGGTTCCATATATTAGCGATATTGCTGCCCATCAGTTCAAGCCCGTCTTCGTCGTCGGGTGTATATTAACGGGAATCACATTCTTCGGAACGGTATGGGCCGTGCACTACGTGCGCTACTCGCCCAATTTCTACAGACTGACGAATGATGCACGTTGGAGGCGAGTAACAAGCTCAGTTGCGGAAATTGCCGGCCTGGCCGCGGCCGTGAGCCTCATAAATCTCAGCATCTTTGATACTGATGATGCGCACGTGCGCCATCGACATCTCCTTATGGGAACCTTTGGAGGGCTATTCGTGAGCGCGGTGGCTACGACCGCTGTGTGGTGGGATCAGATTTGGGGTCCTACTGTATTCGTGGGGCTGCGGAAGTGGTGCATCTTCAACACATTCCTGGTCCTTTGCCAGTTTGGGTGCGGGCTCGCATTCGTGATTCTCATGTATGACGGCCAATACAAGTCGTCAGGAATCCTCGAGTGGTGTCTAACATACATGGGCTCGCTGTGGCTCACATCATTCGTCGGGTACATCATGTGAGCAATTGTTTCCCGAGTCCTTCAATCATTGATGCTGATCTGTGACCTAGGTTTAGGGAAGGCGAAGAGCCTAGGATTGAAAATGAACCTGAGCGGCAACCCTTGCTCGTCTAATTCCCTCTAGCAACGTCATCCGTCACATCGGCACTAATACATCCTAGTTCGACACACTCTTCTGTATTGCAGGGTAGAACTGGCCTGTGTGGAATAAGTTGTCATTGGTACCACGAGAACCGTTTGGCATACTCGCACATACAGTTGAACACCTGAGACCGGGTTATCCCAAAGCCCCTACACAGACCTCAAGCTGTACCTGTGGCAAACAACCAGAGCGGGACAAACGCGTTATTCAGCCCCTAGGTCCATTATTGAAGTCTACGACGGAATGGCCGCCGTCAACCAATTTTGAATTAGCATATGGAGATTTGCTAAGTGGGCTGTATTTCCGCGAGCCTTACTCGTTCAATGTCCACTCTACGGAACGAACGTCAGAGGCAGTAGTCCCCACCGATCACGCCTGGTGAGTTGGAGGTATCGTGCCTAGCGCCGGCTGTTCCGCCCCAAATTTTAGGGAAGCACAACGGTCTTTACAGGTACAGGTGCCCTGTGAGTCCCCACTTTTACCCCTAAAATCCCTCGAACAGCATCCCCTGTCGCATTACCGGTGAGGAATCCTGGATAATATATTGGACGCAGACAGACAGAATAATTGGAGAGACGACTAATATAATAGCAATGTAATTTTTCCAATTTATTTATCTGTCGGTCAAAAATGAATGCACCTGAATTTTTTCTTAGTTCAACATTACGTCAAGGTATCATTGCGGTCGTAAAGCTTAACTCGTTACTCATAATTCATGTCGAGGAGGTTTTATGTTCAATCTCCATAGTATCCTCCGGCGCCGACGAAGCAGCAGCGTACGGGTCAACGTGCGTGCTCGCAAATTTACGCGCCGGGACTTTGTTCATGAACAAGATATCCAGCTCCTCGTATGTTCGGCCTTTTACTTCAGGTAAGCGGAAGTACGACCAAACGAAGACGCAGAATGCAGTGCCACCCCAGAAAAAGCCAGTCTTGCCAAGCAGATTCCACTCTACAGGGTTCATCATGTATGCTTGCAGGAATTGGGAGACGATGTTAACGAGCTGGTAAGATGTGCGGGAGAGCACAACAGAGAGGGGACGCAGACGAACGGACGAAGTCTCTGAGATGATGCTGAACTACAAGAGGATGTTAGTAGAACCATGTGATCAATCATGCGAATTCCACCTACAGCTAAAGGACCAATTGTAAGGGAATAGACGAATAGCCAGAGCACGCAGAGGCCTCCCGATGGCCAAAGACCCTTTTTTCCAGCTGATACGTCCAAAATCCCGATGAGTATCAGAATGAGGGACAGCAGGCCTATACCTCCAACATACAGAGGGCGTCGACCCCAATATGAGATAAGCCACCATGACCTGTCCTCTAGTGTTAGAACGCCATAAGTGGTACTGAATAATATTGCGATACTACTCACATTATCGTTCCAACAAATGCTATCCCCTTAGCTCCTAGACTAAGGTTGAATGCTTGCGCAGTATCCATGCCAGCTGTAGTAAAGAAGTAGGTTGGGGTGTATGCGAAACTGCTTCCCGAAAGAATCTGTCCCATGAATGCAACACATACAATTTCCGTACGTCTCAAGTTAGGGCCCTTAAAGCAGTCGAGATAAGTAGCGCCCTTCGTCGCTTCGGCCTCAATCCTAATAGTATGCACCATCATGGCCAGCTGGTTGTTTATCTGTTCCTCTGTTTTCTGCCCGCTTAGTCTCTTTATGGAATGTTTGGCTTGTTCGAGGTGTTCAACACGAACAAGCCACCAAGGACTTTCAGGCGCTAAAAAGCAGACCACCATAAGAGGAACAGGCCATAACTGTTATAAGTCAGTGTCATCCTCGGTGAATTGCTATGTGATTGACGGAAGTAGATATACCCATTGAATTGCGAATGGAATACGATAGCCCATTTCTCCTTCGATGCCGAGGCACCCTCGTAGTACTCCGGTAGCCAGAAGTTGACCAATGGCCCAGCATAGATTCACATAGGTGGTCAAATAGCCACGAAGGTTGGTGGGACAGACTTCGGATGCGTAGGCGGGGGCCAGCGTTGCGAAAACACCCCACGACAGGCCACATAGAATTTGACCGACGAGCAGCACTTCACGACCAGGGGCGAAGAAGACAATAAATATGAACCCATTAAGGAATCCTAAGGCTATGATCATGGTCCATCGGTAGCCAAATTTGGAAGCCATATAACCGTTGAGTAGCCCACCTACGCAGCAATGGTATCCAATTAGCTTGAAAGTGGTAGTTAGGGGATAGCTGTCCCGCTAAATTGGAGATGAGGTCGCTATAACCTACCAACCACAGCGCCAGCAGTGCTACCCATATTCAAAGCTGTCTGCCATTCTCCATTAACTTGCCAACCAATTTCTTCGCCGAAATATTGTCCGAATTTCTTTTGAAACTCAGGATAGGCGAAGAAATTGCCGATGAGAATTCCATCATAACTTAGAGAATTAGCAGAAGCCTCTTAGTTAGGTACCTAAGATACTGAGGTGTAAGCGTACCCTTCCATGATGATAGTCATAGATAACAAAATAGACCAGAAGACTGCTTTACGGTTTTCCCGCAGACCTTGCACGAGAGTCTGCGCATGTTCATCGTCCGTGGCCTGCTTGGCGTCGAGAATTGCGGTGTTACCAAGCTTCTCCTCCAACTCCTGGTCGGCCACCTTCTGGGCACTGCCAACTCGTAATTGGGTTGCCATTATGAACTGGTGTGGTGCCGAATATCAAGTGGGAGGATCGCTGTCCAGAGAAAGTACACTGTAACCATCTGAGGCTGAACATAGTTGAGACCCGGGGGAGGGGTACTTATTATATTACTACCTTCTACCTACTATAGCATCTATGTGATGTAACGTCTATTGTCCTTATCGCCGCGTCAACATACCCCGATGGATGGAGTGACCGGGGTTACGATGTGGAGTTTGGGGAAGTCTGGGGAACTAGTAAGGTCAGGGGTAACCATCGCCGGACATTTCCCAACTTGGCCGAAGGTTGGCGATTTTAATCCACCATTCATAACGTTAAGTATCGATTTAGGAAAACACCAAGGCCGCAGTAGCGGGCCTTGGATAACCCTGTGCCTCTCCAAAGCATGATTAGTTATGCCTCGTAGTATTCCATTCGCTGCATAACCACAGGGTTACAGATGCAATACTACACTCACACACATGGTCTAGATGTTAGCCGAACTCCACAATATGCTTTCTTCTAGTGATATGTCTCATGAACACCAGGTATCCAAAGAAGGACGATACCCTAATATGGCGTATTAGTATACAGTTGAGTACCTCGATTGATGATGCTTCAACATCGTCTTGTCACGATTTGGGGATGCCAATCCTAATACAGCTAGGTAACTCCGAAGGGCTGGAAAAGCGGCCCGGAAACCGCGAAACCCACCAGTTGGACAAGAAGGGGGAAATGAGGAGGAAGGGACAGAAGGGGTAGAAAGGGGGAAAAAAAGAAATCGATTCATAAGATCTTGAAACAGAATGATTGCAGAGGTCTCTTCTACTCCGAGATCATTCTGGGGAGGTTACCGACTCAAGCTGGTGAGTACCTAAGGTAGGCTGCAATACTTTCCTCGGCATCATCCACGAACTTAGCAATCATGGGTTCCATGCCTATATAGCCAAATAGACTCGACGCATTCACGGATCAGAGCTAGTTCACCAGCAATGGTAACTAACTGCCGCTCATGATGCTGACACTAATATCCCTAGTCGACGTAAAAGCACGAAGAAGCTAAGGTGACTAGGACGACTACTCTTTCCTAGAGTGAATCTATTGTCCACGCTATACCACTAGTTATGACACAGACAGCGAGAGAGTTCGAACGCCTGGACCTTTGAGAGAATTCCTTAGCAGATCTCAATGACATCTATGGGATGGTCTTCGTCTATCGAGTTCGTAGCTGGATTTGCTGATACTGGACATATGATGCGGTACCGACCCGGCTTTACCTCACGTAAGACCCAAAGGCACTCTAAGTTACTGAGCAAAAATAAAGAGTCTCCCGGTTGTACGTTGCCGCTTGCCAGCCCCATAACTCCCTCAGAAGCAACGAAAATATTCTGAACGTATGCGGACTCTAGGAAAGATACATATTGGCGACTCCTTTCAGTTTGCCAGGCGTCCGGATCCTCGATATTTTCAGGGGCTTCCACGAGACCGCGTGTGGCAAGATACGAGCGGTATAACTCCCCTCGTTTTGAAGTAGACTTATACGCTCGTCTCCTAGGTATTTTCATTGTCATTCTAAATACAGTTCGATCGACCTTACGACGTTCATTGGTGCCTAGAAACCTCGTGAGTGTAGTTGCGAGCTTTGTCAAGAATTGACGGATATTTTCCCGTGACATAGTTGCACTGAGATCGTTGTCCGTGTGGCTGTATTCTACGCTCCCTATGGCGTCGACTCGGAGAGCAGAAACCCGAAGCAGGCAGTCTCCTTCATCAATCTCGCATACCTCCGCCTTCGAATCTGGAATCCGGTAGTGGTAGTCAGTGGTCCAATTCACCAATGTGGCCGACCAGTCCGGAACCCATGAGGGTAATTTCGGATATGTCAAGGAAGGACGGATGACCTTTGACACATACCAGAGTCCTCCAGCTCTAATAAGGGCTGCTGCAAAGTTTGTATATACGTCCTCGACCGGCTTCGTATAGTCAGCTCTAAGCTGATGTTTTTCAGAGTCGCTGATCATGCCGAGCAGACTGTAGACAAAATCCCTCGGTTCAGAAGAATGTAAGAACTTAGCATACAAATGGGAGCGAGCGATGGGCGAAGCCGTGGTGTATTCTTCCAGACCAAATGGTCTATGGTTCCGAAATCTACCAATTTGGAATGGGAAAGTTTCATTCCCGGTAGAATGTAAGATATCTGCGGCGACTAAAAGACGAGCCAAGAATGCATTCTTCCAAGCATCTTTTCTCCCGCAGAGAAATATGACATTCTTGTTCAAGGCTACTTCTTGCGTGACCCATACGCGGCTGAACCAAGGGCGAGAAAGGAATGCCGCCATGGCCTCTGGGAGTGTGCTCAGCTGTTCGGCAGGAGATAATTTGGCCAAATCTTCAAGGTCTTCTTGCTTTAGCTTGGGTTGTCTCATCCAATGCATGATCTCATCACTCCCATCTTTCGAAGGTCCAAGCCACACGAGCACGACGGAAGCTTGCATGTAGATTTCCCCCATCATTTGGACTTGCGGGCCCTTTTCAGCCTCATCCTGTTGGTTGATACAGACGGCATCGACCCAAAGAACTAGTGTCTTGTTCTTCTCCTGGAGGTGCTTCAAAGCAATAGCGAGGTTCTTCGTAATGTGTAGCAACCTTCCGCCAACGTTTATCTGTCGGCAAAGCGTTGCATCACCCCATGTATATGATAAGGCAGTATAAGGTGGAGCTTTGTCGATGCGATAGTTGAGCAGCATACATGGCAAAATACTCCTTTCCTGCGATGCTTCTGAAAATGATCGGGGAAATAGATATAATAATCGAACGTAGCTTCTAGGATTCCGCAGTGGTCTATATTTATATGCTGGAGCAACTGCATCTGTTTTGGTATGCCGTCGACGGGTAGGATTCGCAAATCGCGATGTCAACGTCCGACGATATTCCTCCTTTAGAGCGCGGCAGGGTTTCCGCGCCATGATTAATGCTTACATCTGCTTTCTTCGTCTATACCTGAGTTTTACGAAGGCTATACCTAAGTTTTACGAAGGCTATTGTGCACCATTAAGGATTCTTATCAAAAATTTCCTATTAAGGAAATTTCTCTTATCGATCTTAGAATTTTAACTTAATGTTATATAAAAATAAGAAATATTAAATTTAATTAATGTAATAAAAAAATGTAATAAAAGTTATAATAATTATAAAAAGTTATAATAAAAGTTATAATAAAAGTTATAATAAAAGTTATAATAAAAGTTATAATAAATATATAGCCGTAAAAAGTTATAATAAAAGTTATAATAAAAGTTAAAAATTAATAAAACTTAAATTATTATATTTAAGTTTTATAAAAGTTATTATATATTAATTAAAAATTTTTATTAAAAATTTTTTATTAAAAAATTTTTTTTTATTAATCTTAAAATTTTAACTTAATATTATATAAAAATAGGAAATATTAAATTTAATTAATGCGATAAAAAAGTGTAAATTATAATAAAAGTTATAATAAAAGTTATAATAAAAGTTATAATAAAAGTTATAATAAAAGTTATTAAAAGTTATAATAAAAGTTATAATAAAAATTAATTTATATAAAAAAGTTAAAAAAAATATATAAAAAAATTTATATTATAATTAAATATATTAAAATAATATTAATATATAAATTATTAAATTAATTTAAAATATTTAAATAAATTTTTATTAATTAAATAAATATATTAATTAAAGTTATTTATTTATATTTTTATT